>JAFEMH010004786.1:0-192244 GCA_022495995.1 Adenophora triphylla var. japonica
ATGTGGTGACCGCCGAGGTCGACAATTGTGAGGACGTGGTGGCGTCCCGGGATGGAAATTTTATGATCTTCCGAATCGCAGTGGTTTAAGGCCTTCCTAGCCGAGTAGATAGTGATTGTGGGAGGTTTATACTGGGCTCTTCCTGGGACCGAGTGGTTTAAAGCCTTCCGGCCGACCGTATGTCATGTATGAGGACTTAATTTTGTCTTCCTCGACCGTGGTTTTGTCATGTATGAGGACTGAATCGTTCTTCCTCGACCATGCGGCGTGCCACATGCGTAAGGACTCTCAATCGTCTTTCCGGGCCGCGGGTGTGCCGCAGGCGCGTGAGGACTTGAATTGTCTTCTTCGGGCTGCGGTGTGCCATGCGTGAGGATTTGAATCATCTTCTCGGTCAAAGCGGTGTCCCATGCGTGAGGACTTGAATCGTCTTCGGCTGCGGCTTTGAGGAGGCGCGGTCGCCTTGTGCTTTGATTGCGAGAGGTGTAGATGCCTCGTGCTTGTCATCATGGCGAGAGGTGTGTCATATGATGTTCTAGGTTAAATTTATGGAATATATATATTGCATGTGGTAATTGACTAATTTCCTTGAGTTTAAAATGGTAGAAATGGTCTTTCGTCGAGTTGGAATTGATGGAAATGAAGGTTGATGGTTGTTGCATCTAATCCTTTGTTTTTCATCTGATATGACCATTTAATAATAAAATGCTTGAGAAATCATTCTGAAATATTGATAGGGAAAATGATCGATTGGCCTTAAAATCAAATATGGAATCTAAGAGTGGAGATTTGTTTATATTTCTATATCACTTTCGTTTTATTTCATTATGGATCTGTAGTGTTTACGTTTTATAGTTTAATGTTATTTGATGTAGATTTCTACAATCTCCTAGCGAGAACAATTTTTTAGTTTAATGGAAATAGTGATTTTTGCCACAAGATAAGGACTACAAGCTTAGAGATATTCATTTATCAATTATTGGGTTATTTGCTTGATCATATCTTACCAATAAAAAAAAAGAACTAGAAGGTAAGGGTTCAACCATATGTGATAAAATGGTTGTGAGTCAATACTCAGTGGAAATAGAGAGTAAAAGGAACGATGGGGATGATTTGAAATGGGAAGCTCAGCATTTGGAGGAGGCATTTAGTGACATGGTGGAAAATATAGAAGGATCATGTTTCTGTTAAAAGAGAATAGAAACTAGAAGAAGTTTGAGAGTATGTCTTGCTTCAGGATGTAACAATGTAACTAATCCTAGTTGTTGGTTTAAAGATTGGGCTTAGTTGAGTACTTGATGACATGCTAAATTGACGAAGCCGAGGTTAGCCACAAAATCACAAGTTCCCAAACATATCCTTCAAAAAGTGGTTCATCCGCTGGGGATATATCGTGGCCTTAGGGGTTTTTTCTGCCGAGAAGGTGACTTCGGCTTACTTTGATGGCCGGTGGTTGCTTCCACCGTTTGGCATTTTGGAGACGTTTTTGTGCCTTGGGATTAGTGCTGGGAGGTGCTGGCTCCTTTTGCGCTTGTTTTACCGTTTAGTGGGCGAGGTCCGGGCTTACGATGACGGCCGGTGCTGGGGATATGCGGTCTTGTACGACTTCCCTTTTGACTTGCTGGGGAAGGAGCTCGGGCTTACTTTGATGGCCGGTGTCTGGGTTGCCGTTTAGTGGGCGAGGTCCGGGCTTACGATGACGGTCGGGGGTTGCGTTGCCATTTAGTGGGCGAACCGGGCTTACACCGACGGTTGGTTCTTAAATTGCCGCTGAGCGGGCGAAGTACGGGCTTACACCGACGGCCGGTTCTTGAATTGCCGTTGAGTGGGCGAAGTCCGGCTTACACCGACGGCCGGTTCTTGAATTGCCGCTGAGTGGGCGAAGTCCGGGCTTACACTCGACGGCCGGGGGTTGCGTTGCCGTTTAGCGGGCGAAATTCGGACTTACACCTGACGGTCGGGAATTGCCCGTTGAGTGGGCGAAGTCCGGGCATACACCACGGCCGGTTCTTGAATTGCCGCTGAGTAGGCGAAGTTCGTGCTTACACCGACGGCGGGTTCTTGAATTGCCGTTGAGTGGGCGAAGTCCGGGCTTACACTGACGGCCGGTTCTTGAATTGCCGTTGAGTGGGCGAAGTCCGGGCTTACACTGACGGCCGGTTCTTGAATTTCCGTTGAGTGGGCGAAGTCCGGGCTTACACTGACGACCGGTTCTTGAATTGCCGTTGAGTGGGCGAAGTCCGGCTTACACCGACGGCCGGTTCTTGAATTACCGTTGAGCGGGCGAAGTCCGGCTTACACCGACGGCCGGTTCTTGAATTGCCGTTGAGTGGGCGAAGTCCGGGCTTACACTGACGGTCGGTTCTTGAATTGCCGTTGAGTGGGCGAAGTCCGGGCTTACACTGACGGCCGGTACTTGAATTGATTGGTTAAGGACCATACTGTATTGAATCGCGAAATAGGCTCGGGACAGCCAGGGCAAAATTATAAGGGCGTAAAAGTACTTTGGCCCTTCGTTGCAAGAAGGTCCGTACGGATCAACCTCCGGATGTAAAGAGGTCCGTACCGACCAGGTTGAATTTTACAAGCTTCCCAAATTTTGACCGGGTTTAAAACCGAGGCACTCTTCATTTCCTTCTTCCAGTTCACGAACCAGCCGAGAGAGAGAGAGGGAGAGAACTCCATTTTTACACCAAAATCTTCTATTTTTAGCTTGAATTGCTTGCAATGGCGGAAAGATCAAGGAGGGGGCATCGTCAACGGAGCCAAGAAGTGATCGAGCAAAGGATGGAGCTTCAAAGAAATTGGATCTCCTTTGTGCCTTCTTCGAAGAATCCGGATGTGTTGTATTCGAATCCGGAGGTGCATAATCGGCGAGTTAGGAACGCCATGGAGGTAAGAAATCAATTTCGTCTTGATTCCTTGCTTGAAATTTTGAATGCTAGAACTAGTTTTTAGTTTTTCGCATATTGGGGCTTTTGTTATTTGCCATGCTTTTTTGTGAAATTCTTGATGAATTGTTGAAATTGAGCATGTAAATATTGTGGGTATGTGATTTTTGTGCAAAAATGTGTAGATTAGCTCTTATTTGTAAAAAATAAAGTGCCTCTCTATGAAATGTATGCTTTGGTGTTTTGTACCTTATTCTATTTCTGTATGTACATTGTGAGAAAAATTGCCGTGGTAAATTTTGTGAAAATGTGACATGTGCCGTTTTTTGTGACAGTTTTGTCTCGAAAGTATGTGCCGTGTAGGGACGGACTTTTCTTTTGAAAATGTGTCATGCAGTGTGTGCCGTATTTTTGTGACGGACTTTGTGGGGAAAATATGTGCAATGTGCACCGTGTTTTGTGACGGGTCTTTTGAAAATGTGTCGTGTAGTGCTTGATCCCTTTGTTGAGAAAAATTGTACAGTGTATGCCGTGTTTTGTGACGGACTGCATGGGGAAAATTATGTGTAATGCATGCCGTGTTTTGTGACGGGTTGCATGTGAAAAGTATGTGTAATGTGTGCTGTGTTTCGTGATGGGTTACATGTGAAAAGTATGTGTAATGTGTGTCGTATTTCGTGACGGACTACATGTCAAAATTATGTGCAATGTGTGCCGTGTTTGGTGACAGACTTTTTTTTATACTTTGCTATTAAGTACTGTGACTGACGTACCTTTGCTGTGTTTACCTGCAGGATGAGGGGCTTTTGGCTGGGAAAGCCAAGAAGATGAAGACTCGGGGATCGCTCGAGGCTGTAGTTGAGTTGTGGCAGCAGATGCCGAATATCTCTGTGGATGGCGGGCCGAGCCCTAGGAGGCTGGTCTATGCTTCTGGCCTGGGCGTGTTCGTGGAGAACTTGGCCGGGATCTCTGACACGAGGAAGAACAAGAGTATCTTCCTGGGCCTATCTGAGTATTGGTGGGATACCACCTACACCTTCCATCTGAGCCGGGGCGAGGTGACGGTGACGCCCACCGATTTTGCTGCTATCACCGGGCTTTCCTTCAAAGGAGGGCCAGTGCGGTGGAGGGATAGGATAGATGAGGACGTGCTGACTGAGCTGCTGGGCTTTGCGCCTCTTCCTCGTAGGGGCCTAGGCATGCTGTACAGCGATGTGGAGATGAGGATTACAGCCAGTATTGGGGCATACTGTCGGGGTGCCGGCCAGGTGACGGCGGAGCAGCTGGCGCGCTCCTTTCTGTGGTTTGCCCTTTCTGAGACTCTGTTCTCGAACCATGCGACAACGGCTCCTTTCGCTCTACTGGAGAGCTTGATTGACTTAGAGAGAGTCTGTGACATAGCTTGGGCCGAGGCGGGCCCGGCCGAGCTTTACTTCTCCTTGGACCGGTTTAGCAGAGGCGTGGCCAGTTCCTTGGCTTGTTTTGATTTTGCTTTGGAGGTATGAGTTTATTGATGTTTTTGATTAGCAACCTGTCATTTCTCCATTTTCTCTTGCACTGAACCTTTTCTTCTTTTGTCGCAAGTGTGGTTCTACGAGATCTTCCAGTGCTTCCCGTGGGATAGAGATCCTGGGGCCATAGCGGCCTATCCTGCTATGTTAGGCTGGGCCCGCCCGGCGAGGAGGAGGAGGACCAGCAGGGGGAAGCTCACCATTACCTACGGGGAGGTGCAGGCACATTTGGGGAGAGATAGCCCGGAGGAGTTCGTTCTGTATCCCTGGGCTCGGTATGAGGCTGATGATTTCGAGGGGGCTCCTGTGGTGACGGCGCAGAGGAAGATGCTGCGGGGCCTGACCTGCGACGTCATGTACTTGGGCGAGAGGTTCTTTTGGCAGCATGGCCCGGGTATGCTTCCCTTGGTTCCGAGGGACCCGCCCTTCGGGATGTTGGATTCCCGAGATATGGACGTACTGGAGTTTGAGAGGTATTTGGGCGGCGTGAGTGCCCATGAGTTTGTTTTGTATCAAGAGGAGTATGGGGCCTTCGTGAGGAGGAAGTTGAGGATGCCACAGTGTGTCTGGGGCGAGGGAGAGGGAGGCCGGTCCGCCTGGTTCCCTGTGAGGTTTCGGTGCTGGGCCGGATTTCACATATGTCCGCGGGGATTCCTCGAGGAGGAGGGTGTCTCGTACTCCGTCCCCGAGCAGTGCTCCCGCCGCCTACCGAGTGGATCCCGACATGCCTAGGTGAGTGTGCTTACTCTTTTCCATCTTGGCATCTTTTCTCGTATTTTTCTCTTTTTGTTGGTATGACTTGTATTGATGAGCGTTTCTTTGCCGCTTACTTGAGCGAGTCCCGGGAGAGCCTATGATATGTCGACCCGCCGTTATGTGGCGATGCGGTCCTTCGCGAAGAAGATGGCGTCGAGGCCGTCTTGCCGGTCTTCGCGACGTGTGCCGGCGTACGAGCCGATGCCTTCGAGGCATTCTCGTGGACGTTCCTCCACCGAGAGCCGAGCCGTAGCCACAAAGAGAGGGACCTTCGCGGGGCGATAGCATGGATGCCGGACGTCCCTGAGCTCAGTAGATCGCACCCTTCATTAGTTCTTTCCTCCATGGATGCACAGGTGAGGGTTCGTCGAGCATGCCTATTTCGACCCTTTTGTCGGTTTTGATCCTTCAGTATCTTGAGTACCAGCCCTGTGAGGGGATTCAAGATCTCGATGATGAGGGTGTGACTCCGGCGAGTTTGACGGGATGCCCTCGACTTCTCGCTTGAGGATGTCGGTGATGATGATGCCGAGGAGTCTGATTAGGATTCATTTGATTTCCCTCTTTCCATATCCCCCTTTTTTTGTTTAGCAACAAACATTTATGTATCTGTAATAAAACATTTGCATTTGTATCGCAAAGCATTTTATTCTAAGATGTAATGCCATTTTTGTGATTCCCGGGAATTGTCCTAGGAATTGTTGCTATTATTATTTTTATTTGGGCATGCCACGTGAGCTGAGGGTGCCTTTGTGGGTAGCCTGTGTTTGCCAGAAATGGCTTTGGCCAGTGTTTGGGCAGTTTAGAGCAAGGTCCTGCTGGGGACAGTGGTTGTTGGTCAGTTTGCTAGGAAAGTGGGGCCAGGATGCAAAGAGGTCCATACGGACAGACCTATCATGCAAAGAGGTCCGTACGGACCAGCTTTGCTCTTGGGGAGGAAATAAATGTTCTTCGGATGTCTGGACTTTCCCCACTCCCCATTTGCAGCCATTTTCGAGCTTTCTTTCCCATTTTCTCTAGGAACCTCCATTTTGCCATGGATTCTTCGTATGTTCCAAGAATTTTGCCAAGGCTTTCGAAGGAGCGGCAAGCACTCTTCCTTGAGCGGCTGAAAATGTGGATGCGACGCCGTATGAGGCATCAGAGGCGGGCTTTCGAGGTAAGGTTTCGACTTTGCTCGGTTTGGTCTTTTAAGGAGTTGGTACCTGATTGGGAGTTGTTGCGGGCTGCCGCAAAGTTCTGGGATGTTAGGAGGCATGTGTGTTGCTTCTCCTACAATGAAATGGTGCCCACCTTCGAGGATTTTCGGGCTTTGATTGGAGGACCGGAGGTGGAGGCCATCTCGCTTCCTTTGATTGGTGGTGCTGCTGTGAGCGTGAAGCTTGCAGGCTTTCTTCATAATTCATTGGGAGAAGTGCAGGGCATGATCCTTGATTCGGGTCATATTGACATTTCTGCGTTGCCGGAGCGTTTCATGATTGATGATGAAAGTGATATCTCGTGGGATGCATTTGCCTTGTGCGTGATAGCGACACTTTTCATGGTCAGCTCCCTTAGTGTTTGCGATGGCGCTTTGCTAGACGTGGTTGGGCACTATAGAGCTGGAGAGGATATTGTCCCGTTGGTGCTAGGGGAGACTCTTCATGGTATCGACCGTCTAGCGACTGGGGATCGGTTCATGAGAGGGGGAAGCCCCGCTTTCCTCACCTTGTGGCTGCGAGAGAGACTTCAGGCCATGCCCGAGGCTCCGACGTTGTTTAGCTCGTGGTCGTTTGCTCGGCGACCTCTTGTATTGGATATGGATCAGTCCGCCTGGAAGAGATGGATGGCACAGCTTGGTACGCATCAAATCCGTTGGTGGGTTCCGCACTGGGGTATCGAGACTCAAAGGGCCTTGCAGGAAAGGTCCTATGTTGTCAGAGTTCCAGGTTTGTCTTGGTCCTCCTTCTATATTCCGTCGCTTGTTTCCCGGAAGTTTGGGATGAAGCAGGAGCCTTTGTTGGGCTGGGATGACCTTGCTACTGCGGAGGTAGTTCCTCTTTGTATGGCCGCTTCAGGTGCTCTTCTGTATTTTCTGAGGGTATGGAAGTACTCCGCTTTCCCTCAGGTGGTGCTCCTTAGACGTCGGGAGAGTGTCATATTGACGACCCAGTACCTGGCTTGGTATGAGCAGCGTGTTGGGCAGTCCCAAGTGGCTTAGAGGAGCAGGCATGGAGCGATTCTGGGGCTCTATTGCCATAGTAGCTATTGCCTTAGGAGTGCCGAAGCCTGGTCTGACCCTTTGGATGTTACGGGAGACACTTTGTTTGACTATGAGACCAGAGTTGACCGACTGACGGGGAGAGGTCCCCTTTTACAGACTCACAGGGAGGAGATCCGAGCCGAAGCACGGGCGAATGAAGCCTTGAGAGCTGTTGGATTGTTTGACTCTACGGGGAGGACCCCTAATCTCGGACTGAGAGACGCAGAGTTGGCTCGCGTGGAGCGAAAGAAGACTTGCCGGGGACGAGGGAAGAAAGGAAAGAATGGCGAGGGGACAAGCGCAGATGGCGCGGAATGACCTCCTAGGTATCCATTCATTGCATTGTAAACACATTATTTGTTAAATGTATTGAGCTGTCTTTTAGCATGTTGTGAATTTGAGAGTAGACCGTGCTTGAACTCATCAAGAAATGTTGTAACCGTTAGTGATTTGTGATTTACTTTTAAAGCTTTGTCGAGACGCAAGATCTCTTGTTCGCTTTTTGTTTCTTTTGTGCACCTTGGCGGCGTCCATGTTTGGACTTTTCTGTTGCATTTGCGGACTGAAGCAGCCTGGGCCTTGACGGCAATCCCTTTTGCTTGGGCTTTGTGTTTGGCTGAGAGGTTGAATGATCTCCTGACAAGTCGTTTTGATGGTCTTTTCCGTAGCTTCCATGCCTCTTGTTTGTTGGCGTCGGGCTCTTGACCTCAATTTCGCAGCTTCTGCTTGAGCTTTTTTTATTATTATTTTTTTTTGAAGCACGTGAGGGCGAAGATAAGTCCCTGGCTTGGAAGTAGACATGGGTATGTCGTTTGATGTTGAGTGACCTCCGGATGTCCTTTGATGTTGCCGCCGTCGTTTGGCTTGGTCAAGGTGACGTTGGGGGCGTGCTCTTGAAAAGTGCAAAACTTGATGGAGGTCTTGATCGACATTCAAACTTTTGACTTTTTTGTGTATTTTTAGACCGGACCAATTAAGGTTGCCTACATTCCCCCGGACTAGAGGGCTCAGGTCTGCGTAGTTCGACACTACATGGAGTGCCAAGAGATGCACAATTGTTCTTCTTTAGGCGAAGTATCTGCGGAGTTTGCTTCCGTTGACTGGATTCATGAAGGGATTGCCGTTTAGGTCTGTCAGCTTCATGGCACCTCCGGAGAAGATCTTTTGAACCACGAGAGGGCCGATCCATGTTGGTTCCCATTTTCCCAGTGGGTTGGTTCGAGTAGGAGGCTTTTCTTTGAGTACCTGGTCGCCTTCCCTGATGTCTCGGGACTTGACTTTCTTGTCGAAAGCTCTAGCCATCCTGCTTTGGTAGGCTCGGACGTGTTCCATGGCCTTTAGTCGTCGCTCGTCTAGCAGAGCCAATTCGTCGTGTCGGCTCCGAGCCATTCGACTTCGCCGATGTCATTTTCCACAAAGACTCGGAGTGAGGGAATTTCCAATTCAATGGGGAGGACTGCTTCCATCCCCTATGTCAGGGCGAATGGAGTTTCTCCCGTGGCCGTTCTGACTGATGTTCGGTAGCCCCAAAGTGCAAGGTGCAGCTTTTCGGGCCAATCTCGTCCTCGGGTGGTCATTTTCCGGATGATCCGTTCGAGAGTCTTGTTTGCTGCTTCTACGGCGCCATTTGTTTGTGGCCGGTAGGGAGAAGACTTGTGACGTGTGATCCTGAATTCGGTCAGCAGTCTGTCGCATTCCCCTTTGAAGTGGGAGCCGTTGTCTGATATGACCTCGTTCGGGATGCCGTATCGGCAGATGATGTTTTCTCTGAGGAAATGTGCGACTTTCTTGGAGGTGAGCACCTTCTAAGACTTGGCTTCGACCCATTTGGTGAAGTAGTCGATGGCCACTAAGATGAACTCGTGACCGTTGCTGCCCGGTGGAGCGATTTTTCCGATGACGTCAATTCCCCAAGTGGCGAAGGGCCAGGGTGTAGTCATGCAGTAGAGGTCGTGAGGGGGTAGGTGATTGAGGTTGGAGAACCGTTGACACTTGTCGCAACTTCGGACAAAGTGGATGCAGTCTGCCTCCATGGAAATCCAGTAGTAGCCCATCCTGAGAATGATTTGCATCAGGGCTCTGGCGTTCATGTGGGGACCGTAAGCCCCATTGTGGACTTCGTTCATGAATTCGCTTGCTTCTTCCTGGCTGATGCAGCGTAGGAGTGGTCCTTGGTAGCGTTTCTTGTACAGCATGTCCCCAAGGATGACAAAGTGAGAGGCAAGGCATTTTAGGGCCATAATGCTCTTGGCTTTGACCCCTTCCCTGTGTTGGCCTTTCTCGTTCATGAAGGCGGTTTCCCCGTTCTTGAGGTATTGGAAGATCTGGTCTGTGCTGGAAATGGCTTTGGACTGGCGTCTCTTTGGCTCTTCAGCAATTTCGCAAATCGTTGTGATTAAAACCTCCTCGGCAGCTTGGGCCCGGTTTTTCTCTCGTTTGACAACATGCTTAAATATTTGCTTGATGCATTTATTCAATTAATGTGTTTGCTTCTTTGTGTAGATGAATTGTTATTAACTGTTTTGATTAGTTAACTCATCATTTGTTAAAGATGCAATGAAAGGATATTTAGAAAGGTCGGGCCTTTTATTGAAAGCGTAAAGGCTGTACATTGTTGATTATGGACTCACGATCTTCCGGCGTAGAGCCATCAGATGACTCGAAAGACATGAATTCACAGACAACATGACTCGAAGCTAGACTATGGGCGACGAGGGATTGGACCAGGCTTCATTACTCTGGGCAGGCTGTAGCTCTAGAGGGAGTGGCAATGGCCTTGGTGATCAATCCTCAGTTGGCACGATTCCCGGAAAATAGCTTGCATGTGGTTTGATTTCAAACCAGATCGCGGAGGTCTTTGGTTGCTCCCCTAATGACGCCCCTCCATTAGTGTTGCTACCAGATTTTGGGGGTCCTGGACAGTAGAAATTATTGAGGGCTACTTCCAGGAGGGTGAAGCATTCGCTGATTCGGAGTTGATTCTTGCTGATGTTGATCATTTTCATAGAATCCGCCTCTTTATCTGGGATTTTTGTTTGGACGACATTTACAATGTCTGATTCGAGGGGGCGGGCTATCTCTCCTTCCCTGATTAGGCCTTGGAGGAGGTTGCGCCACTGTTCATCTAGGTCTGACACCGGGATGTTGAATTGGACTATGCTGTGATGGCTGTCCCCGTGAGATCCGAGAGTGTCGACCAGAGGATTGTCTTGTACCGGTGGATCGGTGATGAGCCAGTTTGCAAGAGGGTTTTCGGCGAAGTAAGGGTCTACTCCTCAGTCAATCTCCATCTGGGCGTCCATCTCTTGATCCTCTCTTAAGCATTCTTTGCTGTCACATATGTCAGAGTTGTCATCTTGACCCATGAGCTCTTCGATTTCTAGCTCGTCACGGCTTAGAGCGTGGATGTAGGGATCCACTTCGTAGCGGGACAGGATTGGAGACTCATCTGGAGAAGAGTATTCGGTCATGTCGGGACCTTCTTCTGGGTCGTAGCTTGTCGGCCAAGCGCTTGCCATTGTACTGCTTCCGCAGATCACCTCGATCACTCCATTGGCATTGATGAATTTCACGCATTGGTGAAGAGTAGATGATACTGCTTTCATCTGATGTATCCAAGGTCGTCCCAGCAAGGCAGAGAAGGTTGGTTTGATTTCCACGACTTGGAACTCTACCGACTCCAGTTGTGCATCGAATTGGATCCTCAGACTGATGACTCCCACGATTGGTCGTGCAGTGGAGTCGTAGGCTCGGATTACCCGGGGTGAAGGCCTTATCAGGGAGCGGTCGATACGGATTCGTTTCAGTGTGCTCAAAGCGATGATGTTGACTGAGGAGCCGTTATCAATCAAGACGTTCGGGAGGAAGAACATCTCTATTTTTATGAGGATGAGGAGGGCTTCGTTGTGTCGATTCTCACATATCGGCAAGTCATTGTCTGTGAAGGCTAGACTGCTTCCTGTGCTACCATTTGACTCAGTCTCCTCTGGGATCTATCCATTAGTATGCCTTGGTCAGGGCAAAGATCGTAGGGAGACAGTTGCCCTTGGGTGTTCTTGTCTGGATTCCCGGTCACGAGACCTTTTGACTCTGGTTTCACGTTCCCAGTCATAGCGAGACAGCATGCTGTCGGTTTCAGAAATTGCTGGGGGTCTGCTCTCGCTTGGAGTTTCGTCAAAGGCTATTGAGTTCACCCTATCGTTTCGGGGGAATGTATTTCTGATGGTATTGGGGCCACGAGGGCGTTCCAACTTTCCTTCTTCGATTAGCCCCTGGACCACCTGCTTCAGTACGAAGCAATTGTCGGTGGTGTGGCCGGGGTAGTTGTTGAAGGCGCAGTGCTTGCTCATATCCATGTTGGGTTTGGGAGTCTTTGGTTGGAAATTCTCAAGAGGTTTGAGAAGATTTCGCTTCACCAAAGCTTCAAATACATGACCCAGGGGCATTTCGAGATTGTCGAAATGCTGGAAGTGTGGGAAGTGAGGGGAATTGTTATTTCTTGGGGCTGCTTGATCGCGGTTTACTTGAGCTCCGTTCTGGATGTAGTGTACCGTTCCGGCTGCTTCTTTTCCTTTGTTCGGTACAGGTGCTAAAGTTGACAGGTTTGTCCGATAGCGGTAAGACGAAGCAGGGGCTGCTGTTGTCTTCTGAAGACTCAGAGTCTTTTCAAACTTTGTTCCGGCATTGACCATGGCACGGAGATCTGGATAGAAATGATGGCTGATCAAGGTCCTCAAATATGGCTTGAGGCAGGAATGGAAGATGTCCATTTGCTCCTCTTTGGAAAGCGGATCCATTATCTCGCTAAGCTTCCAGTTCCATCTTTTGTAGAACTCACCTACTGGTTCGTCATCCTTTTGCTCGGTGGCTTGCAGATCGTGACGGTTTGTTTCCCACTCAAGGTTGGCGCGGTACTTCTCTAGGAAGATCTCGCTGATTTGGTCCCACGTGGAGCAGTTTTCTGCCTTTACGTTGAGGAACCACCTTAGCGCTGTGGATTTGAGAGAATGCTGAAAGTGGTCCGCCATCTGTTGAGGGGTGGCTCCTTTGGCTCTCATACCCAAGACATAGGTATCATGTGAGTTTTTGGGCATTCTGTCCCGTCAAACTTTTCCATTTCTGGCATCCTGAATTTCGGAGGGAGCGGGACCACTTTGCTTGGATCAGTAGGCAGGAGGGAGTCCTTCCGGGAACTGGCTAGCTTGCCTTGCATGTCCTTCATTTGCTCGATCAGCCAAGCCATGTGGGGATCGGCAGGTTGAGGTGGGTTACCGTTTTCGGGGACGGAAACCGAAGATGGAGGTGGATTGGCTGATGGGATCGCCATTCGGGAGTCTTGGGGAGGTAGTTGAGTATATACCAACACATACCCTGGAGTGTTGAAGTTGAGGGCGTGATTTCCAGGTCCGCTAAGGGTTGTGTTTGGAAATTGAGGAAATGATTCGTTAGCCCCAAGTGGCAGACTAGCGGGTGGCAAGCTTGAGATGTCGGGATATCCGCTCGGGATGCCTGTCCCCGGTAAGCATGGGGACTTCTGATTATGGCTGCGAGGCTCGTATAGAGGCAAAGGGTTGAATCCTGGGGGATACCGAGATGCATTGGGATCTGGCAGAGCGGGCACGTATGTGTGCTGTTGGTACTGAGCTTGATGTGCAGAGCCAGGAAACTGACTATGCTGAGGCGGGCATGCCTGAGCCGCTGATTGAAGCCCGAGGGGAGCTTTGAGCGAGAGCCGCTTGCGTTGCCGGGATCTCGTAGCTTGGTGGAGGCGGGACTCCGCCGGTAGCTTTGAGAAACCGGGAGCCGGTATTTCTTCGTCTTCTATGAGAACGAAGGTTCCATCAGTTGGGAACCGCAACGGTTCCTCGAAGACGCAGGTGTCTACGATCCAAAGCTTGCCGCTCTTCTTGGAGCTTCTTGATGGTTTCGAAGGCTCGCAGCACCTCCTCCATTGTCTCGGAGGTTCCTTAGTGGCGGGGTTCCATTTCCTCACCGTTATCCGTTGATCCCGTCATGGGGGAGTAGCGGACGGTGCGGACCGTTGAACTGGAAGGGCTGTCGGACCTTGTGGCCTCGATACTGAAAAGGCGGCTCCCGAGTATTCTCAACCACTCTCGGTTCGCTGGAGGGGGTGACGGGCAAGGTTTAGACACGGGAAGGCCTTTTGGATAAAGAGGGAAAGCTCACGTGACATGCGGTTTTCGTTTTTTTTGTTGTTGTTTTAATTTACTTAAAACGTGTTTTCTCAGAGTCCTAGGTAGGTTGGAAAAGATTTCTCTTCTTTTTCGCAACTATGCTAGATCCTGGGTCAGTGGAGACCATCTGTGCGGCTATAAGCCCCTCGTTTTGCACCTGTATTTCGACATCCCAGGGTGGACAGCCCCGGGCGAGGGTCCTTTTGGGCAAGCGGTTTCCACTGGCCTAAAAGAAAAAATCGAAGCTAAGGACCGAGCTTGTCATGTTCGTTTTGACACGTTAGTCGTGTGAATAGTGAACGGAGCCGGCCACTGAGTCAAGATCAGGTTAAGAGTTTGACATGACCTCTCTTTTACCTTGCTTGCGCAAGGGATCTGTGACGTTAGGCGTTGGCTGGGTCATATCGTCATGGCTGACGTATCAAAGGCTTGATGACATGGTGTCATGTGAGCATGGATGTTTATCCGGGACGGAATATCGTCTGGGTGTAGCTTCGGAAATCAAGATCAGGTCAAGATTTTAGCATGACCTTTCATCGCTTTGCTTGCGCAAGGGATCTTGAGTTTCGAGCCTCGACTTAGAAAATGGTCGGCATGGTATATGTATCCAGGTTGTATGACACGGACTGGGTAAAAACCAACCGAGTCTGGACAGAGTGTGACTCAAGACTCAAACGTGCAGGGTTGACGCTTGGCTAGGATGGGATGTTTGGAATGATCCCGTGCGCGTCCGAGAGGCGTAGGAAGGCTAAACGAACTGCAACTGAGACCACCCTGGGTTAAGGGTTGTAGTGTGCAGTGTATCCGAGGCAGCAGTGCGCGTAGCGTGTGGTGAAACCGAGGCAGCAGTGTGAGTAGTGTGCTGTGTAACCGAGGCAGCAGTGCGCGTAGTGTGGGGTCTCTAAAATTCTTTTTTTTCTGAGTAAAATAGAAGTCTTGCAGAATTTTAAATGTATGCACAGATGTATATTGATGCATTTTTTGTATTTTTTATTTTTTTTTTGTAAAATAAAAAAAAAGTAAAGCACATGCACACACACACAACAGTTAAAGAAAGGGGTAAAATGAAAGTTTGACCCTCATCATCGTTTTAAAAATCTTTTGCTTTGTTTAAAAGTTTTTAAAACAAAATGTCCCCAGCGGAGTCGCAAACTGAAATTACCCGGGATCCGGCTCGCGCGCGGAGGGCCCCGTGCATCTCGCATTTTTGTTGCGTCGCGTTCGGGAAAGTCGCCCGGATTCGAGAGACAGCGCGTTCGCGCCCCGGCATCTGCTTTATTCCGCTTTCGCGTTAGTTGGGAGGTGTCTCGCCGTGTTTTCGCTTTGTAGAGTCGCCACGTCGTTTTTATTAAGCCCAAAACATTGAAAAAGGGCATCAGTTTAAAAATAAACTGTTTTTGTTGTGTGATGAGATTTTTGAGTTCGGAGGTCAGATGACTCCTCGGGAAGAGAATATTAGAATCTTAGAGCTCACCCGAGTCGCCTCGTAAAACAAGTCTTTCGGATATCCCTAATATTCTTTAACTGTTGTGTGTGTGTGGGTGTATGTGCTTTTTTAAAAATGCATGCTGTGTCGGATGTCTACATTGTACACTGCTTTATTGAAATGTATTGAAATAGTGTAGGAAGGAAGCCTTATCAATGTTGGTTCGTGTCTGTCTTCCGCTGGAGAATAGTGTTTGAGGACGGAATAGTGTTCCGGTATGGACCGGGATTGCTTCGGAAAAGGGGCCGGTTGTCTGCGGACAGAGTTTCGGCGTGCGTTGGGATCGCAGGGATCACTCGGGCAGAGTTTTGGCGTGCGTTGGAATCGTTGGTTGGATTCGGGCAGAGCTTCGGCGTGCGTTGGAATCGTTGGTTGGATTCGGGCAGAGGTTCGGCGTGGTTTGGGATCGCCGGTTTGACTCGGAAAGAGCCGGGACGCCTCGGGAAAGACCAGGCAAGGCCTCGGAGTACCACGAGGGGCCTCAGAGTACATCGAGAGTGCCTCGGGGCAGCACGGGAGCGTCACGGGAGCACTCGGGGAGGCTTCGGAACACCGCAAGGGGGCTCGGAAGGCCTCGGAAGGATCCGAAAGGGGCCGGGAATGCCCGGAAGGGTCTTAGAGGGGAGCCTGAAGGCTGGGGGGAGAGGAGAGAAGAGGGAAATGTGTGAAAATGAGGGAGGGGGAGCCCTCTATTTATAGTGCCAAAAAACTGCAAGAAGGTCCGTACGGACCTTCTAGGTAATCTAGTTTTTTGGTTTTCCTCGATTTGAGGGAATATGTGATAATTGAGAATATTCTGGAATGATGATGTCTCATTTGCAAAGAGGTCCGTACGGACCAACTAGGCATGCAAAGAGGTCCATACGGACCAACCATACATTCCAGTAATGATGTTCCCCGGGATTTGATGGAATATTGTGGACTTTAAGGGGATTCAGTAATTATTAAAACAAAGAGGTCCGTACGGACCTTATTTGCTTTTCCAATCCCAAGAGCTCCTTTTGTCCCTTTTTATCCCAGAAAGGTTCCTCCCTTGGTTTGGCTTGAGGTTTTTGAGGGTTTTGAGTGTCAAAGGTCTTCGAGACTGCGTTTGTGAGTCTGCGGTGTTTCCTGTGTACTCGGAAGAGGGTGATCCAGATTGGGGTACTTACACTCACGAGTCATTCTCCATGCTCCAACTCGTTCTGATCAAAAGAACCAAAAACACAAGTCGTTTCTCAGCTCCTGTCACGAGTTGTAACCCTTGGCACGAGTCGTGACCCAGGGCACGAGTCGTGCTCCTAGTCACGAGTCGTGCCAGAACCCAAAATCTCCAATTTTTCAGCTTGAATCAAATTCGTTCTTTTGTGTGTGATCCTTTAGAAATTATATTTTATGTTGGTAGTGAGTTGAAACATCAACCTCACAAGACATAAGTGTCTTCTAGCAAATCATTATGTCCACCCAATTAAATATAACATCAAAGCTTGATTCCTTGACAGATTCAATGTCATAATCCCTTTGTCCACGATGTCCAATTGAACATGAGTCATGGTCTATGTCAACTCATTCCGTTCAATGCTTTCTCGGTTCCGAATATGTTGATAATCCAAATGCATTTGATCTCTATCAAATCACTTGAGTGTGGCCACACATTTCATCAACATCATTTATCGAGGGGCCCAAGCAAACATCTCTCTTCATAAGAGGGACAAATCCCGTTTTGACTTATCATTCTTCCCTACATGAGTCCAATCGTGCTAACATAGCCCTTATTGCTATCCGATTAAAGATAGTGTTAGACTATATCAAACACGATCTTCGTCATGGGGAAGACGATGATAATCTCAGGTACTAAGGATTCAATAACACGACTATCATGAGATTTAATCATGGCAATAGATCATGTCTTAAATCTCATAAGTAGGTCAAGTCCAATACTTGTTCTCTAGCAAGTATCCATAAGTGTAATTGTAAGTGTACCAATCTGAACCACAAATATTCCTTCAGCCCAATTTAACGTTTTTTAACGTCAAATAAACATTTAAGGGCATTTTGGTCACTTCCTAAGGCAATTTAAACAAGGAAGGACCTTAAAGGAACAACAAAAATGGGTCGGATCTCGCTGGAAAGAGTGATTTCCAAGAAATTGACCAACTTTGAATTAAATGCAAACAGCCAAAACTGCTTTCTGCAAAATCAGGCACGCTTACATTCCAATCCGTGCGGACAGGAATGAGACTCAGTCTCATCCGCACGGACAAGAGTGAACCCTAAATTCAGCCTATAAATAAATCCCTTCTCTCTCAGTTTAAAGGATCAGACCTTCAACCCTACTATTATATTGACGAGAATACCTCAGAAAACAGCCCAAACACCAAACCCAAACACAAAATCCAAACACAAATCTTGATCATATTCAAATCCTAAAAACAAACCAAGAAAGATAGGGTACAACCATTGGTAAACCCTCCTTCTCCTTACCTTAATCCCCTTCATCCATGCATACATCTCATATTTAAAATGATGTAACTTGTTGTTCATTTCTTTTCCACCTTTTGTCCTAGGATCCAAGAGGATCTCCATGGAGTTCATCTCCATGGATGATTCTCTACAAGGATTCATATTGTTTCATTATGCCATTCCCCTTTGTCCCTTTTGCATTAACTAGTTCTTGCTTGTAATTTGATCTCTTGACCTAATATGTGGTCACTTTGGAGTTCATCTCCATAGATGATCACACTAAATGGTCCACATCCCTATTTTCATCCCCTTTTATGTTATTAGTTTTTACTTGCCTACTTTACCTAAAATGTGGTCATCTTGGAATCAATTTCCATGGATGATCATTTCAAATGGTCTAAATTGTTTACTTCCTCGCAAATGCTCTTCCCTAGTCTAAGATGTTCACTTTGGAAACATTTTCATGGATGAACATCCTTAAGACTCACAAATTAGGTCACACAAGATGTATGAGATACACTTGAGTATAGATCTCAAGGATGGTCATCTCAATGACTACCATAGAAGATCATCCTCTAAAAGTTGATACATCTTGACCTACTTCTTGTTTTATCAAATTTACTTTCATGTTAAACCCCCATCCCAAGCAAATGAAGTGCTTCTAAGTCCTAATGTACCCTAATGATGCCTTGATATAGTAGATCACCACTAATCATGTTTAGTGATCACTAATCAAAGCCTAAGGAAATTGAGGACAAGCATGGATGCAAAATCCAAAAATGTTTTTATTTAACATCTTCTGTTGCAAACTCCAGTTCTGACTCTGTAACTCCAGTTGACATTCTGGAAATTACAAAATCAGACTGGAAAGCTGCAAAAAAAAGAATCCTACTGTCCTATCCGCGCGGACAGGATTGATCCTCGTTCTGATCCGCGCGGACATGAATGTTATGGACACATATTTTTGTTTCCAGTCCTTTTTCACTCACAGAAGCACACTATTTTGATTAATTCCAGTCTTGTCCAGTCAAATTATTTATTTCCAGAAAATCCCTTTTTGCAAAACACAAACATACACACACATATAAATGGTTTCAAGTTTGGAAGACTCGTTTACGAGGCATTCCGAGTGAACGTGCTAATCGTTCTTCCCGGAGTGTAATGTGACCTCCGAACCCTCTCTCTCATTTTGGGCATTTTTCAAAATTTTGGCCCTTAAACTAAAAACGGCGTGGCGACTCCGTTGATTTTTCAAAAACAAAAAAATCGGGTACATCACAGTGGCGACTCTGCTGGGGAATGGAAATAAGCTTTATCTTTTTTAAAAAAAAATTAAAAAAATGGTATTTGGTATATAGGTGGAAACCATTAAGCTTCCTGTATCGCTTCCTAACCCGAGGCTTGGGATAAATTATGGTCTATCAAAGCCACGTACCGGTATCATTAAAAAAAAACAAAGAAAAAAAAAGAAAAGCTTTTGTGGGTCAAACTTCCGTCCCGGCATTTGAAACCATTTGTATGTGTGTGTGTGTGTGTTTCCCCCATTTTTGCGTTGATTTGACCATCCCGAAAAAATCAAAATTTTGAATGTCGGACCCGTTTCCTTAACTGTTGAATTTTATGTGCTTATGTGCTTACTTGCTTTCAAAAAAATGTTTTCGAAAATGTTTTCAAAAAAAAAAAAATTTCAAAAAAAAAAAATCACTTTCAAAATTTTTTGCATGCATCATGCCCTTAAAACACATGTGAAAATTTCTATTTTACTCAGAAAAAGAAGATAGACTGCCGCACACTACGCGCACTTGACCTTACACTGCACACTACGTCCTTAACCCGGGAAAATCCCAGTAGCAGCCTGTTTGGCCTTACTACGCCTCTCGGTGCGAGCACGGGACTACCCAAACATCCCTTGGAGCCTCATGTCAACCATGCACTTGTCCGTGACACACTTTGTCCGAGACCCGGTTGGTTTTTAGTTAGGTCCGTGTCATACCCTGTCTGTGTATACGCCGTGTCAGTCAAACCTTAGTTGACACGCCAAGTCAATATCCTTCGGAGACCCTAATCAATCGAGGTCATGCCGGTTTTCCATCATGGACTTTGACCAGATCTTGACTGGCGCCTTGACTTTGACTTTGACTTGCACAACTTATGCACCGACTCCCGGCATGACACTGAGTCATCAAGGATTAACGATTATGCCATGTCTAATTGCGGCCTAACTGACGACAGGTCAAGTTCAATTATGGACATTCATCAGTTAAGGCCATGCCGACTTTCCGTCGAGCCCCTCAACATGATCTTGACCTTTGACATCAGCTTTGCCTGTAATTTACATTGAATACGCGTTAAGGCTTGATTACCCGCCAGACTTTAGGATCGTTTTTCTTTTCGGTCGGTGGGACCCGCTTGCCCTACAGAACCCTTGTTCGAGGTTACAGGTTGAGGGTCTGTAGCGTAGTGAAGGGACCCAGTGATCCAGGACTTAGAGTAGTTTGCGAAAAAGAAGAGCAATCTTTTCCAACCGCTTAGCTTTTAATAAAACACGTTTTAAGTAAACAAGAACAAATAACTGCATGTTGCATGAGCCCTAAGCCCAAACACCTACCCTCCTTCATTCCCAAATATCTGAACCCTCGTGTCTTTCCCCCGCAGCTCCTCACAGAGCTTGGTTTCGGGCACCGGGTCACCGTCTGATCAGTTGGGAAGAATCAAGCGCATCGTCAGCTTCACCGTTTGCTTTGACTCCGATTTTCAGAATGTCTGCATCAGCTGGTAACAATGGGGACAACATCACTCCGTCTTTTGGAATCCCTCAGACAGACCAGCATTGGATCCAGTTGGTAGAGCAGATGAGACTGCGACATGAAGCTAAAATTCACAACCTTCTGGAGGCCTTTAGGAACCATGGTTTGGCTGCCAGTCCCAATCCCGATGGCACTTTTACCGTGAAGAAGGAAGAAAATCCTCCTCCCACTCTCAATCGTCCCGGATATGTCAGGATGCCACCACCAGCTTCCTATGTCACCACCGCCGGAACTCCTGCCCGTCGACTTACAGGCCAGCTAGCCTCCAAACAACAATTCAAAGTGCCGCCATTCCAACAACAGTCAGGGATGGAGCAGTTCGGCATGCCTCGGCAGCCGTCAGGTGTCCCCTCTCAGAATGATACCGGTCCTGAAGATATCAGTAGAGGGAATGAAGGTTTGAAAACAATGAAGGAAATGTGGTTAGCCATCTGGGCTCTCGAGAAACGCCAGAATGAACAGCAGGCCTGGATCGAAGAGGCCATACATCATTTCGGAACATTGGCAATCGCAATCCCCCAACTGACTGGGGCTCCCCTGAAGGACAAATACGTGCCTGTTCCCCCGGCTTCTAATGCCTCTCGTTACTCGGCGGAATCCAACCATTCGCTTCCCGGCGAGCCCATCAGCAAATCTCCTCAGTCTAGCTCAACTCAGAACCATTCTAGCACAGCTCGACCCGGGGCCCCAAATTCACCACCAGCTGTTGAGCACATTTGGTGGGATATCTGTGACTGCCCCGACTGCCTAGAGAGGGACTATCAAGATTGGATAAATGAAGATCGTCCTCCCAAGAAGAATAAAGCTTCCTCCCAGCAAAAATTGAAAGAAAGGTTCGAGGCCAGTGATACTAGTGTAGGGACACTTGGAGAACCATCACGGAAATTCGACTACTATGTCCTCTACCCTAATGAGCCTAAGCCGCAGCACAAATGACTGCACAATCTGGAGGCCTGCAGCTCAACTATTAATGATGGGGGGTCGCTCATCCCTAAATGCAAATGTTACAATAGTCTCTTAGTCAACCTTCATAGGTTCTAGTATGTTCTCTTTTACCAAAGTCCTTTGTGGACATATGCAATTGTAGTCCATTATGGGCATGGTAGTCAAAAATTCAACTTTTGTACGAGTCCCTTTCTTTTCTCGCTAGACTCGAGGCACTGTTTTGTATTTAATGAAATGGTTTTATTACAAATGATCACTCGTATTGCTCAAATGCTTGAACTACGATGGCCTGAGCTCCTCACAACGAAGGGAACGTAGGCAACCAGAAATGGTCCGGCCATAAATGCATTTCAAACTGATGAAGGATTTTGGGCAATCTTGTGATCATTTTGGATAAAACATGTTTCCAAATGTCTCGACGAGTCTTCTTTTTTTCTATAACATAGGGAAAATAGAGCTAAACACTAATTTCTGTCGGCAAGGGCTTCCATACACCTTTCCATGTCAACGCTCTCTCAAAAGAGCCAAGTCTCGGAGCAAGTTCTTTTTGGGCCCTCAGCAAATGAGGCCATACGCCCTTGCAAGTATACACTTCTAAAAATCTCCTCTGTCCGATTGACTAATTAACTTAAGAAGATAAAGAAAAGGATGGGTTGCCCCCTTTGCTGCATTGCAATTCGAATTGGAAGATGCCCTAGTTCTGTGGGCCATCCAAGGAACAACAGCGCAATCCCAGGTTCAGAAGCCCGTGACTTGGGAAGCAATCCGGAAGGATGCCCATGTAGGAACCAGTAAAGCTCAAAATCCTCAAGCTCAGCCTCTCACCATTGCTAAGCTCCGTCAGAACCAGTGGCCAGTTGCCAAACAAGCTCCTCCGTTGACCCTAGCAGCATTGAAGAAATATAGTAAAGAAGCAACAGATAAGTAAGTAAACCTGTTGACCAGATCCGGGCAGATCTATCAAGGGAACCCCAAGGCAGATAAGAAGACATCAGATCAAGCACCTAGGGAGAACCGTAACCCCTATGCCAAGGTAGCCGAAACTCCTGACCCCGAGAAGGAGGATCCCGTGCTCACTTAGTTGAAACAGACGCAGGCCAACATATCTCTGTGGTCCCTACTTACTTCATCTTATCCTCACAAGCTAAAATTGGAAGAAAGCCTGGCCCGCACACTGGTCCCTATCGATGCTACCCCTGATGACGTGGTGCAATTGATTGGGAACATCCACTACGGGAACATAATCACCTTCACAGACCTTGATCTTCCTCAGTTCGGAGCTGATCATAATCAACCTCTCTTCATCACGGTCCAGCTAGATGAACGACGTCTCCCTCGGGTTTTAGTTGACAATGGGTCCGAAATGAATATCCTCCCAGCCAAGATCATGAGTCTGCTCGACATCAAGTCTATAGATCTGAAGCCTTCCCCCCCTCATAGTCAAAGCGTATGATTCAACATCTTGTACGGTACTTGGGGTTGCTACTTTGAACTTATGGTTTGGAAAGAAAATGATACATGTGGAATTCCAGGTCATCGATATCCCAATCACCTTTAATGCTCTGTTGGGAAGACCTTGGCTGTATCAAGTCAATGGGGTCACTTCAAGCCTTCATCAGTGTGTAAAGTTCATCTCAGATGGGGATCTAACGACCATTTATGGGGACCTAGTCACTTTGGAGGGCACTGATACGGGTGGAATACCTATTCTGGAGATCAAACATGATGAGGACGGCCTCATGCTAACAGTTTTCACAGTCGAGCCTCCTAAAGCCCAAGTTTATAACGTGGATCTGACGGTCACTCGTGACAAAATCCCTCCAGTCTTGAAGATGGTGAGAAAGATGAGCTACCTGCCTCGCCTAGGTCTGGGGAAGCATCAACAAGGAACTCACAAAGTCATTGAGGTGAAAGAACAGAAAACTCGCCACGGCCTGGGATATGAACCAACCTCGGTGGATACTGCGAAAGAAAAGGAAATTGCTCGGAAGAGGGGAGAAGCTGTCACAAGAGGGGTCTCGGTCAACGGTCTTGAATCTCTCCCTTTCAGTCCTAATTTGGCTGACTACTTTGTAAAAGGCTCTCCACAGCAGGATAATGCCACAGTCAAAGAGCCTACTCCTACAGAGGGATGGCTGAAACTACAGGATAACCTCTGCAAGTTCAAGGGAACCAAAGCTAATCCGGTCCGTAGAATGTTTCTAGATCTACCCAAGATACCTGGGGCTACCACCACCGTGGAGAGTGAGTATACTTTCAGAGGCGTGCCAAGCCTAGTAGAGCAGTTCGAGAAACTTACTACCGTGATCCCGATTGCCCAGGAAGGCCCAAAATCTGAGTTTGAGTTGACAACGCCAAAAGCTAAAGCCGCAGAGTTCCTTTTAGACGACTGGGATGGTCCTGTTATGCAGCAATTATTCGGAGAGGAGGTCCAGGTACCCGTCCTGATTGACTTTGGTTCAGTTAAGGAGATGGTAGAAATGATTTAGGGAGGAGGACAGAAACAATTCAATTCCCAAGTCACGAGGCCACCGACAACAATGCCATTGAAGAATTGGAAAACTTTCTCGGGCCCGTCCGCAACCAAGGAAGAAATGATCACAAAGCTTGGATTGGTCCCCCATCCCCTTGTGTCAACCTATGTAAAGTCTTCCGAGTCTCTTATTGTCGAGTTCGAGTCTCTAGAGTCGTCTGATGGCCTTACGCCTGAAGACTATGAGGTTGTAGCAAACGCTGTATTCCCTTTCGTTCTTAATGAAATTATGGACCTTTCTGAGTATCCCCTGATTGCCACTTTAACTAATGATAAATTAACTAATAATCAAAAAACAGTTAATGATGATTCACTAGATAAAGAAGAAGAAACATAAAATGAACAATATATTAAAGAAATCTTTAAGCAGGTTGTTCGGAAAGAGGAAAATCGAGCCCAAGCTGTCGAAGAGATTTTGACATGTGTGAATCTGGAAACTGCGTAAGAGCCTAAAGAGATGCAGATTGGTAGCTTCTTCGAAGGAATTGAAAAGGATGCTCTGATTGAGCTACTGAGAGAATTCGTGGATGTGTTTGCATGGTCCTATAGGGATATGCCTGGCCTCGACCCTTCCATAGTTGAACATCGGATACTGCTCGACCCGGAAGTCAAGCCCGTAAAACATAAGCTGAGAAGAATTAAGCCCGAATGGTCTCTGCAGGTGAAAGAGGAGATAGAAAACATGCTTAAAGCAGGATTTATCAGGGTCATTGAATATCCAACATGGCTTTCCAACATAGTCACGGTGACCAAGGCCAACGGAAAGATCCGATGTTGTGTGGACTTCAGAGATTTGAACAAGGCTAGTCCAAAGGATGATTTCCCCCTACCAAATATTGACATGCTGGTGGATACCACGGCCAATTATGAGGTTAAATCCTTCGTCGATGGTTTTTCCGGCTACAGCCAGATCAAAATGGCAGAAGAGGACCAAGCCAAGACAACTTTCACAACCCCATGGGGAACGTACTGCTACACGGTCATGCCGTTCGGACTGAAGAATGCCGGGGCTACTTACCAGAGGGCAGCTACGGGCTTGTTCCATGACATGATCCACAAAGAAATTGAGGTCTATATGGACGATATGATAATACATTCCAAAGGATCCGATGGCCAACACTTCGTTGATCTGAGAAAATTCTTCAGTCGTCTCCGAGACCACAGCATGAGACTGAACCCAGCCAAATTCACCTTCGGCGTCAGACGAGGCAAGGTGCTAGGATATATGGTGACGGAACGAGGAATTGAAGTAGACCCCCAGAAAATCAATGCCATAGTCGAAATGAAACCACCTCGGACGTTGACAAAAGTAAAATCCTTCATGGGAAGACTGCAATACATAAGCCATTTTGTAAATCAGCTAACCTCGATCTGCGAGCCGATCTTTAAGTTGATGAAGAAAAGTGCCTACACGGAATGGACTCCAGAATGCCAGTTCGCTTTTGAAAAGATCAAGGCATATCTTGTGAATCCCCGATCCTTTGCCCGCCACATCAGCAAAAGCCACTATTGCTATATCTAACTGTCACGGATACAGTAATTGGGGCTATGTTAGCTCAAGAGAAGAAAGATTCCAAGGTCGAAAATGTCATCTACTTCGTGAGCAGAAAGCTTCAAGGGAGTGAACTCAATTATTCTGCTTGTGAAAAGACTTGCGCAGGCCTGGTCTGGGTAGTGGGAAAGTTGAAACACTATATGCAGTCCCAACCGATACATCTGGTCTCTAAATTGGACCCCATCAAATATTTGTTTGACAAACCTTCCATCTCCAAGAGGTTGGCAAAGTGGTCGTTCTTTGTGGCTGAATATGACATCACTTACGTGACGAGAAAATCCATGAAAAGGCAAATAATGGCAGAACAGTTGGCCGACTTCCCAAGTGATGAGTCCCGAGGACCTGAACCTCAATTCCCTGATGATGGTATCTTTGCTCTAGAAGTAGAAAATCGTTGGCAGCTCTTCTTTGACGGGGCGTCAAACAAAAGGGAAAATGGAATAGGAGTGCTTCTGGTCGATCCCACTGATGAGCATACCCCATAGCAATAAAATTGAACTTCGAGGTTACCAATAACGCCGCCGAATACGAAGCTTGCATAGTCGGGTTGGAGGCCGCTCTTGAAAGAAATATCAAAGAGTTGGAAGTGTATGGTGACTTTGCCCTCATCATCAACCAGGTCTCTAACAAATGGAAAACAGTGGACCCGTGACTGCAGAAATATCATACCTATATGGAAGAGCTAGTGACTCAGTTTAAGGAAATCAACTTTCATTACTTGCCCAGAGATCGCAACAGGTTCGCAGATGCCCTGACGACACTAGCCTCTCTCGTTGAAATACCTGAAGGGAAGTCTGTCAAACCATTCAGAGTCGGGAGATGAGAAAACCCAGCTTATTATTTCGAGATCGAAATGGAGGCCGAACTGGCCAATGATCCCTGGTATACCCAGATTTATCAGTATTTGAAAAACGTCGAAGCCTATTTCAAAAATGAAGATGGGGAATATAAAGATGGAATCAAAGCAAAAAGCCTCTCAGCCCTGAAGCGACTCACCTCCCACTATGTTCTTTTGGGAAATATGTTGTACAAGAAGCGCTATCAAGGCCCACTCCTTGCGATGTATCAGCAAACAAGAAGCTACTGAACTCATGAAAGAAATACATGGTGGTACCTGTGGCCCCCACATGAATGCTCAGGCTTTAATGCAAATCATACTAAGAATGGGGTATTTTTGGATCTCCATAGAAACTGACTGCATTCAGTTCGTCAGAAGTTGCGACAAATGCCAGCGGTACTCGAACCTCAACCACTTGCCTCCACACGAGCTCTACTGCATGACAACCCCTTGGCCTTTCGTCACTTGGGGAATTGATGTCATAGGCAAAATCACACCATCAGGCAGCAACGGCCACAAATTTGTTCTAGTAGCAGTTGACTATTTCACCAAATGGGTTGAAGCTAAATCCTACAAAGTCCTCAACTCGAAGAAAGTAGCCCTCTTCATCAAAGAGAACATCATATGCAGATACGGGTTGCCAGCCGAAATTATCTCAGACAATGGATCCCACTTTGAAGGGGAATGCGACAGGCTGCTAGCAGAATTCAGAATAACCCGTCACAAGTCATCTCCCTATAGGCCCCAAACTAACGGAGCCGTCGAAGCAGCAAACAAGACCTTGGAAAACATCATTCGAAAAATGGCTGTCCGAGGCAGAGATTGGCCTGACAAGCTTCACCTTGCTCTCTGGGGATACAGAACATCCGTCAGAACGGCGACCGGGGAAACACCGTTTGCTCTCACCTACGGAATGGAAGCCGTACTCCCAGTCGAGCTAGAAATTCCTTCACTCCGTGTGCTGTTAGAAAGTCAGATCAACGAGGTCGAATGGCTCCAGAGTCGCCATGACGAATTGGCCCTGCTGGACGAACGTCGATTAAGAGCCATGGAACATATCCGAGCTTACCAAGGAAGGATGGCCAGAGCCTTCGATAAGAAAGTAAAACACCGGGACATCAGGGAAGGTGACCTCGTTTTGAAAGAGAAGCCTCCAGCCCGCATCAACCCTCTTGGCAAGTGGGAGCCTGTCTGGGTCGGACCGTACGTCGTCCAAAAAATCTTCTCCGGAGGAACCATGCAACTTGCAGACCTCGACGGAAACCCTTTTGTACACCCAGTAAATGGCGACAAGCTCCGCAGATACTACGCATAAACAATAAAAGTGCTAAAAGAGTAATACCCAACTAGGTTGAAAACCCGAAAGGGCGGCCTAGGTAAAAGACAGGGTTGCACTAAAAATAAACAATGAAAAAGTGCTAAAAGAGTAATACCTAACTAGGTTGAAAACCCGAAAGGGCGGCCTAGGTAAAAGACAGGGTTGCACAAAAAAAAAACAATTAACAGGGTCGAACTACGGAGACCTGAGCCCTTTAGTCCAAGGGAAACGTAGGTAGCCGGAAACGGTTTGGTCTAAAACACAAATAAAAATCACATTTTGTCGTCAACACATTGATCAAGCCATGACGGCATTTTGAAAAACTCTAAAGCAGTTCACATATTCATTACAGTTAAAAGCTTTTTGATGAGTCTAAGCTCAGTTCACTCCTACAACTAACAACCTGCCAAAAGAAACTAAAATACCTAACAAACTAATGTGCCTGCTATG
Organism: Adenophora triphylla var. japonica; assembly: GCA_022495995.1. Lineage (NCBI taxonomy): Eukaryota > Viridiplantae > Streptophyta > Magnoliopsida > Asterales > Campanulaceae > Adenophora > Adenophora triphylla. The sequence goes on from JAFEMH010004786.1 coordinate 27,969, forward strand.
ACAAGCAGGGGATACTCAGAGACCTCAGATCACTCCAAGCCACTCGTACTTGCACCTCCTCTCTTCTTTCCTCCTCTTCGAGTCTTCTTCCTCTGCACAGGAAAAATGTCAGTCCTCCTCCTACCAAGCTCCGGTATAGGGGCGGGATCCATCAAACCAGCGTCTGCCAGGGCCTTAGTAGCCCTAGCCTCATCTCTCATCTCCTGTACTCGAGCCGGTAACATAGGAATCCTCCCCTCCTATCTCTTGACATAAGCCTCATAGTCCGTCACAACATCCTCGCTCTTATCATGAGGATTGGCCCTCGCCTCGGCCCTCCTCATCTCTAAAACTGTCATATCTTCCAAACCAATAATGGCCTCATGCCTCCTCAAAATAGCTACTTGTGTCTCCCCCAGATGTCTCTCGTACCAATCCAAGTACAAAGTGGTCAGAAACAGGTGCCCTGGACGCCTGAGAATAACCCTGGGAGGAAATACGTCATACCTCCATGCTCGGGAAAGGAACGAGAACACTGAAGGATCATCCATCGAAACAGAAGCCACCACCCTGGTAGCTATGTCCTCAAAGCCCTCTAAAGGAGTCTGCTCCAAGCCAAATTGCCTACGAACCAGAGCTGGAATATAAAAATTGGACTGAGAAAGCCCCGGAAGCATGACCACATGAGACCCGTCCTGAAGCACTCTCCGAGTCTCTACCCGCCAATGCGGCACCGACCACCTGATATCCTCAGTACGGCGACAAGCCATCCAGTAATCCCATGAGCCCTGATCATCAAAATCCACAGTAACCCCTCTCCTGGAAAAAGTCTAAGGCTTGACCGCATCAGAAGTTTCACGAAGAACTCCCAAACGCTCCATCATCCACATGGTCAGCAAAAACGGGCTTCCCCCATGCATATACCACCTCCCAGCAGCCAACCGGTCGAGAGCATGAAGGGTCTCCCCCAAGATCAATGGCACGACGTCCTGGCCCAAACGACAGTGGACAACCACATCCAACAAAGCCCGGTGACAAATCCCGAAAGAATAAACCATGAACAAAGTCCCAAACATGCAAAGTGCAAAAGCATCCCAATATACATCATCAACCAAGCCTAAACTCCTAAACCTATCCGAAAGACCGGAAATGTTGAAATGATCGGGACCACGGATCATACCTTGTGCTTCCTCCGGGGAAAGATGAAGAAGGTTGCACAACCTATCAACAAAGGTAGCTCCTCTGGGCAAAGGGACCGTAATGTCTTCCACCTCGGGACCACCAAGCAAAGCTCATAATTCTTCAACAGTCGGGACCACTTCATTGTAGGAAAAGCAAAAGACATGTCTTCTTGTATCCCAAAATGAAGCGGAGGCCCTCAAAAGATCATTATCCGGAACCAATTCCTTGATGGACCACAAGCAATTTACCTTGTACCTCTCTTCAAAAAATGACCTCCTCTCATGCATGATCTCCCGGGACCACTCTTTGAACTTGTTGAAGAAGGACATTTGAGATTATTGGGACAATTTTGATGGATTTTTCATGAAATTCTCCATGGTTTTTTCTCTCTTACTCCCCGAAATTGCAGGCTGAATGGGCAGTTGGAGAGGATGTTTGAATTAAAAGAGAGAAAAACCAGATCCAAAGCAAAAATTAAATGCCAGTGTCAGATTTCAGTTTCATCCGCGCGGACGAAAATGAGCCCCTCATCCCCATCCGCGCGGACAAGAATGTTACCACCAGAAAAAAATCTGCAGCAGTTTTAACTGCTGCACCGCGGAGGAATATTTCATCCCAGCCACTCGAAACCTGTACAAAACCTGTCCAAAACAGTTCATATACCAAACATTCACACCCTTGCCACAAAACCGGGCTCATGCAACATCCACATGCATAATAAATAAATGAGTAAATAAAAAAAAAAGAGAAAAGTAAGTAACAATAATCCTAGGATATTACAAAAAAAAAAAAAGAGAGAAAGAAAATGTGCATAAAAGTGTGTCTGTCCAAATAGGTACAACCTCAAAATCACTAATCAGAATCATCAGAAGCTAGCGCCTTCCCTCGGTCCCTCTTGCGACTCGTTCCCGTCTCCTCTGCAGTCATGAACATCTCAGGCTCGGGATCGTCATCCTTGTCTCCAGAAAGAGGCTCGTCTGGACCAGTCGGTATGCCATGATAGGGCAGGCCGAGATCCGCGAAGAAATCATACTCGAACGTGAACGGAGAAATGGGGATATCTGTGGAATGCTCGGAAGGAGTAGGGGAGGTCTCTCGCTCTGCAGGCGCCTGCTGTGCTCGTCTCTCTCTGCCCCGAGCGGCCCCACGGGTGACGAGCCGCCTAATGAATCTCTTGGCCCCGATCACCTGTCGCATCAGCTTTTCAACAACCGTGGCCGGGAACTGCACAAAAACAAAGGCGTCAGAAGTGGTTGAAGCGAAGAAAAATATACTCCCTCCGTCCCGGCCGACTTAGGACTTTTTGCCATTTTGGGCGTCCCACCCGACTTAGGACGGCCCAAAATGGAAACCTTAAATCACTATTCTCTCCACTCATTCTCTCTCCTACATTATTTTAATACTCACAACACCATTATAATTTACTATTCCCTCCACTCATTCTCTCTCCTATTTTTAAATTACACTCACAACATTTACCTTTTCCTTAATCCCCGTGCCATTTCAAAAAATCCTAAGTCGGCCGGGACGAAGGGAGTATAAAAAAAAGAAGAAGAGACAGAAACATTAAAGAGACATACCCTCATATCCGGACGAGGCCGAAAACCTCGGGGAGCCCTCTCAGGAAAGGGAATGTGCACTCTCAATCTGACCCCATCCTGGACATATGAAAAGTCCGACCGAGGGTACCGCACAACCGGGATCCCCTCTCTCTCAAGCACCTGGGGCATCCTCAGCCTCCTCAACACAAACATCGAATATGGCTCATCCGTCACAAACCCCGAGAAGTGCTGGCCACCCGGGTAGTAAGCCCAAGTCTCTGAGCCTTCGGTCGGACTCAACATATCAGCAGGAAGCTCTATCGGTGTCAGCAAAGGCGCGCCCTCACCATGTTGGCGCGTCACCCTATCCCCGAAGTAATAGAAGTCACAAGACAACCCCCTCAAAATCCTCCTCTCTACCGTCCATCTCTCTGCGCCCTTCAGCTGCTCCATGTCAAAATGACCCCAGGGGTAGAACTGAATCCCCTCATCCGTCTCGTCTCCCACCAGGGGTCGACACTCCTTATACTTGAGAGTCGTGCGTCCCCGGGCACCCCTCTTCACCCTCGCCTGCCTGGTCCAAGAAATCATAGCCGGGTATGCTCCGACGTGCTCCTCCGGCTGCTTCCACATCGAAACACGAAAAACTCTAAAGCCCACACCTGCGAAAGGAGAAGATTACATCAGTTAAGTTCGGAAAGAAACAATGCGTGCATAAGGAAAAGAAAAGAGCAGAAGCTTATACCTCCAGCGAAAACTCGAAGCACGTAAGGGAGCTCACAGCCTTCCGGCTATACCTGTCCAGAGCAAAATATAGCTCCGCTAGCCTGGCCTCCCCCCAAGTCACCTCTCCAGCTCTCTCCACATCAGTCAATGTCCCAAACAAGGTACTCGAAAAAGCAAACCACAAAAAAGACCTGGCAACCTGCTCAGCAGATATCCTCTCATCACCACCCTCATATCTCTCTATGCTCTCCACGATCTTCCCGTGGATCACTGCATACTCCATCCCCATCCCCTTCTTGGGACTGGGGACAAAACCTAGAAGATCCTGCAACTCCCGATCACTATAGCCATCCCGCCACTCGATGCTACGTCCCTTAAAGGACAAACCCGTAATAGCAGCATAGTCAGAAGGCGTGACTATAGCCTCGCCCCAAAAGAAGTGGAAGGTATGGGTCACGTCCCACCAATGCTCCGCGAAGGCAAAAGTCAAACCCTTACTCTTCGGCAACTTCACTAGCCCCCTCAGACACTCAACGAACTCGTACAACCCCGTCTCAATAACAATCTGCCTCGGACTCATCAGCCCCCCTCTGCCCAAGATTGGAAGCTGGTCCCACAGGGTAATCATAGCCTCGACTGATCCCCGGGTCTTCAGCTTATTCAGCTGATCCTGCACGAATCGATCACCACCCTGCAATTGAAGAGCAAGATGTCAATAAATAATTGCATCATAGGCATAAAGTTTTGAAGAAATTTCGACAGCATAACGGCATACAATAAACTCAATCCCACTTTTCTTGCACAAAAGGCAAAGTTTTTGAGATTTTCAGCAATCACCATTTAAACATTCAATCATACATAAAGGGACATGTCAATGACAAAGAGTCAACAGAAACAAATCTCCGTCCCATTTTTCACATAAAATCCTATTTTCACAAAATGGCACGCATGAATAATTCTTTACATTCATCTCGTTCATAAAAACATCATCTCATTGCAAAAATCCCACATGCAAAAGTCCGTCACGGATTCGGCAAAATTTTCGTCACCTCATATTTCAAAAATGGCAAATCGCCCATTCTTGTTTCAAACAAAGTGCATATTTGAATTACTCATATACTCAACAAAACATGCAAATCATCAAATTCATATTTCAATGGCAAGAACATGGGTTTTCAATTTTTTTCAAAAAAATTAAAATCCTATTCGAATAAAAATCGACAAAAATAATAAATGGTTTCAAAATATACCGTGCGAAGATCCGGATCAGTGGACCAGTGCTGCCACATATCAGGGTAGGATTCCTCCGCCATCGATTGCGAAAGCGAATAATGCCTCCGCATCCTTACGAGCTCTAGCCTCCTCTCTGCGATTGGACCGCGTCCTTGACCTTGGATAGCAGCTTCCCCATGTTCCATGACTCAAAAATCGAAGAAAATCAAGAGATTTCGAAGCTTTTTGGGGCAACAATGGCGGATTCTCCCTTTCTCTCTCGTAAACTGTAGCAGGAAGCGGTGAAGAAAGAAGAAGAAAGGCCACGGCCTTTTTAGGGTCTGTCCCCACTTCAGTCTTGTCCGCACGGACAGGATTGAGGGGTAAAATCCCTCTTTTGCCCTTTAAAAATCCAGACTTTGCAAAATGATCCCGGACTTAACCAAGGATAACCAAAGTTGACCCAAGTTAGTCCCCTTCCGAAAGAACCCTCCGGTAGTGAAACGTAAGCCCGTTTTCTCCGACGAAAGCCAACGGAATCCAGTTTCTTTCCTCGTTTCCACCTCTGACAGTGAAACGTAAGCCCGTTTTCTCCGACGAAAGCTAACGGAATCCCGTTTCTTTCCTCGTTTCCACCTCCGGCAGTGAAACGTAAGCCCGTTTTCTCCGACAAAAGCTAACGAAATCCCGTTTCTTTCCTCGTTTCCACCTCCGGCAGTGAAATGTAAGCCCGTTTTCTCCGACGAAAGCCAACGGAATCCCATTTCTTTCCTCGTTTCCACCTCCGGCAGTGAAACGTAAGCCCGTTTTCTCCAACGAAAGCCAACGGAATCTCGTTTCTTTCCTCGTTTTCACCTTCGGCAGCAAATGTAAGACCGATCCCTTCAAACAAAGTCCACCAAAAGACCGTCTATCCCCTCGTAGTCCGTCCTCAGCATAAGGACACGAACCATCGAAGGAAATCGTTTCAAAACAAGTTGATACCTCCGGATCACCATTTGCTAAGGCTTGAGGCACCTAAACGCTATCACTAAGGCTTGAGGCACCTAAACGCTATCACCAAGGTTTGAGGCACCTAAACGCTATCATCAAGGTTTGAGGCACCTAAACGCTATCACCAAGGTTTGAGGCACCTAAACGCTATCATCAAGGTTTGAGGCACCTAAATGCTATCATCAAGGTTTGAGGCACCTAAACGCTATCATCAAGGCTTGAGGCACCTAAACGCTATCGCTAAGGCTTGAGGCACCTAAACACTATCACCAAGGCTTGAGGCACCTAAACGCTATCACTAAGGCTTGAGGCACCTAAACGCTATCACTTCGGTTTCGACATAAAATACGAGGAAAGCGATAAATCGTAACCATCCTCTGATTCGACAAACCGAAGTCATTACCAGGTCGACGTCTGAAGATAGTCAAAAGACCCGAACTACGACCGGCTTGATTCCTCTTAAGGATACGTAGGTAGCCTACGATAGGTTCAACCGTCAGACCGAAATGGTCATTCCTTTTCCCAGAGGTCCGACCAAAATGGTCATCTCCCCAGCAGATTGGGACCTCACTTTTATCGACGACCCCACTTCCCCTGGAAGTACCGTCGCCGAGGGGCTACTGTAAGTGTCCCAATCTGAACCACAAATATTCCTTCAGCCCAATTTAACATTTTTTAACGTCAAATAAATATTTAAGGGCATTTTGGTCACTTCCTAAGGCAATTTAAACAAGGAAGGACCTTAAAGGAACAACAAAAATGGGTTGGATCTCGCTGGAAAGAGTGATTTCCAAGAAATTGACCAACTTTGAATTAATTGCAAGCAGCCAAAACTGCTTTCTGGAAAATCAGGCACGCCTCCATTCCAATCCGCGCGGACAGGAATGAGACTCAGTCTCATCCGCGCGGACAAGAGTGAACCCTAAATTCAGCCTATAAATAAATCCCTTCTCTCTCAGTTTAAAGGATCAGACCTTCAACCCTAGAGTTATATTGACGAGAATACCTCAGAAAACAGCCCAAACACCAAACCCAAACACAAAATCCAAACACAAATCTTGATCATATTCAAAACCTAAAAACAAACCAAGAAAGATAGGGTACAACCATTGGTAAACCCTCCTTCTTCTTACCTTAATCTCCTTCATCCATGCATACATCTCATATTTAAAATGATGTAACTTGTTGTTCATTTCTTTTCCACCTTTTGTCCTAGGATCCAAGAGGATCTCCATGGAGGTCATCTCCATGGATGATTCTCTACAAGGATTCATATTGTTTCATTATGCCATTCCCCTTTGTCCCTTTTGCATTAACTAGTTCTTGCTTGTAATTTGATCTCTTGACCTAAAATGTGGTCACTTCGGAGTTCATCTCCATAGATGATCACACTAAATGGTCCACATCCCTATTTTCATCCCCTTTTATGTTATTAGTTTTTACTTGCCTACTTGACCTAAAATGTGGTCATCTTGGAATCAATTTCCATGGATGATCATTTCAAATGGTCTAAATTGTTTACTTCCTCGCAAATGCTCTTCCCTATTCTAAGATGTTCACCTTGGAGCCATTTTCATGGATGAACATCCTTAAGACTCACAAATTAGGTCACACAAGATGTATGAGATATACTTGAGTATAGATCTCAAGGATGGTCATCTCAATGACTACCTTAGAAGATCTTCCTCTAAAAGTTGATACATCTTGACCTACTTCTTATTTTATCAAATTTACTTTCATGTTAAACCCCCATCCCAAGCAAATGAAGTGCTTCTAAGTCCTAATGTACCCTAATGATGCCTTGATATAGTAGATCACCACTAATCATGTTTAGTGATCACTAATCAAAGCCTAAGGAAAGTGGGGACAAGCATGGATGCAAAATCCAAAAATGTTTTTATTTAACATCTTCTGTTGCAAACTCCATTTCTGACTCTGTAACTCCAGTTGACATTCTGGAAATTACAGAATCAGACTGGAAAGCTGCAAAAAAAAAAGAATCCTACTGTCCTATCCGCGCGGACAGGATTGATCCTCGTTCTGATCCGCGCGGACATGAATGTCATGGACAAATATTTTTGTTTCCAGACCTTTTTCACTCACAGAAGCACACTATTTTGATAAATTCCAGTCTTGTCTAGTCAAATTATTTATTTCCAGAAAATCCCTTTTTGCAAAACACACACACACACACATACAAATGGTTTCAAGTTTGGAAGACTCGTTACGAGGCATTCCGGGTGAACGTGCTAATCGTTCTTCCTGGAGTGTAATGTGACCTCCGAACCCTCTCTCTCATTTTGGGCATTTTTCAAAGTTTTGGCCCTTAAACTAAAAACGGCATGGCGACTCCGTTAATTTTTCAAAAAAAAAAATCGGGTACATCACAGTAATGTGCATCTCCATGCATATAATCAACTCCATGATTATCCATTACCAACTTATACTAGTTGTTCACAACAACTAGGGACGCAATTCAATATAATAAACATGCAAACATATAATGAACAAAATAAACGCGCTCTATAATAAATGATAAAGATGATACATAATGGTTCAAGTCAATCATGACCATAGCCTAGGGCATTACACCAACAGATGACATGGTCATCAAAACCAAGTGAGGACGTAATGTAGTCGATCTAAAGGAAACGTTTGCCACTTTACGAGCAAACGACATGAATTTGAACCCAAGTAAGTGTGTGTTTGGGGTGGCCGCATGATTTTTTTTTTTGCTTCATGGTGTCATAGAAAGGCATAGAAGACAATCAGGAGAAGATCAACGCCTTGATCAAAATGTAAGAGCCCACCTGCATCAAAGAAGTTTAACGCTTGAATGGCCGAGTTGCAGCTCTGGGTCACTTCATATCTAAGTCAGCTGAGAGTTCTCTCCCCTTCTTCAAAACTTTACGGGGGATGAAATCCTTTGATGGATGGCCAAATGCTCATCGTTGTTTTAACAACTTAAGGACTACCTCGCCTCTCCCCTGCTTCTAAGTAGCCCGGTCCAAGGGGAAAGTTTGTATGCATATCTATCAGCTGGAGATCGTGCAATTGCTATAGTATTGGTTCGAGAAGATAGTGGCATCCAAAAGCCAGTTTATTATGTGAGTAAGGCCTTATCCGACGTGGAAGGATGGTACTTTAATGCAGAGAAGGTAGCTTATGCCTTGGTAATGGTTGAAAAAACTGCGGGCATATTTTTTTGCTCATCCTATAGTCGTTCTAACCAATGTACCCTTGAAGAAGATATTAAACAAGCTAGAAAGCTCAGGTCGACTACTCTATTGGGCGATAAAGTTGACAGAGTTTGACATTGAGTATCGACCTCGAAAGGTACTGCAGGCACAACCTCTAGTAGAATTTTTGGTGGAGCTAGCGTTCACAAAAAAAGATGACTCAGAGCACCTCAACGGAAGGTTTCTAAAGGGAAGGAGCCATCAAGTCAGTAGTTAGTTAGTTTGCTCGTTGACTGCTGGAAGGTGTATTCAGATGGATCTGCAACCAAAAAAGTTAGTGGGGGCAGGAATAGTCTTGGTCAAACCGGAGAGTGACAAGGTGTTCGAAGAAGCACTGAGGTTCAAGTTTCAAGCCTCCATCAACCAAGCTGCGTATGAAGCCTTAATTGTAGCTATTCAATATGCCAAGTGTTTTGGGGCGACCAGGATAGTAGCCTATTGTGACTCACAGTTGATCGTTAATCATGTCAAAGGTGAATACGAATTACTTAATCCAATCTTGGTCAAGTACTGCGAGCTAGCTAAGAAGCTGATCCAAGACTTTCAGTTTTGGGAGATTCAGAGGGTAGGCCATGAAGACAACGAGCTAGCTGACCTACCATCAAAGATGGCCACATCAGAGGAACAACATGGCCAACCCATCTCGTACCTAGAACAACCCGCATACGAAAGAGTGCAGGTTCTATGCGCGGTAAGTAATGCTAAATGCTGGATTGATGAGATCAAAACCTATATTGAGATAGGTGAGCTGCCAGATGACGAACAAAGACCTAGAATGATAAAGAATAACTCCCCTAGGTTCACGATCCATGGAGAAGCTTTATTCAGGAGGTCCTTCATCAAACCACTTCTAAGGTGTGTGTATCCTCATAAAGTCCCAAACCTTTTGTTCAAAGTGCACGGCGGAATATGTGGCGAACACCCGGAGGTTAGAACCTTGACGAACAAGATAATTACATTGGGGTACTACTGGCCACATTTAAGGGAAGATGCTCGAGAGTTTATGCATAAATGTGACAAGTGCCAGAGATTTGCGGACCTTCCTAAGCTACCAACCATCGAGCAAACTCCTGTGATCGCTGCTTGGCCATTCAACATGTGGGGGGTAGACTTAATTGGACCCTTCCCACCCGCTCATGGAAATTGTAAGTAATTAATCGTGGCAATTGACTACTTTACCAAGTGGATCTAAGCAAGGCCACTAGCAAAGATAACGGAAGAAAACACCATCAACTTCATCCAAAATTACATTTGGTGTCGTATTGGGGTGCCACACTCAATCGTATCTGACATCGGGCTACAATTTTCAACAGTGTTCGAGACAGAAATGAACAGGTTGGGTGTTAAGCATTGGAAGTCTTCAGTCGTCAATCCCCAAGGTAACATGCAAGTAGAGGAAACCAACAAATTAGTTTTTACCGCTCTAAGTAAGAACCTAGATGGACGAGCAGGTAGATGGTTGGACAAACTCCCCCTTGCTTTATTGACAATCCGCACAACCACCCGGGGGCCTAATGGGGAAACCCCATTTGCTCTTACCTTTAGGTATGAGGCTATGGCACCAGCTGAGCTACAGATTCCTACAGCAAGGGTTACACTATTTGATCAGAATCAGAATGATTCCAACATGTTAATCGACTTAGACCTGCTCGAGGAAAGGCGGATGATGGCCTAACTTAGAATGGTTAACTACAAACAGAAAACCAAGGGGTACCACGACAAAAGGGTCAATACGAGGTCGTTCAGATTTGGAGACTATGTTTTGCAAAAAATAGAAGCAACAAGACATAACGCCGAGCAAAATAAGTTGTCGCCAAATTGGGAAGGTCCATATAACGTTATAAGGATAATTAAAGAGGGGACCTACATGATTGGCAACCCCGGGGGAAGCGAGTTGAAACACCAGTAGAATGCAAGTCACTTTATTAAGTATTACTTTTAAATTCAATTGGATGTCGATGTGAAAGTTAGTAAAATTCTCTATGTAGCAGGCTACATATTCAATAAAAAGGGTTTACTCCCCAAAAAGTTTTACCAACATTATTGTCTCTTGCTTTATATGTATTAACTCAGATTTGACTCTTAGTCGATCTTGAACTCTCAAACGGATTCGACTAAAGCCTTGTTTAATCTCGTTTTTAAACAGATTCGACTAAAGCCTTGGTCAATCTCATTTTTAAACAGATTCGACTAATGCCTTGGTCAATCTCGTTATTAAAAAAAATTCGACTAAAGCCTTAGTCAATTTTGTTATTAAACAGATTCAACTAAAGCCTTAGTCAATCTCGTTCTTAAATATATTCGACTAAAGCCTAACTCAATCTCGTTCTTAAAACAGATTCGACTAAAGCCTTAGTCAATCTCGTTCTAAAACAGATTCGACTAAAGCCTTAGTCAATCTCGTTTTTAAACAGATTCGACTAAAGCCTTAGTTAATCTCGTTCTTAAAACAGATTCAACTAAATCTTTAGTCAATCTCGTTCTTAAACATATTCGACTAAACCTTAGTCAATCTCGTTCTCAAACAGATTCGACTAAAGCATTAGTCAATCTCATTTTCAAATAGATTCTACTAAAGCTTTAGTCAATCTTGCTTTTAATTGATCAGACCAAAGTTTTGGTCGATCTCTTTCTCATGCTAGTTCGATAATAAAGTAAAAATACTTGACTCAAGAAAAAGTGAATAAAGTTAACTAGCATATAGAAAGGTTGGTCTCCCAAAAGTGGGCCAAGACCAGTACTATACAAAGAGTTATGAAAAATGCCTCCCAAATCGGTACAAGGCATGACAATCAAACAGTAAAACAAAAATAGTTTGGTGCTTGTTCATTACAAAAACAAAGTTAGATGAAAATATCAATCCTGATATTGCAGCTGTTGCTCGGCCTCATCAAACACTTGGTGTTGAGTGACCTCCCTATCCTCTTCGGCTTCATCGAACTCCGTTAGCTCTTAGATAATGGCACTGAAGTTCCTCGGCTCAACAGCTGGAGCGACCCAAGGCTCAAGACCATCTTCTGCATCTTGCCTGGCAATGACAACAGATCGTTGGCGTTGTAGGGAACTAAGGAGTGACCACTGTGGGCTGCTTCATCATAGCGATCCTCGAAAGCCCATTGAGCTAACTTAACAATACTTATGTGGACAGAGGGATCTACTATGGCCTGACGTGCCATATGTTGGCGCCCACATCATAGAAATCTCTAGCTCGAGTACTATAATGTTGTAACACTCATCACATGCCTTAAATTTGTCAACAATGGCCTTCTCTCTAGCCTTGGCCTCTTCCTACCACTTGAGCCTAGCAGCTTGATGGTCATAGCTCATCTTGATGATTCGGTTATTGCGATCTTGTACCATCTCAGTCAGCTGTCCGAGCTCCCCCTCCATCTTGGCCTTATCTTGCTTGGCTAATGTGATCTCCCCCTCCATAGCTGCCTTGGTCGGAGCCTAGGAATCCACCTGTGCTGAAGAGGAGCGAGCTATTCCTTAGCAACCTTTAGAGCTGCGTAGGCTTCATCCCTCTCCTTCTCCGTATTGAAATGAGTGGTATGGAGAGCTGAGCACTGGGAGTCTACCTCCTTCAACTTCAGCTTTAGCTCGACGGCCTCTCTAGCTTTTCCTGGAGTAGTTGGCAGAAGCGATCTGCTCCTTCTACAAAGCAGCCCTCCAGCTCCACTTTACTTGCTCGGTTAAAGCCAAGGACTGCAAGGTAAAACCTAAACGATCAATATAATGGTGAACAAAATAAAAGGAAATGTAAGAGAGAAGGTTTAGGTAGTACCTCAGTCCCATCTCGGGATACTAACGACTTAAAGAATTAATCCCAGTGAGGAGAAGAACATCACTGAACCTCTCTACCAAGGTTTTCACTTCTTCGGTGCTTCTGGTGGGTGGAGCTTGTTGAGAAGGAAAGCTGGAGACTGAACCCGCTAGCCTAGATAAGCTGACCTTCTATGAAACTACCTCAACACGGGACCTCTTTCTAGTCCGGTCAAGGGGCAGATCGTCATCGGCATCATCGAGATCGAGCTCCAAGTCAACCACATTTTGTGGGGGTTCCTACCCCATTGATCCAAGTGGTGGCTCGAAGGCCGACCCCTGCTCCACCTGCATGCTACGTCACCTCCCGCTTGGGACCCTCTCCTTGTGCTTGCTGCTCTACAGCTCCACCGACCCAGTACCATCAATGGGAATCATCCCCACTCCTTCTTTTGGAAGCATGTCATTCCTAGCAATCGTCTCAGCCTCTCTGCTCGCCTTGGCATTGGCTCTCCCATGCTCCTTCCTATTCCTCTTGCGGTTACCCAAGTCCACTATTCGCTCCATCTGTACCTCTTGATCTCCGCTAAGAACTGCACATACAAAGAGAAAATGGTCAAAAACAAGAACGACGAGTAATAATTCAAAACAAGAAGAAAAACGAGACAAATTACTTAACCGCCATAGTGGAATAGGCTTTGCCAGTGACCCGACTTCTTTTTACAATAGTGGCACTGGGTCTTAAGTCGTTCCCTCTCATGGATAATCCAGTCGGGATATCTAAGGCTTCTAATAATGGGAATTAGGGGGCCACTTCTCCATCCCCCCCCCCATCATTATCCCAGCTCGGATGTAGTAATATTTGCTCAACTCAAGGGCGGCCCAACTTATAGTCCCCCTACGAGATATTAGAGTCAACCTGCGAGTCAGCTCATCACTCCACCCAGGAACCCATTAATCTTCCTCCTTCATCGACTCCAAATTTTCTTCGGGCAAAGGGAACTCCCATCCTTTCCTACTCTCCACTAAGATCAGGTGACTATTCTATCCAGAGACCTTGTCAGGAAAGTTACTAAAAAGCTTTAGGGCTTTGGCTGTGGCCGGGGTGCTATTTCCCTAAGTTTTATCATTCATAACCACTTTGAAGAATTTATTAAACACATACATGCAAGGCTCAAACCCAACGAACCTACATATCATGTCAAAAGCCACCAACACTCTGACGACATTGGCTCCGAGCTGCATGGGGACCGCAACCATGCACTCTAGGAACTCGCAGATGAATGGGTCCAAGGGGAGTCTTAGGCCGACCTCGAACTAGCCATAGTAAAAAGCAACTTTGGTCATGCTAAGGGCCCAATGCGACCAAGACTGTGGTTTGTTGGACTTAATGTAAAAAATGATTAAATGGTCAATTAGCTTATTAAAAAGACAAAAACGGATTATCCGAAGGTCGTTGGCCTCCAAATCCCTCATACTGACACCTGCTAGGAAACCTATCTCACCAAAGAATAAACTCCCCCTTTTTAAGAAAGTGATACACTCCTCTAAGGTCAATTCCTTCCATGGACCCTCTAACCGCTTATAAATCCTAAGGTTCACAAAATTGTACCCATATCTAACCCCCAACTCGAAATCGAAGGTCCTAGCCATGACGAAAAAAAGAGGGTACTTCAAAATTAAACCTAGAAAAGTGATATTGAAGGGTAACTTAGTGTTTTTGAAGGTGTGGAAAGCAAATGTAGCACGGAGGAAAGCTTGCTAACCGTTAAAGATGATGTCTTTGCTTTTGCTCTTTCTGGGTGTTTAAGGAAGTCGAAGATGTAAAGTCTGAGAAGGAGTTAAACTCCCCCCTTTATACCTCCTTTTTTCTTACCTGAATTGGAAATGTTTAGTTAAAAGGTTAAATTATTGTCAGAATGTGAGCCGAATTAAAATCGTATGCCGTTTCACACGACGAATGTACAATCAACAAAATACGTACCATTATTGTGAATATTATGGCGCATTGAATACAACTCATCCAACCACCAAAAGTCAATCGTCGAGAAGCGACCTACAACGAATGAGTCGACCTTCGATCGTCGCCTCAAATCTGCAATCAAATAATTTCTATAACTTCCTAATCGACAAGCCGAGCTAGAAAGTTGGGGGCCACTGCTCGGAATAAAAGTGATGGGTCAGGCCCAATTGACTGGCACAATTTCTAAGCAAGCCCAAAGGCTCATCAAAGCATAAAGGGCCCACTAAACAATCCTAATTGTACAAGTCCCCCAAGAGGATCAGTCGACCAAAGCTTATTGTCCGACCTCCTTGGTCCCGACCTAACTTCGTCCGACATACGATCCACTCCTTATTCAATCTCTGCTTGATCAGGGCATGCATTTAGGTTGACCTTGGTAAACCAGGCGACCTCGATCACACAACATGTGCATATACCCACGTCATCAGTTGTAACCGCCTCCTACATTCTCGTAGACAGTTATGCCAACTCTATCTTCATGATTTATGAGATTCGTTAACATCCCTTAACAACACTATATATACCATATCATATCCAACGTAAAAAGGTAATGTCACTTGAGCTATTTTGAGATTAGGCAAGTTCAATACGTTTTATTATAAACACAACTCTATATTTCATTATCACATCGTATGGTATTAGCCGGATACTATCCCGACAAATCGTTTGTTTGTGTTTTCAGGTATTAGTTACTGAATATTAACATATTGCTGGATTAATGCTGATACGGATCGATTCCTGTATCATCAAATATAATGTAATATTCCTTAATATAAATTTAGAAAACAAAACTATTAATTTCCACTAATCATATTTCATTACTATTAAATAATAATTTTGAATATTATGTAGTATTCCTTAATATATACTTCATACTAATATTTTTTAGGATTAAGTGTGTTTAATTTGATATACAAGAGTAAATATGTCATTTTGGTACTCAGTTAAATGAGATAGAATTTGTTTGATTTTGGGGCGATTTGAAAATTTTGATATTAATATCTGTTAAGTTACTAACGCTCTCCAACGTTCATTAACTTTTTTTTTATCGATTTTGGTTAGTTTTTTGAAAAAAATCAATAGTACGCAGGTGTAAGTACCCAAATCTGGATCATGCCTTCCGGTTAAGTTTCCCGGCAACTCCCCGGACTTTCCTAAAGTTCAGGAGCAATTCGGGAACTGTTCCGAACCTTCCAAGGGGTGAAGGAATTACTTGGAATTAAAAAACCACTTTTTCCTCCGGTATAAATACCCTTCTAGAAGGCCACCTTGCATGATTCTAGAAAGGTGCTGAGTCATACTGGATAATGTCGCACGGCTGCATTAGGAAAGAACTCCTAGCCGCACTGCTTCATTAGCCATTCCCAGACTGCCTATAAATAGAGGCCTCCTCTACCCATTTTGAGAGACAGTTTTCAGCATTGAAACTCTGCCAAAATATTACTACGAAAATCCAGTGAGCTGAGAGTGATAAAAACCAACTCCCTCCTCACCAAAACCTCCCAAAGTTGGTCCCTTACCTAGGAAAACTCCAAGGAGAAAGAGAGACACCACCATTGGTAACCTTTCATCACCCTTTTCTTGAAATATACCTTGTATTTATGTGATATATTGCTCATTGGTCTCCATATCCTTATATACTTGTTTGGTATTAGCTATTGTCATTAAAGATCCTTTCTTTAAGATGTAGATCATCTTACCCCTATCCCCCTATCACATAGGATCCATGGAGGATCCAACCCAAGGATGAACAAATAAGACCTCATAAAAGGCTTGTTCTAGGGTGGATCCCTCACATGGTGATGTGAAAAGTAGCATCCCTTGCACTTAAACATCATCTTTACATATAAAGTTGCATCATTTGCATCAAAAATGATATATTTACATTAAAGTAGCATCCTTTGCTCTCAAAATGATATCTTTATGCATCCTTTGCACATAATATGCCATTTTCATACATAAAGTTGCATCCTTTGCACTTAAAAATGTTTTCTTTACATTAAAGGTGCATCCTTTGCACCTAAAACCTTTTTATATATAAGAGTTGCATCCTTTGCATTAAAGATCACTTCTTTAACATCAAAAAGCATCCTTTGCTAACAAATAGCATCCTTTGCACTTAAAATGTCATCTTTTCATTAAAAATGTCATTTTTATCCTAAACATGCATTCCCTAGTCCTCATTGGTATTTGGAGCATCTCTTGGAGCGAGATGGTGTAAAGGTCCTATCTTTACATCATTTCTTCCACCTAAAGATGCCATAATCCCTTTAGAAATGAATAAGCCTTGAACCCTATATCTCCGATTATCACTTGAGACGAGTATAGTAGTCCCTACACAAGCTCAATCGTCTCAAGGTGTAGGATTGATGGGCTAAGGTCATTCCTTTCTAAAGGACCTCACTCTTGGACCATAAAAGAGAGTCCTTCTCTCGATTACACATGACCCAAGGTCAAATAGTGATGATCACAAGTCAAGATGAGGACGGGATCAAAGTCCTGAACACATAAAAATCCAAGGAATCCCGAGCGATAACCAACTAAATGGTTTATACGTCCGGAAGATAACTTGGAACATTCCCTCTCCCCTCTTCCAACACATGCACACAAGAAAGCACGCAAGCAAGCACGACAAAATGGGATCTTGGGAGACTTGCTTCGGCAAGGCACCTTGGGTGAACGAAGATCCGTTCTTCCCAAGGGGTAACATAACCTCCGGACCCTAATTCCTTTTTTTCAAATTTTGAGGAAATAAAAATGGTGTGGCGAATCCGTTTTTCAAATTAAACCGGATGTTTTCAAACTCAAGTGAATCCAAACAAAAAAGATTTGGGCCCCCACATTCATAGTAGGTTACATTTGTTATGAGTAAACAACAAAAAATGACACGCGTACTATATCTATACAACCAAATTGACTCGCATACTATCTAAAATACCAAAGTAACATGTGTACTATTCATAAATTAGCCAAATAACCTAAATTGTTAATATTTTTAATAATTGTTAACAAGCACTAGAATTTTAACGGATATTCCAACAAAATTTTCAAATTGCCCCCTAATAAAAAAAAACTTCTAAATTTCTTAACTAAATATTAAAATGAGCTATTGAAAGGGTTAAAATTGAAATATTCATTTAGACACTACCCCCTACATAGTCCCAAATCTATTTCTATATCAAAATTTGAAAACCCGAAAAATAATTCAAAACCTTCTACACTGGTTATCCCACCGACCATCCCCATCCCCTCCATTGCTACTAACCTACACGTCCCTTTTTCCCACCCTCATACTTTCTTCCCAAACTCACCAAGAAGGAAATATTAAAGCACAAGAATACACACAGAGATTTGAAAGGAAACTCACTTAAGTTTATTTTGAAGCAAAAAATAATCACACTAATAAACCCATTACAGACTCTCTATTTATACTGCTAGAGAGTTCAACTAATCACCTATTTTCAAGCCACCATTAACAAACCCCCTAAACTTATGTTAACAACTCAGCTACTGACTTCCCACAAGAATAGCTCAAAACTAAAGTCTTGACTACTATAACCCAAAAGACTTATTCAAACAAAATGAATTACTAATAAGAATCTGAATTATTCTCAACATGCCCTCTTAATTCTGATTCTCTGAGCTGATCATTCCTAGCAAAATTTTCAGCTTTTGAAAGGAATCATACTTCAATGGTTTGGTGAGGATGTCCGCAATCTGGTCTTCGGACTTGCAGTATGTTGGGTTTTATGGATCCATGCGCAGCGGAATTAAGCATAAAATTAACACAAAACCCAAGCCCTAAGATCCGTTCTATACGATTAAATTGAATTGCTATGAGATAGAATTTACCAACCTAAATTGCTTTCCGGTCTTGAGCTATCGAACGGATAATTATGTGATTCGTAATCACAAACTTTTGATCTTCAAATCTTCGAATCTTCAACTCCTTTGGATCTTCAGATTTGAACTCTAGGTCTTTGATTTGTTTGAACAAAACTAAGACCCTCTTTTGGTAATCCACACAAATATGAATGTCGAGAACAATTCTCGGGTTGGGAATTGCTAGATTCCTAAAACTTATGGAAGAATATTGAGAGTATTTTGTTATGATTTTCCCTTGAAAATTTCGGCCAGACCTTAGGGTTGACAGACCTCACATATTTATACTACTTTAGTGTAAATATGTTTCCTAATCGAATTAGGAGAACAGGCTGTCAAAAACGCGTCTGTGGCTAGTTATGTCGCGCGACATAAGTAGCCAGTGGCTAGTTATGTCGCGTGACATAAGTTGCCAAATACGTAAAACTCTCAATCATTCTTCCCTTGGTTCAACCAACTCATTCTATTTGTGTGTGACCCAATAGGATTGTATTATGTTGGCAATGAGTCCGATCATATCGACCCTCATAAGACATAAGCGGACTTTCTAGCAAGCCATTATGTCTACCCAAATAACACAACGTAAGAGTTCACGTTTCCAATGGTACACTTCCATTTTTCCCTTTGTCTCACGATGTTATATTGAACACAAGTCATGGTCCACGTCAACTTTTATTTGTTCAATGCTTTCTCGATCTTGAGTATAATGATAGTCCAATCATATTGGGGTGTGGCCACACGCTTTCATCATTATCACTCATTGAGGGGCCCAAGCAAAACATCTCTCTTTCGAGGGACAAATTCCATCTTGACTTATCATATACTTCCCATCATGAATCCGATCATGCCAAAGATAGCCTTTATAGATATCGTGTTAAGATACCGTTTGACTAAAATCAAACATAACTTTCATCATATGTAAGGTCATGATAATCTCAGGTCTAGGGACTAAATGAAGTGACCATATGAGATTTAATTATGATATTTGACCATGACATAAATCTCATACGGGTCAAGTCCAGTCACTTGTTCTCTTACAAGTACTCATAATTTCAATGTGCATCTCTATGCATATAATCATCATATGATTATCCATTGACAATTATACTAATTATTCTCTTAATAATCAGGGACGGAGATTATTACAATAAATATGCAAACTATATAATAATCAAATAATAAACATAAACGATAAAGATGATACATAACGGTTTTCAGTTAAACATAACTAAAGCCTAGGGCATTACACCAACACAGTAATGCAACTCAATCACCTTCTTACTCACTTGATCTCTAAGGAAATGATAGCGGGTGTCGATATGCTTGCTTCTTCCATGAGTAACAGGATTCTTCGCCAAATTAATAGCAGAGACATTATCGACAAAATTTTTTGTTGGACCATTGATTAGAACATGAATCTGAATAAGTGGATTCCTCAGTCAAACTGCTTGACACGCACTGGAGGCTGCAGCTACATACTCCGCTTCACAAGTCGAAAGTGCTACAATAGGCTGCTTCTTTGAAGACCATGAAAAAGCTGTTGTACCAAGGCTGAATACGTATCCTGGAGTGCTTCTACGGTCATCTAGATCTCAGCCCCAGTCACTATCAAAGTAGCCAATCACATCAGCAACTTTAGATGAAGAATAAAGCAGACCATGTTCATATGTACCCTTTATGTAGCGCATAATCCGCTTAGAAACTTGCATATGACTTTGACGAGGAGCTTCCAAGAACTTGCTGATTAGCCCAACTCCATAAGATATATCAGGCCTAGTGCATGTAAGATATCTCAGGCTACCAACAACACTCTTGAAATAGGAAGAGTCAACACGTGCATCATCACCTTCCTTGAGCAACTTTGTGCCAACCTCTACTGGAGTTCTAACTTGATTACACTCATGCATCTGAAACTTTTTCAAAAGTTCAGTTGCATATCTCTTCTGACAGATGAATATGCCATCCTTTCTTCTATCTACTTCTATTCCAAGGAAGTATAACATTAAATCGAGATCCGTCATCTCGAATTCAAGCATCATTGAACTTTTAAACTCTTCAATAATTCTAGTGTTATTGCCAATGAATATTAAATCGTCAACATAGAGACACAATAGCAAAATATCACCATAATTATTTACCTTCATATATAAAGCATGTTCTGAAGGGCATTTTTGAAATCCATTTTGATGAAAAAATGAATCAATGCGTTTGTTCCATTCCCGTGGCGCTTGTTTTAGGCCATAAAGTGCTTTCTACAGCAAGAATACTTTATTTTCACAGCCCTTCTTCATGAAACCTGGAGGTTGCTTGATATAAACCTCCTCTTCAAGTGGCCCATTTAAAAATGCTGACTTGACATCCATTTGATGGATCTTCCAATTATTTTGTGCAGGCAACGCAATCATAAGCCTTACCATTTCTATTCGAGCAACCGGGGAAAATACTTCCTGGTAATCGCAGCCAGGTCGTTGCTCAAATCCCTTCGCCACCAATCTTGCTTTATGTCTCTCGATCTCACCGTTCGGCTTCACCTTTGTCTTGAACACCCATTTAACGTCAATGGCCTTGTGCCCTTTTGGCAAGTCAGTAAGCTGCCATGTGTCGTTCTTTTTGATTGCCTTGATTTAATCATTCATGGCGTTCAACCATTTTTTGGTCTTGTGTTGCTTCCTCAAAGCTCAAAGGTTCACAATCTGTAAACATTGCAAAGTGTAACAATTCACCATCATCATCAATAGCACTATCAGGTAATACCTCAAAATCCCGCAAGAGGACTGATTGTTGGCAACATCTTCTTGGCCTTTCGGTATCTATGGAATCTTGCGGAACATGATTCTCTTGAGGGGCTGCTGGAACTTCATTATTTACGGGAACTTCATCAAATTCTTCGTCAAAAATGGAGATAGGCTGCCTTCGAGAGTCATTTTGTATATCCACATTCCATTTCCATTCTTCATTTTCAGCAAAAATAACATCTCTACTCACAGTTACCTTCTTCGTCACCGGATTAAATAGCTTGTATCTGCCATGTCGATAGCCAACAAAGATAGTCTTCCCCCCACGATATTCTAGCTTTGTCCTTTTTTCAGCTGGAACATGTGAGTATGCTATTGATCTAAACACCTTCAAATGCTTTACACTTGGCTTAAACCCACTCCATACTTCTTCTGGGGTGAAAGAGCGGACACTCCTAGCTGGTGATCTGTTCAGCAAGTATACTGTACAAGAGACTGCTTCAGCCCAAAAAGAATTGGGCATTCCTTTGGCCTTTAGCATGCTCCTTGTCATATCAAGAATAGTACGATTCTTTCACTCCGCGACACCATTGTGTTGTGGAGTGTAAGGAAAAGTAACTCCATGCTCTATTCCCTGTTCTTCACAAAACTCAGTGAACGCATTAGAAGTATATTCTCCACCTCCGTCAGTCCGTAACATTTTAATATAGCTACCACTTTGTTTTTTCCACATGAGCCTTGAATTTTCTAAAATATCCAAAAACTTCAGATTTTCTTTGAAGTAAATATACCCAGATTTTTCTAGCAAAATCATCAATAAAGGTAAGGAAATACCTATTATTACCATTAGAGACGATGTTCATCAGGCCACACACATCAGAATGAATGAGTTCAAGTGGTTTCTCTGCACGCCAACTACTCTCTATTGCAAATGGAAAGCGGTGCTGCTTTCCAAGAATACAAGCTTCACATACTTGTTGGGGATGGTGAATACTTGGCAGACCTTTCACCATATTTCTTTGAGTAAGCATTTTCAAACTACGAAAATAAAGATGTCCAAAACGAAGGTTCCACAACCATGACTCATCTTTTATAATTGCATTGAAACAAGGGTAGATATCGTTTGCAATATCAACCTGAAACATACGATTTTTTGACATGGGGATTTTAGAACGAGTGTACCTTTTTTGTCAAAAATGGAGAGTTTATTATTAACAAGATGCATGACATACCCTTTTTCCAGTAATTGGCCCATACTAAGTAGATTGCTTTTCATATCTGGCACGTAGAAAACATCAGAAATGTACTGGTGATCCCCGTTCTTCAACTTGATAAGAACTCCCTTTCCCCATCACTGGAATAGTGCTATCATCAGCAAACTTTACTGTAGAGCGAACCGATTGATCAAGATCAGTGAAAATCTCCTTCTTTCCGCACATGTGATTGGTACATCCTGTGTCGAGGAACCAAGTGTGGTAATTTGTCACTTCATTGGCTGAAGTAACCATCAAAAGAGCATGATTTTCATCATCATCTTCTTCTTGTGCACAATGTGCATGCTCATTATTCTCCTTGTGTCTGCACTCATTAGAATAATGGCCAAATCCATGACAAGTGTAACATTCAACATTTGACTTGTCATACCTGTAAGTACCCCAATCTGGATCACCCTCTTCCGAGCTTTCGGGAAACACCGCAGACTCACTCAAACGCAGTCTCGAACACCCGGAACCCTCAAAAAGCCCTCAAAACCCTTCAAAAACCCTCAAAGACCCAAAAAACCACCAAACAAACAAAGGGGAGGGGGCCTTTTTGGGATAAAAAAAAACACAAAATGAATTTTTGGGAATTATGCAGAAAATTGGAAAAGCAGGGAGGTCCGTACGGATCTCTTTGCATGCTAAAAGGTCCGTACGGACCTTCTTGCTACCAACTCTCATAATTACTAAATTCCTCTAAAGTCCACGAGATTCCCCCAAATCCGGGAAAACCAAAATTTCATATTACCCAAAAGGTCCGTACGGACCTTCTTGCAAGAATTTCTCAACTATAAATAGAGGGCTCCCCCTCCCTCATTTCACATACCATCCTCTTCTACTCTCTCCCTAGGCCTTCTGGCTTCCCCTCTATGTCCTTCCGAGGCACTCCCGGCCCCTTTCGGATCCTTTCGAGGCCTTCCGAGCTCCCTTGTGGTGCTCTGAAGCCCTTCCGAGCGCTCCCGAGACGCTCTTGCGCTGCCCCGAGGCACTCTCGAGGTACTCTGAGGCCCCTCGTGGTACTCCGAGGCCTTGCCTGGTCTTTTCCGAGGCGTCCCGGCTCTTTTCGAGTCAAACCAGCAACTCGGACGCACGCCGAAACTCTGCCCGAACGCAACCGACGATCCCGACGCATGCCGAACCTCTGCTCGGATCCAACCAACGATCCCTGCGATCCCAACGCACGCCGAAACTCTGCCCGAGTGCACACTTGACAATCCCAAGGCACGTCGAAGCTCTGTCCGCAGACAACCGGCACATCCCGAAGTAATCTCGGTCCGTCCCGGAACACTATTCCATCCTCAAACACTATTCCCCAGCGGAAGACAGACACGAACAACAATTGGTAAGGCTTCCTTCCTACACTATTTCAATACATTTCAATAAGCAGTGTATAATGTAGACATCCGACACAGCATGCATTTTTAAAAGCACACACACACATAACATTTAAAGAAAGAAGGGGTATCGAAAGACTCGTTTTTACGAGGCTACTCGGGTGAGCTCTAATATTCTCTTCCCGAGGAGTAACCTGACCTCCGAACTCAAAAATCTCATCACACAAAAACAATTTATTTTTAAACTGATGCCTTTTTGTAAGTACGCCAATCCAATTCGCGACCCTTTTAGGTGCATTTTAACGTGATAAAATTGCATTAAGGGGCATTTTGGTAAATTCCCGGCCTATCCCGAGACTTCCGAAAACATTTCATAAGTTCCCCGCTAAGGAAGTTCCTTTTGGTACTTTGCTCATGCTAAAGGACCTGCCGAGAATAAACCTTTTTGGACTTTTTAGGTATTTATGCCTGAATATTCCAGAAACTGGTTTTGGCGCCAAAAAAAGTTGGTGTTACCTTGTGTCACGCGACACATCGAGGTATGGAAAATGGTTACAGGAGGTCGTGCGACACAAGATGACCACTAACTGCAGCCTATAAATAAGACCCTTCCCCTCTTAGAAATGGATCCAGAACTTGACATAATGTTACTCTGCAGAAATTGCAACATAACACACACACTAAACACACACACCCCTCTCTCTCTCTCTTCCCAATTCACCTCTAATCCCTTCCAATTCAACCCACTTCTCTCTATTACCCCTTAGATCTACTCTCAACTAATCCTCCCAAGTTCTCCAGAACCAGAAGCTGTTGTAGAAGGGTTCTGTACCTAACTTGGTACAGAATTCGTGGAAGCAACAAGGGTAACATCCTTAATTCCCTTTCTCCTCTCTCTTCTACCTTGCTCCTCTAATAATTCTATTGTTTTCTCTTCCTTGGATTCAGTAATCAGACTCTATCCGTCTAGATTACTGAATCCCAATCGCAATCTCTTTGTTTAACTTAGTTGTTTTGATAATTGGTTGTTCATTGCTTGATCATTGTGAAACTTGGTGTTTAGACCCCAAGGGGGTGTGGATCTATCCATATCCACAATCCCTGGGTTGAATTGTTGTTATTTGCATATTTCAAAGCTCATCTGATTGATCAATTGGATCTGTGTTGGTTATTGGTGTTGCTGAGATCAAATCTGTAGGTATTTGCAGATGGACATTGTGTGTCACGCGACACACTGTGACTGGTTAGATCCTATGTCACGCGACACATCTAGCCAGACACGTCCTGTGTCGCGCAACACTCTATGACCATTTGCAGATACCATTTTCCCTTGTAATCTGTATGGATCTGTTGTATAAGGGATGTGGCCTCCCTGAATAATTGGTTCACAAGTTGTAAGTCTCTTTCCAAATCAATAAAATTCATGTTTACTACATTTGTTCATTATCAATGCTTGCACACACTTATGGATTAATTGGATGTTTAATTAGAAAGACTCGTCTATGGATGAGGCGTGTTGGGTGAACACTCGGTTCTTCCCAACATGTAACCTGACCCCCGGACCCATTCTCTCTTAAAAGGTTTTTCAAAGTGTACCTCTAAAACATGGCGTGGCGACTCCTCTTTTTTTCCTTTTCATCATTGGAAAACAAAATTTCGCGGGCGAGCGCACATTCAGTGGCTACTCCGCTGGGGAACACACTTTTGAAAACCTATTTTTCAAAGTTTAGAGGGTCAAGCTTTCGTTCGATTAAACATCCAACATGTCCATCTTTGTGTGCATCTTTGATAATCTTTTGTAGTACATGTATTTTTTTGGTTATGGGACTTGTGAGCCTTGTGAGCCTTGTGTATTTTTTGTGGCCATTTTATTGTGCTTTGGATATTTTGGTTTGTCCCTTGCCATGGAGAGGCAGGGGTTGATTTGATTTTTGCAGGGGTTCTGGTTCAGTGATCACCCTGGTCGTGCGACATCTCTGTCCCATGATGTCCTGTGTCACGCGACAGGAATGGTCACTGAGCAGGTCTTCAGAAGTTGGTTTGAGGGCAGTCCCTTGAATCGAATTTGGCTCAGTTGGATATTGTTCCCCTTGTCCCTTTGAGAGTGTGTGTGTTTTCTCCTTTTCTTTTCTAAAGTAAATAAAAAAAAGTAATAAAATTTTTGTTTTTTCATAAATAAAAGAATATAGTCATCCGCACACTACACCACATAGATTTAGAACCCTCAGGTGCGATTGACGGCATCGCGGACGGTGATAATATTCGCCTACGCTTGAGCGCCTAATGTCAAACCAATCCCCCTAGCGTTTTATAGGTGGCGCCACACTTAAACCTTACCCACGGTTGGTTTTTGATACAACGTTTGAATCTCACCAAAATGAATTGTTTTAAAGCTTACCATAGGTCCTTATACCTTCCCCAAAACCTCATATCTTGTGGGCATGTTGCCAACGCAACATGGTTTCACGTAGGGACATGTCACTCCCGTGGCATGTTCTAACGAGAGATCATGCCGCATTGTCAACATGCACCGACAAGAGGTCATGCCGAATTTTTTCTTGAAATTCTTTGAGAATACCAGTTATGCTGCCCAAATTTCCCCAGAAATTTGGATAACCTCTCCGTCCCATACGATGTTAGGTTTTGCGTAGGTATCATTACCTATCATAAAATTCAATGCAAAACATTTAGTGTGATTCGAAGGTTGCGTCCCTAGGTTTCCCCAAGGTGTAGTTAGTATGAATAAAGGCTTCTCCTTTCCCAACCGTACTTAGGATTTAAAACACTGATTTATACTTGAAAATAAATAAAATTATTTGCGCGATTCTGTCCCTCTTTTCCTTTCCCTCTCCCGTATTTCCTCAAAAGTCTTCTTCCTCCCCTACCTTATAAACCCATATCTACCCTTTGTAGCGCTCAGAAGTTTGGGTGCGTGCTCTGTTACAAGGGGTGGCCATTTAGTTCGCATCTCCGGAATATTTGCAGTTCCTCCAAAGCTCCCATCTGTTCCGCTATTCGAGATGTCTGGCGTAAAAGTTATATCGTCCGCTCCGAGCTGCTCTTGAGGCTGCCATGGTTCATGAATGTAAGGCCCAATTGCTCGCCCAAGTTGCTAGAGCCCGAGAAGAAGAAACGCACATAAGGTTTGTTGAAGCGATGCGCATTCGAGGGATCACACTAATTCGTCACGAAGATGGGTCGTACGAAGAAATCATCGGTGCTAGTAAGGTTGAGCATGGAAATGGAAATGTGATGAAAAGGATAGATGAGGATGAGCCAGATAAGACTCTTTCCTCGGAGCCTCAAATGGTCCAAACTCAAATTCCGGATAGACAATTGATCCCCAAGATTTTTGATTCTCTTAATCAAATCGGTTTGCAAAGTCAGTATCAGCCAGATTCCCAAGGATCATGTCATTATTTCACTCAGAAGGGATCACTACTATTCCACCCTGACCAAGCCCCCCTTCAAGGAAGTGCTTCTCAACCACTGATAAGTTCATATGGTTTCAACTTATCACCCCCTCAAGATCAGCGTTCAGGGCCAACCTCATACGTAACTGTGAATCAGATGTCTTTCATTCCTGCTGTAAACCCTATCCAGTAAGGGACGCCAATACCCGGGTCCCCTTCAAAGGCAGTTCAGATGGAAAGGAAGAAAGCGTACTGGGGAAAGGTGGGAATGCCTATGAATCAATTCCTCAAGGTTTTGGTGAGCAGAGGACTGGTTCAACCATTAACTAATTATAGTCCCCCGCATAACAACATGAAGCTGGATCCAAGCAAATATTGTTACTATCACCAGTATCATGGCCACACCACTTGTGAATGCAGACAGTTGAGGGAAAGCATCAAGGAACTCATTGACGAAGGGAAGATCGAGGTAAGTTCTCATGAGGAAAATGGTGTCCAGAATCGTGGTCGGTGTCCACCGCGCAAGCAACGGGAATTTGATGAACCGGGAATAACAACCGAGGAAGCTTTCAATGGGTTGATGCGAAGAGGAATGATAAAGCCGCTTGATAACTACCATCCCCTCAAACCTAGTCCGGGTTTGGATCGCAGCAAGTATTGCTACTATCATCAAGACCCTGGACACCTGACTAATGATTGCTCCCTTCTAAAGGTACTTATTCAGAAGATGGTTGATGAAGGCAGAATTGAGAAAGCTCCTCCCAAGGCGGTCACCGATCCTTTTCCACAATGAAGAAGTTAGTCAGTCAGGCATTGTAGGGTCTAGATTGTTTTTCATTTCAATAGCAAATGTCTTTTCTTTTATGATTTGAGTCTGCTACATCCATGTTATGAGTCTTTTTTATTTCAATAATAAAATATTTGTTTCTATTCCTGCTAGACTCGAGACATTACTTGCACACTCACATTACATTTAATTGAAATGGTCTTATTCTACATAATCACTTGTGTTGCTCAATTACTAATGCTTTGAAATGACTAATGTTTAAATTGATCGGAGTGAGAAAATCGACTGATATCATTCCCAAAGTGGGGCTCAACGATTCCCCATCTCGCGTCTCCTGTGCTCACATACCTTCCTTCGCCCTCACCATCTCGTTGTTCGATGAATTTGCATGAATCCTTCTCAGAGTAAACTTAAGAAAGCAGTGAAGACTCAACCTCGTTCGGATCATCCGGTAGGGACTGCGGTTGAAACCTTTCACCCATAGGAAAGCCATGACCTCACCCTCACTAAACAAAACCCTTTCATTTCAAGATCGGCACAGTTTGAAACCCGTCTAGCCATCGCCAGAAGAAGAGGGACTATCCTTGAAACTCCCGTGATTCAAAGAAAGATCGACCGTCTCCAAGCTCAAGGACAACAGAAAAGCAATGATCCATCCTGGGGACTAGCTGAAATTCTCTTCTCAAAAACAAAATTGAGAAGAGAAAGAGAGAGACAAAAATAAAAAAAAATACAAAAAAAAGAGAATAAAGAAAAGAGAGAAAAGAAAGAGAGTCTAGTCCCCAGCGATCCTCTCAAAGAAAAAAAAAACAAAAGTCAAAGGATTCGGTCGGTACTCAAAAGGAGTCTCAGAGTGGATAAAGAGACAGCTTGGATGTCCCCTCACCATTACCTTTAACTAATCCCGAGCCGTCCTCTCGATTTTAGAGGACATTCCCCTTACCATTACCCTTGCATTTGGCCAAGATTGACCTCTCATTCTTATTTAGAGGCAGCAAAGACGCAACCACGGATTTCCCCCACCTTAGAATCCCCAAACACATCCCTGCAAGCCAACCTCTCATCTTTAGAGGTTCAACCAGCAAAAATCCCAGCCGACCTCTCATTTTAAGAGGTCATGATATTCCGAATCACCCAAGGGCCGGTCGAAACCCTGAAACCCAATCGCGGTTCCTACCGGATAGCAGCTTCAGACCGTCAAGTGAAGATTGTGCAAATTCCATCTGTTTGTTCGACGTTGCATGTGAGCATATTTCATTTCTCCTCCGCAAACACTTGTCGTGAACGTTCCACTGGGGCTTCACATCTGTATTCTTCTTTGGCCCTCCAAAGAGACGTGTACGTCAAATCCCAGAAGATCCGGTCTCCTCAAGGACCATCTTCGTACATAAATACACTTTCTACCCTTCGGAATTTAATTTTGATATCAGTCAACTTTCTCCTCAGGATTAATCGAAGTATTTGCTCATATCAGTTTTGGTGTTGAATAACCCGAACACCAGCAAAGGGTTTTAAGCAGCCTGGTGATCATCATGAGTAAGACAGATTTTCAAGTGTCTCAGCAAGTCTTCTTCTCTACATTTTTAGGGATATAGAGCTAAACACTATATTTCTGTCAAGCAGGGGCTTCCATTCACCTCTCCACACCTTGTGATGCTTGTACTCTCCCAAAAGAGTTAAACCCAAAACGAGAGTGTCATACACAAGTTCAGGATTCATCCCACCTTCGAAAGATGTGCCCCTACACATAAGCATTCCTAAGTCTTGTCCGCCGACTGACTGACTGAAGCTTGAAGAACGATCCCCTCCTGGGTTGCATGATTGTGTTGACGACAATAAGACTATGTGTCAGACTGGGGCTTGGCCAGAGGAAAAGAATGATATGTGCACTTGTGCAGTTCCTGGGGCTGGTTCTATAATCTCGATCCTTGGGAATGGATTTGTTACTAAAGGCATACTTCATGTTGGGGCTGATGAATTTCTTATTCTAAGCAAGAGGGATAGATCTGGAGGCAATTTGGAAGTTGGTTTGGAAGATCTGCCAGCATGACTTGTTGCGTCACGCGACAGGATATGCACATGTTGTCCTGAGTCGTGCGACACCTTGAGTCCTACACCAGACATCAGAAGACTGCAATCTGTTCTGCACCAAGGCACGCCCCGACTTGTTCAAAGCTGCAAACAAAGCCATCATCCTACAGATAAACCTGAGAGAGGGGTTCGTTCAGTTCGTATACATACAAGCCATCATATACATGCCATACACAATCAAATCATTCAAACCACATTCATATCAAGGCCAAAACCATTCGAAAAAAATCTTTCTTTCCTATTCTTCCAAAAAAAAGTGGACTCGTGCAAACAGCAAAAAACTAATAATAACGTACTAAGCTTAGAAAGTGCAAGACAAGTATGTTTTTACAAAAGAAAAAGAAAAGAGTGTTTGTCCTCTTCTTTCCAAAAAAGGGGTACAATAATCAAAGGGGCTGCAATTTAATCCAAGGAGCTACTCCGAGCCATCATCATCATCAGAATAATCATTGTCATCTCCCTCGCTCTCCTCCCCATCTGCATCATTTCCCTCCTCATGTGCATGATCCGGATCAATAGCAGGACCGTGATAAATAACAGGATCATCACGAAAAAGCTCATGAATAGCAGGGATAGCCATAGTCTCAAGCTTGTGAGGATATCCAGAAGCATCACTCTCATACTCAGAGCTAGGAGGACTAGGGGGACGACGAGAAGCAGTCTTGGTCCTGGGCCTATGAGTATCATCAGCAGTCATATTAGTACGAGACCTCTTCCTGTCGGGCAAGCTGGGCGTAGAATCGTCATCAGAGCTCCGAGCCAAGCACCGCTTCCTCCAGTAACGAGCACTCCTCCCCATCTGATCAATCATGTCCATGGACCCAGTGCTGTGTCGAGCAAAGCTCCAGTAAATGTCAGCCGAGACCTGGTAATAACCAAGCAGAGGATGAATCAGAAACTAGACAAGGGATTTAAACAGTTCAAAACAATTAAGAAAGAGAAGATAGTGCTTACAGATCAGGTGCCCTCCGAAAGCTGAAAATAAGGATAAATCCTGCTGGTATCAAGGGGAGCCCGCCTCAAGTGATCCCCATCTTGAAAATCGACAAAGGGAGGAGGCAAGGGCGCGTCTGCCACATGTCCAGTAGAAGGGCATGCGCCCTGAGCATCACGTCTTGGCTCTACCTGTGGTGACCTCAACCTCGCCGTCACATATGCTCCGTAATCTCCATCTTTGGTATAGTTGAACGCAGCTTCCCCCTGGATCAAAGCAACCACGTCCTCTAGTTTCTGAGGAAACCATATATCAGTGGGAGGATCAACCGGGACTCTAGCAATGCTACCAGGGCCGTGCTATCTGTAGACCCGCTCTCCCAGATACAGAGCATCACCAGACAGACCTACCAAAAGCTTGCGGCACTCGGTAAGATGTAAAGCATATCCCAGATCAAACCCATCATATCGGTCAACCCAGGGAAACAGATTCAGACTCCCGGGAGTCCCTCACAGGCAGATCATGGTATCAGGGTAAGAAGCAGTCACCCGTCCCCAGCTATCCGCTGTCCGGACCTTCTGCCGCGTGTCTTTTACCCAGCGCCTCATGGCAGGAAACATAGTGACCGGGTAAGCCTCCTGAACCCGCCAGGCATGACAACCGATGATCTCATAGGCCCAAACCAGGAAAAGAAAGGTCAAAGCAAGTCAAAATGAATGTAAGAAATGACAGAAAGAAAGAATATTTAAAAGACAGGGTCAGATTGGGAATACCTCAAAAGCTAAATGACAGCAGTTGAAGGACTTAGCCTCCCCCCTGCTGACATCGTCCAAAGCCAAGTACAGCTCAGCGAGTCCGGCCTCTCCCCAGGATAATGTCCCAACAACATCCCAATCCCTCAGAAGCTCCAGCAGTGAAATCAGAGCGGAAGACGTGCCACTAATGAACAACATGTCAGAGAAACCAACCCACACAAAAGCCCTAGCCAGCCTCTTAGCCCTCAGCCGGCCCTCCTCAGTATCTGCCAGATCAGCAGGATAATCCCTACTCTGCACAACAAGATGACCATGAAGCTCCCCGAGCTCATACCCGTTCCCCTTCTTATCCTTAGGAACAAAACCAACCATCTCCATGAAGTATGCCTCGGCGGGAGGCTGAGGATCATCCTCAAGGACAGGCTCCTCCAAATACAATGGCTTGACAGTGAAAGGCAGGCCTGTGATAGCGGCGAAGTCGTATAGCGTGACTGTCGCCTCTCCCCAAGAAAAGTGAAAAGAATGGGTGGTCTCCCACCAGAACTCCCGGAACGCCTTCACAAGCCCCACGCTCCGCTGTGTGTCCCCGATGGCCTTCGCCATCTCAAAGAACTGGCCAAGCCCGGCAGCATACACCAAGCCCTTCGGCGAATGCTCCAGCTCCTGGCTGCCGGGCAAGAGATCCCACAGCTGACCAATAACCTCTGGTGAGCCTCGGGTACGCAACTCCTGCAGGTAAACACAACACAAGTATGAATATCTCATATTTTTCAAAAGAAGCATGTCAAACAATTGTTCCTAATTGTAATTTCGTATATCACCTTTTTCCTAAGTAAAATTAGGGTTGAAACATTTAACATGCATCCATGATTTCTCATAGCTCAAAACCATGCAGCAAATTCATGATTTCGCAGGTAAAAGCTCGAACATTTTGACATAAAACCAATTTTCAATACAATGAAAGGCAAGGGTTACAGAAATACCGTATTCTTCCTCTCGGGTGCAGACGTGTGTTCTTTGCGTTGCGGATAAAAATCTCCTCTCATTGCTTGAGGGATGAAGGGCCTCTGATTCCACTGAGCATTCTTCCTTCGAGCGGCCAATTGAGCTTGTTGAGGTCCCTTCTTCGTGGGACGTGGTCTAGGAGGCATGATTGCATGCCAAAAACAAAATCAACACCCTGGATTCTCTTGATTTCCCTCGAATTCGTATGAATGGATGGCCTCTCCTCTCAAAACCGCTCGTCTCCCTCTGAAATGTGTTTTCAAAATAGGGACTGTTCAGCGTTATAAGGGCCTGGCCATGAGCTTTATGTGGTCGTGCGACACAACGTGACTCAATGGCCAGATTTTCCAAAAACACGCCTGTGGTCTGATATTTTGCACTTTAACCCCTGAGGCATGCTTTGCAGTTTCCCTCGCAGGTACAATGATTAACTGAGCACCGTCAAAGGACTGCCCCTCAAAACGAAAGACGAGACAAAGATTCCACATCTGTCAGTCTCCCCAAGTAATGTTCATCAGTATCACCGGCCTCACCGCCAAAGCAACAGCAAGAGCCCGCTCCCTAGCAAGCAAAGTTCCCGTCCTACCAGGCAAAGTCCCTGACCCCAAAGCCAACCGTCAACAGAGACCATCCCGCACTTGGCAGAACCAGTAAAAATAAAAGCAGTAGCGTGAGTCCCCCGGCAGCTACACTTATCCCCAGCAGCAGCAGTAGCGTGAGTCCCCTGGCAGCTACCCTGCACCAACACCCAGTGGTATGAGTCCCTCCGGCATCCACAAAGATCAACGGCAGTAGCATAAGACCCTCCGGTAGCTACTCGCCGCCACCAGTTGCAGCATGAGACCCTCCAGCAGCTACAACCTTTCAACGGCAGTAGCATGAGACCCTCCGACAGCTACTCGCCACCACCAGTTGCAGCATGAGACCCTCCGGCAGCTACAACCTTTCACCAGCGGTAGCATGAGACCCTCCGGCAACTACTCGCCACTACCAGTTGCAGCATGAGACCCTCCGGCAGTAAAACCTCTCACCAGCGGTAGCATAAGACCCTCCGGCAGCTACTCGCCACTACCAGTTGCAGCATGAGACCCCCAGACAGCTACAACCTTGCACCAACGGCAGCTACTCGCCACCCGCAGTAGCACCAGCCCCTCCGACAGCTACAGGTAAGCACAACAAAGGTATGAAGACACATCTCTACCCTTCCTTGCTTCTTGTCAGTTTCGTTTCCGAACTACGATTTGGCTTGATTCCCTTTTAAGGATACCTAGAAATCCTTTCTCCAAAGGTCTAGCCATCCGATCTCCCCAGATCACTGTCTAGCCCTCCGCCTTATCCCTTGCCGCTAATTGGGATTGAGTCTTATTTTATCGACAACCTCACTTTTTCCAAAAGTGACGTTGCCGAGGGGCTGTGTAAGTACGCCAATCCAATTCGCGACCCTTTTAGGTGCATTTTAACGTGATAAAATTGCATTAAGGGGCATTTTGGTAAATTCCCGGCCTATCCCAAGCTTCCGAAAACATTTCATAAGTTTCCCGCGAAGGAAGTACCTTTTGGTACTTTGCTCATGCTAAAGGACCTGCCGGGAATAAACCTTTTTGGACTTTTTAGGTATTTATGGCTGAATATTCCAGAAATTGGTTCTGGCGCCAAAAACAGTTGGTGTTACCTTGTGTCACGTGACAAATCAAGGCATAGAAAATGGTTACAGGAGGTCGTGCGACACAAGATGAACACTAACTGCAGCCTATAAATAAGACCCTTCCCCTCTTAGAAATGGATCCAGAACTTGACATACTGTTACTTTGCAGAAATTGCAACGTAACACACACACTAAACACACACACCCCTCTCTCTCTCTCTTCCCAATTCACCTCTAATCCCTTCCAATTCAACCAACTTCTATCTATTACCCCTTAGATATACTCTCAACTAATCCTCCCAAGTTCTCCAGGACCAGAAGCTGTTGTAGAAGGGTTCTGTACCTAACTTGGTACATAATTCGTGGAAGCAACAAGGGTAACATCCTTAATTCCCTTTCTACTCTCTCTTCTACCTTGCTCCTCTAATAATTCTATGGTTTTCTCTTCCTTGGATTCAGTAATAAGACTCTATCCGTCTAGATTACTGAATCCCAATCGTAATCTCTCTGTTTAACTTAGTTGTTTTGATAATTGGTTGTTCATTGCTTGATAATTTTGAAACTTGGTGTTTAGACCCCAAGGGGGTGTGGATCTATCCATATCCACACTCCCTGGGTTGAATTGTTGTTATTTGCATATTTCGAAGCTCATCTGATTGATCAATTGGATCTGTGTTGGTTATTGGTGTTGCTGAGATCAAATCTGTAGGTATCTGCAGATGGACATTGTGTGTCACGCGACACACTGTGACTGGTTAGATCCTGTGTCACGCAACACATCTAGCCAGACACGTCCTGTGTCACGCGACACTCTATGACCATTTGCAGATATCATTTTCCCTTGTAATTTGTATGGATCTGTTGTATAAGGGATGAGGCCTCCCTGAATAATTGGTTCACAAGTTGTAAGTCTCTTTCCAAATCAATAAAATTCATGTTTACTACATTTGTTCATTATCAATGCTTGCACACACTTATGGATTAATTGGATGCTTAATTAGAAAGACTCGTCTATGGACGAGGCGTGTTGGGTGAACACTCGGTTCTTCCCAACACGTAACCTGACCCCCGAACCCATTCTCTCTTAAAAGGTTTTTCAAAGTGTACCTCTAAAACATGGCGTGGCGACTCCTCTTTTTTTTCCTTTTCATCATTGGAAAACAAAATTTCTTTCTCAATGTTTTGGGCTTAATCAAAACGGCGTGGCGACTCTACAAGCAAAAACACAGCGAGACCACTTTCCAACGCGAACGCAAGGACGCGGACGGAAAAACGCGAACCATCCGAAAACGCCAGATGCCGGGGCACGATCACGCCGCCTCTCGGATCCGGGCAATTTCAGTTGGCGACTCCGCTGGAGAAAATTATGTTTTAAAAACTTTTAAACAAAATAAAAGATTTTTAAAACAATGATAAGGGTCAAACTTTCATTTTACCCCTTTCTTTGACTATTGTGTGTGTGTGCATGTGCTCTACTTTTTATTTTACAAAAAAAAAATACAAAAAATGCATCAATATACATCTGTGTACATACATTTAAAATTCTTCAAAAACTTCTGTTTTACTCAGAAAAAGAATTTTAGAGACCACTCACTACTCGCACTGTTGCCTCGGTACACCGCTCGCTACTCGCAGTGCTGCCTCGGTACACCGCACGCTACTCGCACTGCTGCCTCGGTACACTCAGAAAAAGAATTTTAGAGACCACTCACTACTCGCACTGTTGCCTCGGTACACCGCTCGCTACTCGCACTGCTGCCTCGGAACACTGCACGCTACTCGCACTGCTGCCTCGGATACACTGCACACTACAACCCTTAACCCGGGGTGGTCTTAGTTGCAGTTCGTTTGTCCTTCCTACGCCTCTCGAACGCGCACGAGATCATTCCAAACATCCCATCCTAGCCAAGCGTCAACCCTGCATGTTTGAGTCTTGAGTCACACTCTGTCCAGACTCGCTTGGTTTTTACCCAGTCTGTGTCATACAGCCTGGATAAATATCCCACGTCGGCCATTTTCTGAGTCGAAGCTCGGAACTCAAGATCCCTTGCGCAAGCAAAGCGATGAAAGGTCATGCTAAAATCTTGACCCGATCTTGATTTTCCGAAGCTACACCCAGACAATGTTTCGTCCCGGATATACATCCATGCCCACATGACACCATGTCATCAAGCCTTTAATACGTCAGCCATGACGATATGATCCAGCCAACGCCTAACGTCACAGATCCCTTGCGCAAGCAAGGTAAAGAGAGGTCATGCCGAACTCTTGACCCGATCTTGACTCAGGTGCCGGCTTGGCTCACTATTCACATCGCTAACGCATTAAAACGAACATGACAGGCTCGGTTCTTAGGTTCGATTTTTCTTTTAGGCCGGTGGAAACCGCTTGCCTTATAGGACCCTCGCCCGGGGCTGTCCACCCTGGGATGTTGAAATACAGGTGCAAAACGAGGAGCTTATAGCCGCACAATTGGTCTCCACTGACCCAGGATCTAGCATAGTTGCGAAAAAGAAGAGCAATCTTTTCCAACATACCTAGGATTCTGAGAAAGCACCGTTTTAAGTAAATTAAAACAACAAAAAATATAAAAGAGGAAACCGCATGTCACGTGAGCTTTCCCCCCTTTATCCCGAAAGGCCTTCCCAGGAACTATTCTCCCAGTGTCAAAGCCGCAAGGTCCAACATTCTTCCCAACACAGTCACTAGGGCAGTCCGTCAACTCCCCATGAACAAGTCGGTGGATAACAGCGAGGAGAACGGGACCTTACCCCCGGGAAATCTCCCAACAATGGAGGAAGTTTGGCAAGTCCTCATGGCTCTTGAGAAACGCCAGGAGGAGCAGCAAGCCTAGATCGAAGGTGCCATGCACCACTTCGGAACGTT
The DNA here is from genome assembly GCA_022495995.1 of Adenophora triphylla var. japonica. Lineage (NCBI taxonomy): Eukaryota > Viridiplantae > Streptophyta > Magnoliopsida > Asterales > Campanulaceae > Adenophora > Adenophora triphylla. Next base: position 65,352 of record JAFEMH010004786.1, read on the forward strand.
AGCCATTCCCCGATCACTCGGGACTCCTAAAGAAATGCCCGCTCCCGCAGCTCCTAACGTCTCTCATTGTCTCCCAGAAGTCAACCTGTTGCCCTCGTACGAGCCATGCAGCTACGACATAAAGCCACAAGACCCCCTGGGGGAAGACGTGTCCGGTCAACATCCTGAGGTCCCGATACCACCGCCGAACAACGAACACATCTGGTGGAACGTCTGCGATTGCACCGCCTGTCTGGAAATGGAATTCCAAGATGAAATGAACGAGGATCGCCCTCGAAGAAAGAAGAAACCCTCTTCTCAACAAAAACTGATGAAGAGATACGAATCTGGCAACCCCACAGTTGGAACCCTTGGAGAACCATTAGGAAAGTTTGACTACTACGTCATCTACTCCGGCAAATCTCCTCAGCCTAGCTCCGCACAAGGCCACGACAACGTCTGCTCCATGATCAGCTGGGACGAGCCAAGATCAAGCTACCAACGGCCCGAGGGTCCAGACATACCCCAACCCCTATCCCGGGAAGATCTCAAAGCCACGCTGACGCTTCAACGAAAGCAATGACGGTGAGCAGAATGCGCAAGATGGCCCTACGCTAACCAAGGCCCTCTCATTACGAAATATGAGAGACGAGCAAAGCAAAGCCGAGGTGAACGTGCGATGCGTTAGGTCAAATCCCGACGAATCCTCCACGGGCAGACAAAAGGCCAGCCATGCCTGAGCCTCGAACTGAAAAGGGGCCCTATGCCAAAGAAGCTGAAACCCTTGACCTGAAGGCTGAAGATCCTGTCTTAACTCAGCTCAAGCGTACTCAGGCTAACATCTCACTCTGGTCCTTACTCACTTCCTCTTACCCGCACAAACTCAAGTTGAAAGAAAGCCTGGCCCAGACCATGGTACCCATCACCGTGACACCAGATGAAGCGGTTCAGATGATCGGCAACATTCATTACAGCAACATCATCACGTTCACGGAGCTCGACCTCCCAAAATTTGGGGCTGACCACAACGAGCCTCTCTACATAACAGTTCAACTTGACGAGCGCCGCCTCCCTCGAGTCTTGGTAGATGGGGGATCAGCCATGAACGTCCTTCCATCCAAAATGATGGATTTGCTAGGGATCAAGACAACTGATTTGAAACCCTCAACTCAAACAATCAAGGCCTACGACTCAACGTCTCGCTCAGTCTTGGGAATTGCCACCCTGAACTTGTGGTTCGGAAAGCAGATGGTCCTGACCGACTTCCAAGTCATCGACATCCCGATCACGTTCACTGCCATCTTGGGATGCCCTTGGCTACACCAGATCAATGGGGTGGCCTCCACCCTCCACCAGTGCATAAAGTTCGTCCAAGGAACAGACCTTACCATCATCTACAGTGATAGCATAACCACCGAAGGGACCGACACAAACGACGTCCCGGTCTTGGAGATCAAACACAACAATGACGGCATGATGCTGACCGGGTTCACCATCGAAAGCCCGAAGGCCCAAGTGTGCCACATAGACCTGCCTTTGATTTGGGACTAGATCCCTCCCCCGATGAAAATGATGAAGCGCATGAACTACATCCCGGGGCTTGGTTTGGGAAAACGCCATCAAGGTACCCAACAAATCATCGAGGTCAAGGAACAGAATACCCCGTATGCTCTTAACCCCTCGCGTCCTATCAAGCTCATTGCCACTCAATAACTGGGCCACCTTCTCCGGACCTACCGCCAGCAAAAAGGACATGATCGTACAACTTGGTCTGACCCCTCGCGTCCTAGAGTCCAGTATCAAAACCCATCCTGAGTCCATTATCTTTGAATTCGAGTCTCTCGAGTCATCTGATGGCCTCACGCCAGAAGATTACGAACTCATTGCTAATAATGTATTCCCGTATGCTCTTAATGAATGCTTCGATCTTTCCGAGTATCCTCTCATTGCATCTTTAACAACTGATAAATTAACTAACACACAAACAGTTAATAACGATTCACTTGATAAAGAAGCAGACACATTAAACGAACAATACATTAAGCACATCTTTAAGCATGTTGTCAAATGAGAGAAAAATAGGGCCCAAGCTGCCGAGGAGGTTTTAACCAAAGTGAATTTGGGAACTGCTGAAGAGCCAAAAGAGACGCAAATCGGAAGTTTCTTCACCGGCACAGAGCAAAACGCATTGACTGCACTGCTCAAAGAGTTCGTGGACGTGTTCGCTTGGTCTTACCGAGACATGCCCGGATTAGATCCAAACATAGTCGAGCATCGGATTCCTTTAAGTCCCGAGGCTAAGCCCATCAAGCAAAAGCTACGCCGGATCAAGCCAGAATGGTCTTTACAAGTCACGGTCACCAAGGCCAATGGAAAAGTGCGCTGCTGCGTGGACTTCCGAGATCTCAACAAAGCAAGTCCCAAGGATGACTTTCCACTACCAAACATCGACATGTTGGTAGACACTACAGCCAATTTTGAGGTCAAGTCCTTCGTGGACGGGTTTGCCGGCTACAATCAAATCAAGATGGCCGTAGAAGATCAAGAAAAAACAGCCTTCAAAACCCCCTGGGGAACCTACTGCTACACAGTGATGTCGTTCGGACTAAAGAACGCTGGGGCTACCTACCAATGGGCAGCAACCGCCCTCTTCCACGACATGATCCACAAAGAGATCGAAGTGTACGTCGATGACATGATCATCCACTCAAAGGGATCAGATGGACAACACTTCACGAACCTGAGAAAGTTCTTCGACCGCCTCCGGAAACACTCGATGAGGTTAAACCCTGCCAAATGCACATTTGGGGTCAGCCGAGGCAAGGTCTTAGGATACATGGTCACCGAGCGAGGCATCGAGGTTGATCCTCAAAAGATCAAGGCCATCATCGAAATGAGACCACCACAAACTCAAACAGAGGTGAAAAGCTTCATGGGTCGCCTACAGTATATCAGCCGCTTCGTCAATCAGTTGACCTCCATGTGCGAGCCAATCTTGAAACTGATGAAGGAAAATGCCGACGTCGAATGGAACTCAGAATGCCAAGATGCCTTTGAAGAAATAAAGGCATACCTTGTGATTCCTCCGATTCTCTGTCCTCCCCACGAGGAGAAGCCACTGTTGCTATACCTAACTGTGATCGACACCGCAGATGGAGCCATGCTCTGTCAAGAAAAGAAAGAGTCACGAGTCGAGAACGCCATCTACTTCGTCAGTCGAAAGTTTCAAGGCAGCGAACTCAACTACTCAGCCCTCGAGAAAACTTGCGCAGCTCTAGTATGGGTTGTCGGAAAATTATGACACTACATGCAGTCGCACACGGTGCATTTGGTTTCCAAAATGGACCCAGTCAAATATCTCTTCGACAAACCATCTCTGTCAATGAGGCTCGCCAAATGGTCATTCTTCCTAGCGGAATTTGACATCAAGTACGTGAACCAAAAGTCAATCAAGGGACGGGTAATGGCCGAACAGCTGGCTGACTTCCCAACCGACGAGGCTCGAGGCCCTGAACCACAATTTCCAAACGAAGGAATCTTCGCACTCGAAAGCGAAAATTGATGGCAACTGTTCTTCGACGGAGCGGCCAACAAAAGAAGAAACGGCATCGGTATGCTCTTGGTCGACCCCAAGGACGAGCACACCCCAATCGCCATAAAGCTAAATTTCGAGGTAACCAATAATGCCACCGAATACGAAGCATGCACCGCCGGACTAGAGGCCGCACTCAAAAGGAACGTCCAGAAACTCGAGGTCTATGGGGACTCAGCCTTGATCATCAACCAAGTTTCCAACAAGTGGAAAACAATAGACCCAGGCTTGCAAAAGTACCATGCCTACATGGAGGACCTCATCACAAAATTCGAAGAGGTCACCTTCCACTACTTGCCAAGAGACCGAAACCGGTTTGCATACGCCCTAGCCACCTTGGCTTCACTCGTGGAGATCCCCAAGGGAAAGGCAATCAAGCCCTTCAAAGTCGGACGAAAGGAAATTCCCGCCTACTGCTGTGAGATCGAACCAGAACCCAAGCCCATCAATGAGCCATGGTACAACCAGATCTTCCAATACCTCAAAAACGGGGAAACCGCCTTCATGAACGAGGAAGGTCAACGCAGGGAAGGAGCCAAAGCCAAGAGCATCATGGCCCTAAAATGCCTTTCCTCTCACTTTGTCATCCTTGGAGACATGCTATACAAAAACGCTACCAAGGACCGCTCCTACGCTGCATTAGCCAGGAAAAAGCAAGTGAGCTCATGAACGAAGTCCACAACGGGGCTTGTGGCCCCCACATGAACGCCAGAGCCCTGATGCAAATCATTCTTCGGATGGGCTACTACTGGATCTCCATGGAGGCAGACTGTATCCACTTTGTCCGAAGCTGCGACAAGTGTCAACGATTTTCCAACCTCAATCATCTACCTCCTCACGATCTCTACTGCATGACTATGCCCTGGCCCTTCGCCACGTGGGGAATCGACGTCATCGGGAAAATCGCTCCGCCAGGTAGCAACGGCCATGAGTTCGTCTTGGTAGCCATCGACTACTTCACCAAATGGGTCGAAGCCAAGTCCTACAAGGTGCTCACCTCCAAGAAAGTGGCACATTTTCTCAAGGAAAACATCATCTGTCGCTACGGCATCCCGAACGAGGTCATATCAGACAACGGCTCCCACTTCGAGGGTGAATGCGACAGACTGCTGGCTGAATTCAAGATCACACGCCACAAGTCTTCTCCTTACCGATCACAAACGAACGGCGCTGTGGAAGCAGCAAACAAGACCCTCGAACTCATCATCTGAAAAATGACCACCCGAGGACGCAATTGGCCCAAGAAGCTGCACCTTGCACTGTGGGGCTACTGAACATCAGTCAGAACAGCCACGGGAGAAACTCCATTTGCCCTGACATACGGGATGGAAGCAGTCCTTCCCATCGAACTGGAAATTCCCTCACTCCGAGTGTTGCTGGAAAACGAAATTAACGAAGTCGAATGGCTCCGAAGCCAACACGACGAACTGGCTCTGCTAGACGAGCGATGACTAAAGGCCATGGAACACGTCCGAGCCTACCAAAGCAGGATGACTAGAGCTTTTGACAAGAAAGTCACGTCCCGAGACATCAGGGAAGGCGATCTGGTACTCAAAGAAAAGCCTCCCACTCGAACCAACCCACTGGGAAATGGGAACCAACATGGATCGGCCCTTTCGTGGTTCAAAAGATCTTCTCCGGAGGTGCCATGAAGCTGACAGACCTAGACGGTAATCCCTTCATGAATCCAGTCAACGGAAGCAAACTTCGCAGATACTTCGCCTAAAGAAGAACAACTGTGCATCTCTTGGCACACCATGTAGTGTCGAACTACGCAGACCTGAGCCCTCTAGTCCGGGGGAACGTAGGCAACCTTAATTGGTCCGGTCTAAAAATATACAAAAAAGTCAAAAGTTTGAATGTCAATCAAGACCTCCATCAAACTACACACTTTCCAAGAGCATACCCCCAACATCACCTTGACCAAGTCAAATGATGGCGGCAACATCAAAGGACATCCGAGGGTCACTCAATGTCTAACGACTGACCCATGTCAACTTCCAAGCCAGGGGCTTGTCTTCGCCCTCACGCACTTCAAAAAAAAAAAAAAAGAGCTCGAGCAAAGGCTCTAAAAAAAATAAAATAATAATAAGCTCAAGCAGAAGCTACAAAAATGAGGTCAAGAGCCCGACACCAATAAACAAGAGGCAAGAAAGTCACGGAAAAGACTGTCAAAATGACTTGTCAAAGGGATCATTCAACCTCCCATCCAAATACAAAACCCCGGCGAGAAGGGATTGCCGTCTGGGCCCAGGCTGCTTCAGTCCGCAAATGCAACAGAAAAGTCCAAAAGTGGACGCCATCAAGGCTCACAAAAGAAACAAAAAGCGAACAAGAGATCTTGCGTCTCGACAAAGCTTTAAAAGTAAATCACAAATCACTAACGATTACAACATTACTTGATGAGTTCAAGCACGGTCTACTCTCAAGTTCACAACATGCTAAAAGACAGCTTAATGCATTTAACAAATAATGTGTTTACAACGCAATGAATGGATACCTAGGAGGTCATTCTGCGCCATCTGCGCTTGTCCCCTCGCCATTCTTCCCTTTCTTCCCTCGTCCTCGTCGAGTCTTCTTTCGCTCCACGTGAGCCAGCTCTTCATCTCTCAGTCCGAGATTAGGGGTCCTCCCCGTAGAGTCAAACAATCCAGTAGCTCGCAGGGCTTCATTTACCCGTGCTTCGGCTCGGATCTCCTCCCTGCGAGTCAGCAAGAGAGGACCTCTCTCCGTCAGTCGGTCAACTTTGGTCTCGTAGTCAAACAAAGTGTCTCCCGTAACATCCTGAGGGTCAGACCAGGCTTCGGCACTCCTAAGGCAATAGCTGCGACGGCAGCCGGGCCCCAGAATCGCTTCACGCCTGCTCCCCAAAATCACTTGGGACTGCCCGACATGCTGCTCGTACCAATCCAGGTACACGGTAGTCAATACAACGCTCTCCCGACGTCGAAGGAGCACCACAGGAGGGAAAGCGAAATACTTCCATACCCTCAAGAAATACAAAAGAGCACCTGGAGCTTCCATACAGAGAGGAGCTACCTCCGCAGTGGCAAGGTCATCCCAGCCCAACAAAGGCTCCTGCCTCATCCCGAACTGCCGGGAAATAAGTGACGGAATATAGAAGGAGGACTAAGACAAGCCTGGAACTCTGACAACATAGGACCCTTCCTGGAAGGCCCTCCTAGTCTCGATTCCCCAATGCGGAACCCACCAGCGGATCTGATGCGTACCAAGCTGTGCCATCCATCTCTCCTAAGCGGACTGATCCATATCCAATACGAGAGGTCGTCGAGCAAATGACCACGGGCTAAACAACGTCGGAGCCTCGGGCATAGCCTGAAGTCTCTCTCGTAGCCACAAAGTGAGCAAAGCGGGGCTTTCCCCTCTCATGAACCTATCTCCAGTCGCCAAACGATCAATGCCGTGAAGGGTCTCCCCCAACACCAACGGCACAATGTCCTCTCCGGCTCTGCAGTGCCCAACCACATCCAGCAAAGCGCCATCGCAAACCCCAAGGGAGCTGACCATGAAAAGCGTCGCTATCACGCACAAGGCAAATGCATCCCACGAGACGTCACTCGTCATCACTCATAAACCGCTCCGGCAGCGCAAAAATGTCAATGTGACCCGAATCAAAGTTCATACCCTGCACTTCTTCCAATGAAGCCCGAAGAAAGCATGCAAGCTTCACACTCACGGCAGCACCGCCAATCAAAGAAAGCGAGATGGCCTCCATCTCCGGTCCTCCCATCAAAGCTCGAAAATCCTCAAAAGTGGGCGTCACTTCGTTATAGGAGAAGCTATACACATGCCTCCTAACGTCCCAGAACCTCGCGGCAGCCCGCAACAATTCCCACTCAGGAACCAACTCCTTAAGGGACCAAACCGAGCAGAGTCGAAATCTCACCTCGAAAGCCTGCCTCTGATGCCTCATACGGTGACGCATCCACATTTTTAGCCACTCAAGGAAGTATGCTTGCCTCTCCTTCGAAAGCCTCGGCAAAACTCGTGGAACATACGAAGAATCCATGGCAAAAATGGAGGTTCCTAGAGAAAATGGGGAAGAAGGCTCGAAATGACTGCAAATGGGAAGTGGGGGAAGTTCAGACATCCTGAAAAAGCTTATCCTCTCCCCAAAAGCAGAAGAGATCCGTACGGACCTCTTTGCATGCCTAAATGGTCCGTACGGACCTTCTTGCAACATGGTCCCACATTTTCGGCAAGCGATACTGGTGGCATTTGTTCCCAGTGGACCTGCTCCCAAGCTTGTCCAAATTCTGGCCAAAGCCATTCGGCCCATACATCTGGCTTCCACCAAAGCAGCTTGCCTCCCAGCTCACGTGGCATGCACAAATAATAACTAGCAACAATTCTTAGGACAAACCCCGGGAATCACAAAATACGACATTACATCTTAAAATAAAATACTTTGCTGTACAAATACAAGTATTTTATTACAGGTACTCAAAATGTCTGTTGCTAAACAAAAAAAAAACAAAAAAAATGGAAAGAGGGAAAGCAAATGAGCCCTACTCCGACTCCTCATCATCAACCTCATCAAATGTGAAGTCGGGCATATCGCTGAACTCGCCAGTCACGCCCTCATCATCCGAATACTGAACCCCCTCCTGGGGCAAGTACTCGAAGTAAGCCCCAGGATCGAGCCCGGTAAAAGGATCAAAGAAGGAAGGCTCCGACGAACCCGCTCCCTGAGAATCCTGTGCCGGCAAGAACTGGTGAAAAATTGGCTGCCGTCGGACCCCCAAAGACGTCCCTGCATCCATACTATGCCGCCCCCGAACGGGTCCCTCCTGATGCGTCTCTGGCTCAGCTCTCGACGGAGGAACATCCACAGAATGCCTCGAAGGCATCGGCTGGTACGCCGGTACACGTCGCGAAGGCTGACAAGACAGCTTCCTCGCCATCTTCTTCACGAAAGACCGCATCGCCACGTAACGGCGGGTCAACGTGTCAAAGGATCTCCCCGAGACCAGCACAAACAAACAATCAAAAAAACGCTCAACAAAAAGAGATACAGTCATGCTCAGCAAAAGAGAAAAATACAGAAAAGATGCCAAGATGGAAAAGAGTAAGCACACTCACCGGCGCATCGGTCGGCCCGATAGGCGCGGGGAGCCGGCTCGAGCACGGGTACCGACACCCTCCGCCTCGACGAGTCGCCCCGAATATATGTAAAGTTCGGCCCCAGCACCGGAACATCTGGGGGACGAGGTGGACCATCCCGCCTCTCTCTCGCCAACACATGTGGCATCCTCAGCTTCCTCCTGACGAAGGACCCGTACTCCTCATACAAAATAAACTCATCGGCACTCACGCCACCCAAGTACCTCTCGTACTCTATCACATCCATGTCACGGGGATGCATCATCCCAAAGGGCGGATCCCTCGGAGCCATAGGGGGCACACCCGGGCCATGCTGCCAGTAGACCCTCTCCCCCAAATACATGACATCACAAGTCAGGCCCAATAAACCACCAAACAAACAAAGGGGGCCCTTTCCGGGACAAAAAAAATACAAAAGGACTTTTTGGGAATTATGCAGAAAATTAGAAAAGCAGGGAGGTCAGTACGGACCTCTTTGCATGCTAAAAGGTCCGTACAGACCTTCTTGCTACCAACTCTCATAATTACTAAATCCCTCTAAAGTCCACGAGATTCACCCAAATCCAGGAAAACCAAAATTTTATATTACCTAAAAGGTCCGTACGGACCTTCTTGCAAGAATTTCTCAACTATAAATAGAGGGCTCCCCCTCCCTCATTTCACACACCATCCTCTTCTACTCTAGGCCTTCTGGCTTCCCCTCTAAGTCCTTTCGAGGCACTCCCGGCCCCTTTCGGATCCTTCCGAGGCCTTTCGAGCTTCCTTGTGGTGCTCCGAAGCCCTTCCGAGCGCTCCCGAGACGCTCTCGCACTGTCCGGAGGCACTCTCGAGGTACTCTGAGGCCCCTCGTGGTACTCCGAGGCCTAGCCTGGTCTTTCCCGAGGCGTCCCGGCTTTTTCCGAGTCAAACCTGCAACTCGGACGCACGCCGGAACTCTGCCCGAACGCAACCGACGATCCCGACGCACGCCGAACCTCTGCCCGAATCCAACCAATGATCCCTGCGATCCCAACGCACGCCGAAACTCTGCCCGAGTGCACACTCGACAATCCCGAGGCACGCCGAAGCTCTGTCCGCAGACAACCGGCACATCCCGAAGTAATCCCGGTCCGTCCCGGAACACTATTCCATCCTCAAACACTATTCCCCAGCGGAAGACAGACACGAACCAACATTGATAAGGCTTCCTTCCTACACTATTTCAATACATTTCAATAAGAGTGTACAATGTAGACATCCGACACAGCATGCATTTTTAAAAGCACACACACACACACACAACATTTAAAGAAAGAAGGGATATCGAAAGACTCATTTTTACGAGGCTACTCAGGTGAGCTCTAATATTCTAATATTCTCTTCCCGAACCAGACCTCTGAACTCAAAAATCTCATCACACAAAAATAGTTTATTTTTAAACTGATGCCTTTTCTCAATGTTTTGGGCTTAATCAAAACGGCGTGGCGACTCTACAAGCAAAAACACAGCGAGACCACTTTCCAACGCGAACACAAGGACGCGGACGGAAAACGCAAACAATCCGAAAACGCCAGATGCCGGGGCGCGATCGCGCCGCCTCTCGGATTCGGGCAATTTCAATACCTTCCTCTACCACGTCCACGACCTCGGCCCTGACCTTGACCTCTATTGCTTGAGTTGTATTTCTGGTTTGAATCTGATCTCTCTTGGTCATTGCGTTGGTTAGTACCAGCTTCACGACTTTGACCACCGCGACCTCTATTGTTGTTGCAACCACGTCCTCGTCCTCTACCACGAGAACCACCTTGATTCAGATTTGTTACACTAACCTGATCACCTTTATTGGAAACTTGACTTTGAAATGCCTGCTCAATCGGCTTCACTATCTGCTTCTCATTCATCCGCTGCTCGTGGGCCTCCAACGAACCAGATAATATATCAATGGTCATTTCAGACAAATCATGAGATTCTTCTATTGCAACCACTATATGCTCAAACCTGGGTGTAAGTGATCTCAAAATCTTTTCAACCTTCGCCACTTCAGTGTGTACCTCTCCATATGTTTTCATTTTTTTTGTCAAGGTGAGAACTCGACTTACATAACTAGCAATAGTCTCCTCTGACACCATCTGCAGAAGCTCAAATTGATGCCTCAAGGTTTGGAGTCTCACCTTTTTCACCTTGTCTGCTCCTTTGAACGACGTCATCAAGGTGTCCCAAGCTTGCTTTGACGACTCTGCTCCTTCGATCTTCTCAAATACTTCATCATTCACACCCTGGTGAATGAAATACAAAGCCTTCTTATCCTTCTTCTTATTCTCACGATGGGCAGTTCGTTGTTCATCATTCGCAGTTGTTGCAAGTTTTGCGAATCCATTCTCCACGATTCCCAGCATCTCGTGGTAATCGAACAACACCCTCATCTGGACACTCCACCGATTATAATTTTTCCCATCCAAAATGGGAATGGAGGGCTGGACCGAGCCATTCATGGAACCAGGCTCTGATACCACTGTAGTACAGTAGCTAATTTAAGTAGCTAGGAAGAAGAAAAATCAAGAAGGAAATACTAGAGCACGAGGATACACACAGAGATTTGAAAGGAAACTCACTTATGTTTATTTTGAAGCAAAAAATAATCACACTAATAAATCCATTACAGACTCTCTATTTATACTGCTAGAGAGTTCAAGTAATCACCTATTTTTAAGTCACCATTAACAAACCCCCTAAACTTATGTTAACAACTCAGCTACCGACTTCCCACGAGAATAGCTCAAAACTAAAGTCTTGACTACTACAACCCAAAAGACTTATTCAAACAAAATGAATCACTAATAAGAATCTGAATTATTCTCAACACTCGTGAAGTCCACCAACGAAACTGCTGAATCAGTCAAGAAACTCCAGATCCAGCCTCCTCTTTCTCTCCTCTCCACTCTCTCCTCCAACATCGGCCCTCTTATCACGCCGCCCCTTTTGTTTAACACTTCAATTCGTCTGCAGGTTGAGCTCCAGCAATTGAGCATTCTGCATCGATTTAGATCTGTTTTTTTTTTTCTTTTTAAATCTGCAATTTAATCCGAGTCAATAAAATTTTCAGAAAAATAAAATTCAAAAAGTGCTGATTCCATGGTGATGATACGAGGGATGATGGTGTTAATATGGCATATTTTGGACAAATTGTTTGATGGTTTGCTACAGTGATGGTGCGGTGATGGAAATAATTGGTGTTATAAATTAAATATTATTTTGGTGGTAGTGGTGGTAATTGTTGCTACTGTGGTGGGAGATGGTGGTGGGACTTGGTGAGAGGTGGTGGAGAAAAAAGAAAACAATTGGTTTGGTTCAGGGGCCAATTTGAAATTTTTGATTAAACTACCTGTTAAATTATTAACCCTCGTTAACTTTATTAACATTTACTAACGATTTAGGTCATTTTGCTTAATTTATAAATAGTACGCAGGTTACTTGATAGTTTAGATAATACGTGGGCCAATTTGGTTGTATTGATATAGTACGCGAGTCATTTTGATTGTTCACTCAATTTGTTATTTCGATCAGTACGGAGGTTAATATAATAATCTGGAATAGTACGAAGGTTAGAAAATTCGTTTACTCATCAAAACTATCAATTTAAAAGGGCGAAGAAATTTGGGTTTAGCATACTCCGTCTCAAAATAAATATTAAAAAAAAAAAACAAATTTGTTTTTAGTTAAATTAAATGCCTCCCCAATGTTATGCATCTGCAATGTTGTTGCTCCCTCAAGTCCTCAACCGACTAACTTGTCCTAGCAGATTTTTCAAAACAGAAAAACAAAAATAAATATTTATTTTAGAATAAATAAAGTAATACTTAAAGATATGAACAAAATTTTGAAATTTTTGGAATGTGTCAATTTTAGTGTTATCAAATTATTAAAAAATGAATTTTTATTACTAAAAATTATGAATTTATACATTTTGACCATTTAATTTTAATTTTTTTTTACGTTAAATTAATATTTTGACCCCTTATATACCAAATTCAAATAACTCAATCATAATAAAATTATCCTATAAAAAACCTTAACCCCTTCCAAATTTCTTTTGACCTGTAGACAGAAGACATATGAATGATTTAATGGGTCGAGATAAGAGAGATGATCAAATTAAACATTGAGTTGAGTAGCAAAATAGGTTCAATAAAGCATTCTATATTACAACATTAGAATCTATCACACAAATTACAAGCTTATATACTCCCTCCGTCCCCGCCCACTTAGGAAATTTTGAAATTGCACGGAAATTAAGGAATATTATTATAGTATTAGGAGAGAGAATGAGTGGAAAAAGCGTTGTGAGTGTGAAAAATTAAATAGGAGAGAAAATGAGTGGAGGGAATAATAATTATAATGGTGTTGTGAGTATTAAAATAATGTAGGAGAGAGAATGAGTGGAGAGAATAGTGATTTAAGGTTTTCATTTTGAGAATTCTTAAGTGAAGTGGGACGCCCAAAATGAAAAGTTTTCTTAAGTGAGGTGGGACGGAGGGAGTATGTTACAACATTGAAACTATTTTCTACCAGGCCGCTAATTAGGCGTTAGGCGATATAGGGGGTTTGGGCCGTCCAGGCGGCCTGATCAAATTTAGGCGGATTTAGACGAGTCTAGGCGGATCTAGGTGGTATAAGTAATTTTTTTAAATTTTTTTGTTGCTCTGAAACGACACCGCTTTAAAAGGATAGAAAATAAAAATAAAAGACACAAGGTTTGATGTGCCATAACAAAATATTATGCCCTATAAATATTGACCCGGCCCAAGACCAAATATGGTCTATATGGGCCCATATGTCGTGAGGATCTCTTTAAAGTTTGGCTCTCGTATGATGGGTCTAGTCATGTTTATAGTTATGGTTCTGACCTTTATTTCCGCGCATATGTTGATATTCTCGCCTATATTTCCGCCTATGTCTGATATTCTCGCATATGCTGATATTCCCGCCTATGTATGTCTGCTATTCTCGTATAGTGATATTCCCGCATGTATTCCCGCATATATTCCCGCATGTCTAATGTTGATTCTTGCAGCAAGTTGATGTCTCCAAGTAGGGATGCCACGTGTCGAGTTTCTGGCCATGGCCTTATTCAAATGAAATCTTTTGATAGATTTTCCCCCTTTTGCATGCGTGACACGTGTAAAGTAGAGATAAGATGATAATGATGAGTCATGGGTCATATAAATAATCCCTCCCTCCATAAAGCTAAGGTATGTATTTAATTGAGTTTTCTCTCTCTCCTCTCTCTCTCTCTCTCTCTCTCTCTCTCTCTCTCTCTCTCTCTCTCTCTCTCTCTCTCTCTCTCTCTCTCTCTCTCGATATATGTTATACTCCCTCCGTCCACAAATCTACACACTTTTTGCGCCGGTGCGGGAATTAAAGTAAAAAGTGATAAAAGTGATGTGTTGTGAGTGTAAAAGTAAAATAAGAGAGAGAATGAGTGGAGAGAATAGTAAATTTGAAAAGTGTTGTGAGTAGAGAGAAGTGGGTGGGTCCTATTTTCATTTTAGAAAAGTGCAGATTATTGTGGGACATCCAAAAAAGGACTTTTTGCATATTATCGTGGGACGGAGGGAGTATATGTTATGAATAGGATTGATGATTCTCACGCCGGAGGGTTTTGGAGGGAAAGACCCCCCACCCCTAACGGTGTTTTATCTTGTAGGTCCCATATTTTTTCGAACCTCGTGGAGCGTGTTCGTCCGGTCCGGCTGCCGTTGCTACCCCGATCAGTTTCCTGTGCAACATTTTTCTTTGTAGCATCAAGTTTAAATTTAACTTCACATTAGTTTATGTTGTGGATGATGGAATACATTTATAATTTTCATATACTTTATAACCTTTGTGTCTAAATTCTCGGTCTCGCCTAGACCCCTCTTAGATCCTTAGGCGTTACACATGGATACGCCACCTATCATCTGCCTAACGCTTTTTAAAACCTTGGATGTAAATTAGAAACAACCATTTTCAAGAGCAAGTATGCGAGCTCTTTCTTTCTTTCTTTTTTGTTGATGACTTTAATTCAGTTAGATAGAGCCTGTATAAAATTTAGGTATGAGATTTGAAGTTTGAACAGGTTTAATTCGAACTAGAAGTTTATAAATACCTCAAGAACCAAATCAAGCCAAATTTAACTGATATTTCTCCCTAAATTAACTTGTGAGGAAATGGAGTTTCGTAGGGGTGTGCACGAGCCTAAAGCCCGCGAGCTTTGGCAAAGCCCGGTATGGGCCCATTTAGTTGCGGGCTTCAATTTTAAGAGCCCAACATAGCGCGCTTCATGCGGGCTCAAATTAACGGGCCTTTGCGGGCTTTAAACGGGCATTGAGCAGGCTCAGACTTGACGGACTTACAAATTAATGTTGTATTTTGAAATTTTATACCTATTTCATTTTGGGCTTTAAATTATTTTCAGCCCATCAATCCATTATCACTTTATCATTTTGCCATGAAATTTTTGGAGCCCAATTATTCAAGATCAAAAGAATTGCCATATAAATTATTTTCAGCCCATCAATCCATAACGAATAAAAAAAAATAAAAAAAATCCAAGTTGTAATCAACTGATGAAAGAAGTAAATGGGTTTTGAGTCTTTTGGCTTTGTGAGTGTTAAATTTATTATATACTCCCTCCGTCCCGCTAATATTAGCACAAACACTGTTTGCGCGGGAATTAAGGAATATGATATTTTAATAAAATGTTGTGAGTGTAAAAGAATGAGTGGAGAGAGAATGAGTGGAGGGTGTAATAAATTATAATGGTGTTGTGAGTATTAAAATAATGTAGGAGAGAGAATGAATGGGGTTGGGTGAATATTTTATTAATATAAAGTTTCCTTTTTGGGAGTGTGCGGATATTAGCGGGACGCCCAAAAAGGAAAGTGTGCTAATATTAGCGGGACGGAGGGAGTATATAAACTAGTAAAAGCCCGTGTCCGAGGACACGTTTTTTTTTTTTTAATTAAGCCCGTGTCCGAGGACACGGTTTTTGTTTTAATTTAAATTTTTTTTAAAGGGCAAAATGGGAAAGGGGCAACATAGTGAGGGCAAAATGGGAAATTCGGCACTTGGTGCTGTTCATTCAACTGTAGCTAGTACCACTGCCATTTATACTATAGATTACAAAACAACGTAGTTTTGAAAGAGACGGGTCGGGCCGGGCCCTAACAGGCTGTAGAACAATAAGAGCCCGATCTCAGTCCGAGTCCGCGGGCCTTCAAGCTGTCAAGCCCAGCAGGGTTGAAAACATTGCAGGCGTGGGCCTTGCGGGTAGAGCCGTCAATACGGGCTGGCGGGGCGGGGCGGGCCCAACCCCCCAAAACCCGCTACTAAACGGGGCGGGGCGAGGCAATTTCCTGGCGGGACGGAAATATGCCAACCCGACCCAACCCACCTTGGGTTGGTGGGCCAGACGGGCCAATGCGAGCCAACTTAAATAAAACACTTTTCTTAAATAAAAACACTTCTCTGCATATTTATTTTACACACACAACTAAAAAAACACACATATACACAATTCTTATTGAGGTAAACAAGATCAAATAGGGACTACAGTTATTGGAACTGCAACAACACTTCTATTACTATTAGCCACCAACAGATATTGCCATTTTGGAACTACAAGGTGCAAATTCAGCTTCAAATACTGGCAGAAACAGCACATCAACAGCAACATCAACACAACTGCAACAACACAGCAACATCAACACAACAACAACAAGCCATAACAGAAATGGAACACATGTAGAGATTACAAATTGAACGTCACATAATATGATAATTAAATTGAATGCATCCAGTAAATGCGCAAGCAAAACCCTAAAGTAAGCAATCAATTCATAAGCTAGTAATAGAGGTTGAATGGATTATAAAAATAATCTTTTAAAAGTAAACACAAATAAATAGAAAGCACACACTAAGCCTCCAAAATTCAAATCCTACTGTGTCCCAAAAAGAATGATCAAAAACATTTCAAATTTGTTCTTGATCAAGAACAAATTTGAAAGATTTTTGGTCATTCTTTTTGGGACCGGAGGTGTAGAACTGGAAAATTCGACTAATTTCCTCATGATTCAGCAAAATCCAAATAATTCCAAGCTCTGGCACATAAATTTGAGACCCAAAATTAATCAACAACAAGCCTAGCAAGCAGATAGTTCCTGCCTTGATCAACAATATATCTAAGAATCAATAGTTCCAAAACCTTGAAAAAATTGAATTCCGTCACCGAAAGAATGAAGCCTCAAATCCAGGGACCTAATTCGAAAATCTCAAACATAACTATTTCAAATTAAGGGTTAGTAAACAAAATTCAACCTAGTTTGAGCAATTAATACATAAGTTCCGAAAATCGAAAATGTGAAAATCAAAGAGAATGTAATAGATTTCAATTACATGATTGGCTTTGGGGTTTAGTGTGGGAGAAAGATCGAACCAGTGATTTGATTAATTATGTTGGGGAGATAAACTTGGAACAGTAGAGAGTGATTTGATTAATTATGTTGGCGAGAACGAGAGCAAGGGCAACAGCGAGGGTGGGCGACGGCGAGGGAGGGCGATTTGAACTGGATCTGAAAGAGTGAAAGTTGAAACTGAGCGTGAGCGAAGTGAAATAGAAAGTGAAATTGAAAACCCTAGAATAGGAGTGGTCGTGCGTGGGCGCTGAAAAAATTAAGACGACGTCGTTTTGACGAGCTGGAGATGAAAAAAAATGGGGTGGGTTGGCACACCCCGAACCCGTTTGACCCGCATCCGTTTGGGCCAGCCCAAAATGACCCACTTTTATTTGGGTTAAGAATAATAATATCCAACCCACCCCTATTACATGGCGGGGCGGCCTGGCCCGACGGGCTCGACCATAATTGACGGACCCACTTGCGGGTCAGGTTTTTGCGAGCCTTGCGGGCCGATGGACGGATTTGCACACCCCTAGAGTTTCACGAGCTAGAATTTGTGTAGCTAAATTTGACTCAAACTAATCCCATTACAACAATATGGTAGTCTTTCATCAACCGACCATAAGTGTGATCAGCCTCATAATGTATACTCGGATTCTCTTACCCGTGCCACTGACACGGTGACAGTACACAAATTAAAGAAATGATGAAATTGCCTTCCACCAATTCCAAAAAATAAAAATAAAAAATCTACCCAATACCCTGATGGTTACTTTGTTCCATAATCAACATTTGATGGAGGGTCGTTTGTTTGTGTAACTACCGAAGAGAATATGAGGAAGTCGATTATCCGGAACCGTTATCCATTTAGGGTTAGTAAAAAAATATTTTCTTAATTCACATTTTACTATTATTCTTTTTTCGTAACCCCAACCCAACCCATTAATCATATACATAATTAATAATAATTACTCACTCCGTCCTAGACCAAGAGTTATACTTTTCCTTTTGGTTCGTACCAGATCAAGAGTTACTTTCCATAAATGACAAATTTTTGAATATATTTATACCCTTATCATCTCCATATATTTACAAAAAAAATATTCATTATACCCTTATAATTTTAACATATTTTAAAAAAACCAATCATTAACTTACTATTCATCCCACTCATTCTTTCTCCTATTAAAAAACCAATCATTAACTACTATTTCCTATCCCATATTACAAAAAAACCATTCATTATACCCTTATAAAGTTAACATATTTACAAAAAACCAATCATTAACTACTATTCCCTATCTCACATTTAACTTTTATTCATTTTTTTTTAAATTTCTTAAGAAGCGTGAAATTCACCCCGACTATCCTTGGTCTGGGACCGGAGGGAGTATAATCCATAACCCATTCCCTATCCTATTTTTACCCAAGGTTTGAAAAAAAAAACTTGAGTAATCATGACGAACAATTTTTTAATTGATTTAGGTACAAACATTTTTCTAAAATCATTTTTTTTTGAAAGATTCTAAAATCGTTCAATAACTTTATTATACTCCTATATAATAGTAATTATTATGTTAAGATGCACTCATTAAATAAATGATCCTAATAAAATAAAAGAGAATAATAAATAAATCAAATTGGAATAAACATAAATAAAAAAAAAGAAAAATACCCAATTCATTTTTTTTTTTTGAAAGAAAGTGTATATATAAACCATAAACCTTATTTTAAGGAGTATACTAAATAATTAAAAAAACCAAAAAAAAATGATCATTTATTTATAATCGGTTACCAACAAAATACAAATCACCCCTAAGCAACACAAAATAATATACTCCAATATGTCCCAAAATAAATGTCTATTTTTTTAAAAAAAAAAAATCTCAAATTGAACGTCTATTTCTTACAAATTTTGATTCTAAATGATTTCTTATCAATTATCACTTATTACGAGTATTTGCAAAACAAAAACTTTTAAAAGTGACTAAAAAGATTATTTATGAATCTTACTTTTACTCTCTCTCTCTCTCTCTCTCTCTCTCTCTCTCTCAAATTCTCAACAAACCCGCCCCAAACCACCTACCTCTTTCCGCCACCCACCACGACAAACCACCCTCACTGCTATCTACAATTTGTTAATGTGTGATGACATATTTGCCCTTGATTTTGGCATTATTTATCACTCAATTGCTTTTATATATATGTAGATATAGATTTTTTTTGAAAGATACAAAGTAGTAAAACATTATAATAGACTGAATGAATAAGATTGATCTGATTTTAGAAAAAGAAAAACACCAAATACGATACATTCAGGCGAAATTTCCCAAATCTCTCCCCTCCCAAACCCAATCCCGCCTCCCACCACCACCGCCCATCACCTCCATTATCTCCTCCCTCCAAACTACTCCGACACAATTCCCAATTCTATTAACTCATTAAAATTCAAATATTTCTATCTTTCAACATAAAAAAAATATCATTTTTTAAGTAGATTGACCTATTTCCCAAGGTTTTCAATTCTTTTTAGGGTAAGGGAAATACAATATAAATACTCTCCTTCTTCATAGAGTTGATTTTTTATTCTATTGTGATAAATTATCAATAATTCTAGAATCTAAACTAGTGATTATTTGGGTTACATATATTTTCTAGTTTGTTTGTATAGTTCAATTTGTTCTTATTTGTTTCTCTTAATTAAGGTATTTATGCATGTGATCAAGCAGTTGTGTATAAGATATAGATCTATATCATGTGATTATTCATATTAATAGCATTGTGTTTCCTCCACCCATGAAAATAATCAACTTTGTGAATCACGTAAATATTTGTTTCCGTGTGCATATGTTGTGATTTACTTATTCTCTACTGCTTTTATAACAAACTGACATAAAAGCTTTGTGGTTGAACAGTCCAGTTGGTGAATTAAATTAAGTAAACATTTTATTTCTCAAAGAAAATGTGCCTACCATTATGAAAATTCATAAAATAAGACATTAATTCATAAAATAAGACATTTTTTTGGCAACCCTAAAAAGTTAAGAAACTCTTATTGTAATATGAAAAAATGTACTCCCTCCGTAACATTTGAAAATGCACAAATTTTTATTTTGAATGTTTCATTTAAAAAAATGCACTGCTAAAATGGAAATTTTTTAATAATTTTTTTATTTATTAGACCCACTTATAATATTAACAATAACTATACACTTACTATCATTTATCCCACTTCTCTCTGCTATCTTAATTTTCATACTCAAAACAATTACTGAACTATACACTTTTTTTAATTTTCGTTCAAAGCCACTTTTGTTCTTTTTCGAGTGGTACGAATGAATGGAGTATGATTTAATTCCTTTCAGCCAATGCAAGACATAGAAAATCCACATAATTTACTAAATCCCATATACGTTCCAAATAAAAATCTCTTATACACCGTCCAAATAAAAATCTCTTATAAACCCAACACCAATTTGACCCTCTCTTATACCTTAGATATAAGAGTAGACTGGTTAATAATTTATTTTTCTTAAAAAAAAATTAAAAAGAAAAATATATATATTTTAAATTTTTTTTATAATCTTTTTCTAGCCATATACCTTAGATATATGTAGCCAATTAGTTAATAAAATATGATATTTTATTAAATGTGAAAAAATAATAAAAAAATACATTTATACCTAAGATATGAAAGTAACTCTAATTTTATACTTTAGATGTGAGGACCCCGACCCGGAACCTACACGTATCCCGAGCTGGAGCGTCCTCAAACTAACCCAATTTTTCCTAATACTTTAAAACTTTTATTTAACTTCCAATTTTAAATACAATTATTATAACCATTTAAAAATAAGTCTACACCTTTTCTCAATGGAGAAATAGTTGACTAACTTAGAAAGTACGAAACTGTTTAGTTACAAAAAGACATCGGTTATAACAATGAATGAAGATTTAATAATACAATTCCTGTAAATAATTTATACTAAAGTACACTTCCTATACCAATCTAATCAAACCCGACAATTCCCAAAGTATAACCTCCAAACTCCTCACCGCCCTTACTTGGCCGGTCCACCTGTCTCGGAATCTAAAACAGTAAAGGGAGAGGGGTGAGAATAAATCTCAATGAGCTATTATGATATGCAGCAAGATGCCATACAAGATGCAACACGTAGCATGGCAACACTTAACACATTATGAAAGCGGTAAACACCTTACGTTACCTCATTTTACCTTTTCCCGTCTGAACAATAAGTCGTACAACGTGGGAGTAAAACTCCACTCTTTGGTGAACTGCCCCCATGCACATTCACCGCTTATAGGTCTCATACCCCAGAGATCCATATAAGAAAAACAGGATACATATATGACCCCTATATTTAGAGTATCATATACTATCATCGCCACTGCAGAGAGCCGTTGGCTTCATACAGAGCATTCCCCCGGTTTCTCCTAATCGCAGCAGTATGTAAAGGCTACTTATCACTCGGTGCAGTGTCACGGCCCCACCCTGTGGCCACAGAGTGGGGAAGGGTCACCGATATGATGAACCTTCAATCACTTATTGAACAAATCAATAATTGATTGACTTCCATCATACCCACCCGAACATATACACATTCAAGCACATAATAGATACTTGAATTATAATCCACAAAATGGGATAATCATATAACAACATGGTAATGTATACTCATGCCAATCAATACCATAGTGCAACAATTTATGTAATGCACAACGCATAATATCATCCATGCATATGAACTCAATTAAAGTAACAATATAACCACATAATCCACACCGGGATACAATATAATCATGTACCAATTAATCCACATCGGGATACAACACAACAACTTGCCAAATAATCCATACTTAGGATATTAAGGTATACACCAAATTCAACAATTCCACAAGTTGGGATAATAATGCCACAAGGCGATACATGCTCATTACCAATTAATTCAATAGTGAAACCTATGGCTTCTACACCATTGCAACTATTCACTAAAGATAGGGAGTGAGGCTACTATATATCATAAACCACTCTTACATAGTCATTATACGACCTTGAATAACATTAATTAAAGTTCAAGTTCTATTTCCCAAATTGGAACTATTTTGGTGAAGTCACAAATCAAACCTATCAACCATTTTCGGGGCAATATTTAAACTACTTCCACAATTCCATTTTGATCACTTAAGATGTCATTGAGTAGCCAAAGTATTCTACTTTAATCTAGGTTAAAGAGATTTCATTTTGGTTCGAGTTTGATTAGGTTTGAGCAGCTCTAAAATTGATACTTTGAAACCAGGCCAGGGCACGACTCGTCCCCCAGGGCACGACTCGTGCCCCCTTGACCTTCCCCTGAATCTGGCGTCCCCAGTAAGGCACGACTTCCCTTTATCCCTCGTCACGACTCGTCCCCATCCAAGGCACGACTCGTGCCACAGGGCACGACTCGTGCCCTGAACCCAGAATTCAGAACAGGCCAAAATCCTTCAACAACCCCAAACCAATTTGTTCCCAAACTAATTTCCCTCTGTTTTGTGAACCTAAAATGCTTACTAAACTTCATACTTTTCATACCAAATCATTTAAACTTCAAAATAACATAAACCTAAGTTAAATTACAACTTGATTTTTCACCCAATTCACTACCCCATTTCAAGTTAAATTCTCTTAATCCAACCAACACATTTTATTATACTCTTGATCAACTTCTATGAACCAAAACATCATTCTCTAACATTTACCAGATTTCCAAACTCCAAGAAGGTTTTCAATCATCAAAACCATTATAACAAAAACAACAACAACAACATAATTCATGAACATTTAAAGAAGGAAAGGTCATAATAACTCACCTTGGGATTTTAGAATGGAAGGAGGATCTTTCTAGCTAGATGGCTTCCTCTAGGTCATCCAACTTCAATGGTGCCCTAAGACTTGATTTTGGAGGAGAAGTAGCTTGGCATTCAAAGCTTGGAGGAAAGGGGCTTCCATGGAGTTTCTCTAGGAAAATGTGGGATGATTGTATGAAGGAGGAGGAAGAAGAGTGAGGAGGATGTAGAAGGGGGGGGCCGGATGGAGGAAGTAAGGGGGAGAGGAGAGGGGAACACTTGGGGGGGATTTGGAGTGAAGAGGGAATTGGCCCCCCTCTTCTAAAGACTTTCAACAACATTTAAATCATTCCCCCTAAATATTTATTCTACTCATTTTAACCTCCTCTCACTATTTATCTATTTTCTATTTTTATTATTCCCCAATCTTCTTTATTTAATAACCAATAAATTCTCCAAAGATTCAAATCTTACTTCTCACCTAATTTATCTTAAATTAAGAATTTAAAGACATAAAGAAACACATAAAATAAATATAAATATTAAAGCATCTAATATAATATTAAAAATAAATGCCTAGGGTTGGGGTCGTTACACTCACTCCCCCTTAAAGAAAATTCGTCCCGAATTTGACTGTCACTTACCCTAAGGTTCAAATAGCAAGGGTTAACTTTCACACATTCCAACTTAACATTTTCAATTAGACTTCTCAAAGGCATGATTCTACTATACATTTTCATAACTTAAATACTCTAAGACTTCAATTCCCAATCAGTCTCATCAATGCTATGATTCTTTCCAAGATTCAAATTTCATTAATAATGTGATATAACAACTCAATACGCCGAGAATACCATACCATTATTGCTAACCCGAACTTTCACGACCTCAAAGAAGTATTTTAAATGAAAAGTATTACACCTTATGTTTCCCAATACATCACGATATTACATTTAAAGCTTCAAATGAACTAACAAACTTTTGCGCCAATTTACCTTAGGCCTTGCTTCTCTAACCTTGCTCCAACAAATTAGAGATCGATATTTCCATCCTGAACCACACCTCATACGGTCTTATCTCAATGCTAGAAGGATAACTGCCATTATACGCACTCAACCTCCGGAACCATAAGTCCTATCGACTACAAACATCCATTGTACATGCTCGTAGCATATCCTCAACAATAAGTAATTATCCCTCAAATTTTCATAAGATTAAACTTAATAGCATCCATACATTCTAAAAGGATCTTTCCCAAATGATGTCTATCCAATCCATTTACTACTACGGGGTTTATACAATCGAATTATCCCCTAACATATGTGAGGACTCTATCAATCAATATCTCATCAAACTATATATAAAGAATAGAAATACAATCAACTTCCTATAAACAGAACAACATACTCCTCTTTACTTCCAAGATAACCAAATCACAAAATTCAAAGTAATAATACTCTCAGTTCAATCTCTAATTATTTTCAGGTCCAGTGACAGATCAATACCCGAATCAAATGGTTGGCCGCCCACAACGGAGCCGATCCAACCCAATACAAAACCGAGTCTATTGCGACCTCCACATTAATAACCCCACAATTTATCAACTCATTCTCGGATCGAAACTTTAATATAATTAATCACTATAGGGAAAATAAATTGCCTTTCTACGAGCTTCTGCACAAATTACATCTTTAGGATACCAAAGGATAGACAAAAGAGATCTAGTGAGACTCGAATGGTTTATTTATTTAAAACTGTCCCATACCAGTTTTAATTAACTAAACCACTCAAAATCTTTAAGAAATTTTTTTTTTTTTTTTTTTTTTAAAGATCAAAACGTTAACAAAATAACTTGAGCGATCTAATTATCTACAACCGTCCCATACCAGTGGTAGATAATTAAATTACTCACAGATTTTAATGTACACAAAAACGATCCACTAACCTTATTAAATCAATTATCCCCGAAGGGTACAAATATTCACACCGAAGTTCAACACACACTTTCAATTGTTAAGACACAATTAAACAATTCCAACATAATATTCTTGCCTGACCTCTATTTATAGTATAGCCACCATTCATAATATTTATTCTCGATTAAATTCTCTTATAAGAAAACACAATCTCGCAATACTATTACTATCCCCGATAAATAACACTAAAACAATCATTAAGATTATAACTAAGTAAATCATCCTCAATTCAATAATTCCTCAAGTTGTATAATCAACACTTTTACCAAATTTGAGTCATCTATTCCCTACCTTTAATATTGGTATTGTACTTAGTAACAACATATTGTGAACATCTAGTTCCCGATCAAATACCATAATTTCCAAATAAGAAAATATAATTGGAACTCATATAGATCAATCATTCCCAAATTTCAATTAATCATTACGGTATAATCTAACTTACCTCCCTATAACCATCAACAACTCAAAATCCGTATAACGCCAATATCTCCCAAACATCACACTACTCCCTCATATGAGTTACGCAACTAAATCGACCTATAGGGTATAATCATCCTAAAATATCCTTTCTTCCCGTAAGATTCATCCTCATTTTCCTTTTCCATTTAATGCTAATCGTCTTTCAAAATAACCACATACAAATATTATCAATTCCTGAAGTTGATCCTATAAATCACCAATAACTACATCTATTATGCTTCCTCATACTTACTCTATTTACTTCTTCATAACCAATACACCACCCCAAACCAAAACGGTCATACTAGATACAATTGTTGTCTTAAGTACATCCTTACAACAATTATTCACTGCAATCGTAACACCCGAAATTCAACTAATAACCATTGAGTATCCTACAAATTTCTAAAATCAGTCATGCCAATTATCAACAAGTGATAACGAATACTTATTGCTTACAGTTATCAATTTGAGATCTCTATAGCCTTATAGTTAACCACCAAGTATCATCTTTTCTAAATACAGTAACAATTTATCCTTACTGAGAATCGCTAAGCTAGTTATCTTCTTCATCCATTAATTTCTCAAGTTGAATCATCAATTTCATCATCCCAATTTGTATACTCTCTCTAGGGATCAGAATACCAAAATAGTGACTTACATCTACTCAGCTTCAATATCCTGGTATGATACCTGATGAAAACCCATTTTTGAAACTCACTTGAAAAACACCACTTAGTCAACTTATAGGGTGATATTACTTACAAAAATATCTGATTTCCTATTCAATTTAGTAGTAAGAATTCAACCAATCTCTCCTTAGAGAATACTTATAGCACCTAAGGCAAAGATATATTAGTTCCATAAGATCTCTTACTCGCGATAATTTATAACTCATATAATCTCACTTAGACTATCACTTCCAATACTAGTCTCATATATCAGGTCTCTTCCACGAGATACCGATGAATAAATAATCATGCAACTATACAACCATACACTACTCTTAATTAGGCCATTTTTTCGACATTTACGCATATATGACAAAATAGCAAATAATGACTCATCCGCCTCTACCACACACGGAGGCAAATCAAACATAGATAAGGAGACTCGCCCAAATCCACCGGCAATACATGCCCACTTAATCACAATTACCAAGATAATTAAGGATGATTCGAGGTACGACCCCATCGGAGTAGAACCTCCAGCACATAAGGTAACTCTTAGGCCAATTATGCAAATAAGGATGAATGTAATGCCACATGAGAACTAATATACGAGGATTTATAAAAGTATGAACCCTAATTCCTGAGACAGGTAAAATACCTCAAATGATGGTGGGGAAATCTATCTTTCCATAACTCACCTTTCCTTGATTCCTTGGTTGATCAATATCATTTCCTGCCTTTGAAAAAATTCCTGCATTAAACTCTCGACGTAAGTTATCGCACACTCTCACTCAGCTAGACTCTACCCGAGAACTCTAACCGAGCTCTGATACCAACTGTGAGGACCCCGACCCGGAACCTACACGTATCCCGAGCTGGAGCGTCCTCAAACTAACCCAATTTTTCCTAATACTTTAAAACTTTTATTTAACTTCCAATTTTAAATACAATTATTATAACCATTTAAAAATAAGTCTACACCTTTTCTCAATGGAGAAATAGTTGACTAACTTAGAAAGTACGAAACTGTTTAGTTACAAAAAGACATCGGTTATAACAATAAATGAAGATTTAATAATACAATTCCTGTAGATAATTTATACTAAAGTACACTTCCTATACCAATCTAATCAAACCCGACAATTCCCAAAGTATAACCTCCAAACTCCTCACCGCCCTTACTTGGCCGGTCCACCTGTCTCGGAATCTAAAACAGTAAAGGGAGAGGGGTGAGAATAAATCTCAATGAGCTATTATGATATGCAGCAAGATGCCATACAAGATGCAACACGTAGCATGGCAACACTTAACACATTATGAAAGCGGTAAACACCTTACGTTACCTCATTTTACCTTTTCCCGTCTGAACAATAAGTCGTACAACGTGGGAGTAAAACTCCACTCTTTGGTGAACTGCCCCCATGCACATTCACCGCTTATAGGTCTCATACCCTGAGATCCATATAAGAAAAACAGGATACATATATGACCCCTATATTTAGAGTATCATATACTATCATCGCCATCGCAGAGCCGTTGGCTTCATACGAGCATTCCCGGTTTCTCCTAATCGCAGCGGTATGTAAAGGCTACTTATCACTCGGTACGGTAGTTTGCGGCCCCCACCCTGTGGCCACAGAGTGGGGAAGGGTCACCGATATGATGAACCTTCAATCACTTATTGAATAAATCAATAATTGATTGACTTCCATCATACCCACCCGAACATATACACATTCAAGCACATAATAGATACTTGAATTATAATCCACAAAATGGGATAATCATATAACAACATGGTAATGTATACTCATGCCAATCAATACCATAGTGCAACAATTTATGTAATGCACAACGCATAATATCATCCATGCATATGAACTCAATTAAAGTAACAATATAACCACATAATCCACACCGGGATACAATATAATCATGTACCAATTAATCCACATCGGGATACAACACAACAACTTGCCAAATAATCCATACTTAGGATATTAAGGTATACACCAAATTCAACAATTCCACAAGTTGGGATAATAATGCCACAAGGCGATACATGCTCATTACCAATTAATTCAATAGTGAAACCTATGGCTTCTACACCATTGCAACTATTCACTAAAGATAGGGAGTGAGGCTACTATATATCATAAACCACTCTTACATAGTCATTATACGACCTTGAATAACATTAATTAAAGTTCAAGTTCTATTTCCCAAATTGGAACTATTTTGGTGAAGTCACAAATCAAACCTATCAACCATTTTCGGGGCAATATTTAAACTACTTCCACAATTCCATTTTGATCACTTAAGATGTCATTGAGTAGCCAAAGTATTCTACTTTAATCTAGGTTAAAGAGATTTCATTTTGGTTCGAGTTTGATTAGGTTTGAGCAGCTCTAAAATTGATACTTTGAAACCAGGCCAGGGCACGACTCGTCCCCCAGGGCACGACTCGTGCCCCTTGACCTTCCCAGAATCTGGCGTCCCCAGTAAGGCACGACTTCCCTTTATCCCTCGTCACGACTCGTCCCCATCCAAGGCA
The DNA here is from genome assembly GCA_022495995.1 of Adenophora triphylla var. japonica. Classification (NCBI taxonomy): domain Eukaryota; kingdom Viridiplantae; phylum Streptophyta; class Magnoliopsida; order Asterales; family Campanulaceae; genus Adenophora; species Adenophora triphylla. Next base: position 93,971 of record JAFEMH010004786.1, read on the forward strand.
CGACTCGTGCCACAGGGCACGACTCGTGCCCTGAACCCAGAATTCAGAACAGGCCAAAATCCTTCAACAACCCCAAACCAATTTGTTCCCAAACTAATTTCCCTCTGTTTTGTGAACCTAAAATGCTTACTAAACTTCATACTTTTCATACCAAATCATTTAAACTTCAAAATAACATAAACCTAAGTTAAATTACAACTTGATTTTTCACCCAATTCACTACCCCATTTCAAGTTAAATTCTCTTAATTCAACCAACACATTTTATTATACTCTTGATCAACTTCTATGAACCAAAACATCATTCTCTAACATTTACCAGATTTCCAAACTCCAAGAAGGTTTTCAATCATCAAAACCATTATAACAAAAACAACAACAACAACATAATTCATGAACATTTAAAGAAGGAAAGGTCATAATAACTCACCTTGGGATTTTAGAATGGAAGGAGGATCTTTCTAGCTAGATGGCTTCCTCTAGGTCATCCAACTTCAATGGTGCCCTAAGACTTGATTTTGGAGGAGAAGTAGCTTGGCATTCAAAGCTTGGAGGAAAGGGGCTTCCATGGAGTTTCTCTAGGAAAATGTGGGATGATTGTATGAAGGAGGAGGAAGAAGAGTGAGGAGGATGTAGAAGGGGGGGGGCCGGATGGAGGAAGTAAGGGGGAGAGGAGAGGGGAACACTTGGGGGGGATTTGGAGTGAAGAGGGAATTGGCCCCCCTCTTCTAAAGACTTTCAACAACATTTAAATCATTCCCCCTAAATATTTATTCTACTCATTTTAACCTCCTCTCACTATTTATCTATTTTCTATTTTTATTATTCCCCAATCTTCTTTATTTAATAACCAATAAATTCTCCAAAGATTCAAATCTTACTTCTCACCTAATTTATCTTAAATTAAGAATTTAAAGACATAAAGAAACACATAAAATAAATATAAATATTAAAGCATCTAATATAATATTAAAAATAAATGCCTAGGGTTGGGGTCGTTACATTAGATATAGGAGCTGACTAATAAAAGCTGAGTTAATATGAAATTTTAAATATGAATTCGGTTTTTCCAAAAAGTAAATGTCAATTTCTTCGAGAAAAGTAACTTTTTGGTCCTTAAACTATTTTATTTGGGACCTTTTAGTCCTTGAACCGTTTTCTAAGCCTTTTTCATCCTTGAACTATTTTTCATTGGGACCTTTTAGTCCTTCCATTAAAACTTCCGTCCATTAACTGTTAATTGAGACCTTTTCGTAAAGAGTTCTATAGGTCAGTGACCTTTTAGAATATACTGTTCAAAATTTTTACTATTTTTTTTTTTTTGCAATTCATCCGTCTGTCCCTAAGTGAATGTTCAAATTTGCAAATGAAAAAACAATTTCAAAAGAGAATTGTTATTCACCCCCACAAGTTTTGTGACGACCCCAACCCTAGGCACTCAATTTTTAATATTTAATTATATGCTTTTAATATTATGTTGACTTTATGTGTTCAATTTTATCTTAAATTCTTGAGTTAGGATAAATTGGGTGAAAAGTAAATTAAGGAGCTTATAAGAATTTATTGGACATTAAATAAAGAAACTAAGGGAAATGATACAAAATGGAAATTTAATAAATAGATAAATATGTGGGGAGGTTAAATGAGTAGGATGAATTAATGGGATAAGGTTTATTTTAAATTAATGGGAGTAGGGTGAAAGCCTTGGATTAAGTTGTAGGAGGGGCCAACTTTCTTACTCTTCCATGCCTTGCCAAGTGTCCTCTTCCCATCACCTCCTCTTACTACCCCTCCCTTCTCCCTCATTTCTCATTCATCTTCAACCTAGAGAATTAGAGAGAACCTCCATGGAAGCCCCAAGTTCCAAACCTTGAAGCCAAGAATTTCTTCACCAAATTCAAGTCCAAGAGCACCTTTGAAGTTGGATCGCCTAGAGGAACTCATCTAGCTAAATAGATCAACCTTCCATTTCAAATCCCAAAGGTGAGTTGTTATGATTCCTTTCTTATACTTGTTCATAAGTTCTTGAATGATTGTTCTTGTTCTTGTGATGATAATTTCTTGCTTGGAAACCTAGACGGAGTTTAATGAGTAGAAAATGAACTTGATTGAAGTAGGGTTTAATGAAGATGATCTAAAAGGTTTGAAATGGGTAGAAATGGTTATTTGATGCTTGTAAAATCTTCTTGGGTTGAGAAAGTGGTTAATGTCCTAGAAAAATGTTGTTATTCATGAAGTGTCAAAAAGGTGTAAGAAAATGGAATGAGTAGATTTAAAGGGATTAACTTGGAATGTGTAAATGAAATGGGTTGGAAATCTAGTGTTAAATGATGTAGGTATATCAATTTGGGAGTTTAAAGTATGTATTATGAGATCCATGAAGTGGGTATGCTTTTCTAGGTGTTCAAGACAAGGGAAAACTTTGGTTGGGACAAATGGGTATGAGTAATTTCTGCAATTATGTTGATTACGGGCTCGGAGTCACGAGTCGTGCACAGTGGCACGAGTCGTGCACGAGGTGTGGGACGAGTCGTGACTAGAGTTATAAGGAAGTCGTGCCTTGAAGGGGACGACAGAATCGAAGGATGGTGCAATGGGCACGAGTCGTGCCTGGGGCACGAAGTCGTGCCACAGGGCACGAGTCGTGCCCCGGCTCGGTTTTCACATCAAGTTTAGAGCTATTCAAACCTAATCAAACTCGCACCAAAAAGAAATCTCTTTAACCTAGATTAAAGTAGAATACTTTGGCTACACATTTACATCCTAAGCGATTAAAATGGAATTGGGAAGTACTTTAAATGTTGCTTGGAAAGCGCTAGTTAACCTAGTTTGGTAACTTAACGTAAATGATTCTAAATTGGTAAATGGAACTTGGATCCTTATAGAGATCATATATTGTCATATAATGACTAAGTAAGATAGGTTGATGATATCTCATTATCTTACTTGAGTACCTATTTATGGATTGGATTATGCTTAGTGTATTATATAAATGCTGCACTCTGATTATTGTTGTACATGAGTATATTTTACCATGTGGTTATATTGCTATTCCGTTTGTGGATCATATTTCAAGTATCTATTATGTGCTTGAACGTGTTGATATTTTATGTGAATGGGGGGTATAATGGATTTCAATCAGTTATTGATTTGTTCTCTAAGTGATTGAAGATTCATCATACCTGTGACCTCTCCCCCTCTGCGGCCACTGGCGGGGTTCGGCTTCTATGGATATGTGCGGTCGGTTCATAGGAATGCGATGTCTTATATTTTCCACTGGAAAACGGGTTTTATAAGATGTGAATATGCCTAAGCGGTTCACGGAGATGAGTTATAAGCATAAGCTGTCTCGGTTACATGGTATGGGATCTCGGTGAATATGCATTCACGGATGTAGTGGAGTATTGATACCTACGGTTATACGACTTATTGTTCAGACGGGAAAGGTAAACCAAGGTAACGGAATGTGTTTACCGCTTGCCTAGTGTGTTATGTGCTACCATGCTATGTGTTGCACTTTGTTTGGCATCTTGCTGCATATCATAATAGCTCATTGAGATTTATTCTCACCCCTCTCCCTTTCTTGTTTTAGATCTGAGACGAGGCGGGCCCAGAGGCCAAGTGAGAGGACGGAAAGGAGTTGAGGTACGTGGTATTTTGGGATTTGTCGGGTACGTATAGGTTGGTGTAAAGAATGTATTTTGGTATAATTCCTTTATGGAGTTTATGAGTATAAAACTTAGTTTGTACGTTATAACTAAAGTCTTTGTAATTAAAACAGGTTGTTACTTTTCAAAGTTAGTTATCTCCTCCTCCGATGTGGAGTAGAGTGGAGTTAGTTTGAGATGTTATATTATTAATGTTTATGTTTGAAAGTCAAAGTAAAGTTTTAAAAGTTTAGTGTTTTCGGGTTAGTTTGAGGGCGCTCCAACTCGGAACACGTGTAGGTTCCGGGTCGGGGTCCTCACAAGTTTACTTAATACCCCTGCATTACTAAGTTTACTTCTAAAATTTAAAATTACACCCCCATCATAAATCTGTTGTAATTAACAAAAAAAATTAAAAAGATAAAAGAGATCTTACTGAAAGAGATGATCGGTGTTAGGGGTGATGAATTTGGGAAGAATCAAGAAACACCAACCAAAGAACGGAGCTTTCGAGGAGAGGAAGGCAGTCAGGGGTTTATTTATAGAGTAAGTTTTGGGAGAAATCAGTTTCTCCATAAATTATAAAAAGTCCAATTTTTTTCAACTTGCAAATATTTGACGAATATAAGAGCAGTTTAAAAAAACAGGACTTTTTATAATTTAGGGAGAAACTAGTTTCCCCCAAAATATTGTGTTATTTATAAAAGAAGAGAAGGTGACGGCTATTAGCCGAGATTTGTGTAGCGATAAATATATGTAAATATTGATAGAATTATATATTATTCACTAGCCAATAATAGATTAGGAAAGAGTCCTTCTTACCATAGGAGTAGGGAAATCAGTTTGTATATATGGGTATAATGTGATATTGAATAAATCATCAAGGAAAATTTCCAAACGTGTTCTTCTGAGGTTTCTTTTGTCTGCTGCATATTCTAACATGGTATCAGCCTAGTCTCGATTTTTGGGTTTACCCTACTTCTTCTTTTGTTTTTTTTTCAAACAGCCACAATCATGACCACTACCCCGGAATCTGTCCTCTCCGGCCAAACTCAAATAAATCCCTCGGCTAATTCTCTTCCCATCTTCTACAACCCAACTGCAATCATGGGGCAAACATATCTCACCAAAGAAAATTACGTTAATTGGAGCACCTTGTTCAAAACTCTTCTTCGAACCCACAACCTTTTGTTTGTAATCGACCCTCAACAACCATCTGACAAACTTGCCGACGGTACCGTGAACCCTCATCACGCCGCATGGAAGAATGCTACAGATCTGGTTTGTGGTTGGATTAAGGGTACGGTGACACCAGCCGTACAACCTTATCTCAATTCCAGCAATAACGGCGCCGGAGCTTGGGCCGTTTTAGCCAAACGATTTGGGGCTACTTCTGCCCTTCAAATCGAAACTCTCAAAGAGAAGTTTCACGACCTTAAGAAGGCATCTGACACCTCTATTTCAGATTACCTTCTGTGTGCATCTCAGATTTCCGATGCCCTTACTGCTGCCGGTGATCCCGTGGATGATTCGGTTCTTATTCAACGCATTTGTGGAGGTTTAGGTCAGGAATACAAAGAATTTCCCACTTCTCTTGCTGCATCTCATGCCCGTAACCCGGCAACTATGGATATCGTAATGCATTTGGTACTCAAAGAAGAGACGCTTCTTCAAAAATTTGCCTCTCCTATTGCTCAAGCCACAGCACTCATTGCAGCAACCCCAGCGCCATCTCCGTCCCTTCCGCGCATCTTTGCAAGTCAGATTAGTGGTGGCGGTCGGGAATCTGGTGGTAGAAATCGGAACTATGGTGGCGGGCGGAACCGTGGTGGTCGGAATGGCAAGAACAGACACCAGGAAATCGAAACAATGGAGGAAATTCTGAAAATCGTGGTAATTGGAACAATAATAAAGGCAACTGGAACCCAATTTTGGTTTTGGCCGTGGGAATGGCAACACTTGGGGAGCTCGTGGGGGTCACAATAGCAATAATGGTACTTGGTATTCTTCCGTCTCCACTGATTACTTGTCGGTGGTGTTTTCGGGTTGGACATCTTTGCTAGGGATTGTCGGGATCCGTCGCCCAAGCTCGGCGTACATGGCTTACTCGGACCGTATATTCTTGACTCGGTGCAACAAACCACATGACTTCGGATCCTTCTACCTTTCTCCGGATCTTATCCATACTCAGGTAAAGATGCGATTCTTCTTTGTAATGGCTCTAAATTAAGTATTTCTCGCATTGGTAGTTCCTCTTTCACTGTTAATAATCGCTCCTTTCATCTTCATAATGTTCTTTATGTTCCACGCATTCATAAACCTTTGTTATCCATTCGTCAATTTTCTAAGGATAATAATTGCTTTTTTGAACTTGACTCGTGTGGCTTTCGTGTAAAGGACAATCGGACGAAGGAGACTATCATTACCTTGGCGGTAATTAGGTGGTTTATACAAGATTTCTTTCAATTCCAAGTCGCTGAATAATCCCGTTGCCCTCCTAGGTGAACGCTCGAGTCAAGATATTTGGCATGCCCGCTTGGGTCATCCGTCAACTCCGATTTTAAAAGTTTTGTGTCGTCAGTTTAGTTTACCTTTGAGTCATAAAATTAATGAACAACATTGTTGTCATTGGTGTCCTTTAGGTAAATCTAGTCAATTGTCTTTTTCTCTAGAACTTTTAATCTTTGTGAATCCCTTGGATATGTTACATTTAGACGTTTGGGGTCACACTTCCCGTTCTCTCTATGAATGGTTTTCGTTTTTATTTATCTATTGTGGATGACTATTCTCGTTTTGTATGGCTTTTTCCTATGACTCATAAATCTGATGTTACTCAAATATTCTCTTCGTTTAAGACTCAAATTGAAAATCAGTTGTCTCGCCGTATTTCTGCCATACATACTGTTAAAAAGGTACAAACTGATGGGGGTGGTGAATTTACGAGTCGTGTTTTTACCTCTTTCCTTCAAAAAGAAGGTATTAAACATCAAATGACATGTCCCTATACTCCTCAACAAAATGGTGTCGTAGAGCGTAAACACCGTCATATTGTAGAAATGGGATTGTGTCTCATGGCTAAAGCTAAGGTACCTTACAAATTTTGGCTTGAATCTTTCAATACCGCCGTCTATCTCATAAATAGACTTCCTATGCGTCAACATAAGTTCTTATCTCCTTATCAAAAATTATGGAAACGAAAACCTGATTATCGTTTTCTTAAAGTCTTTGGATGCTCGTGCTTTCCTCATGTTGTCCCTACCAATGCGCATAAACTTATGCCAAAATCAATTCATTGCATTTTTCTTGGGTATGATAATATTCGTAAAGGATATCGTTGTTTGGATTTATTTAATGGCAAAGTATATTTATCAAGAAATGTGGTATTTGATGAATCTTCTTTTCCTTGGCAAGACAATAGTGTGAATAAATTGCTGACAGGAGACAATGTTGAACAATTTGGTCCCTATGTTCATTTGTATCACAAAAAGGCTACTACTCCAGGACCAGCTTTCGACACTTCTACAAGTGTTGGTCTCTTGCCCACTCCCAACCAGCCTCATGGGCCTGCTCTTCTTTCTCGGTCTGATCCAAGAACCCCCACTTCCACACCAGTCATTCTTCAACAAAGACCGACGAGTTTTCACACAGCCCAAAGGTGCCCCTTAATTTTCACTCACAGTTACCCGCTACTCCTGAAGCTTCACCGGCTATCAATCAGGTCTCTCCTAGACCTTCTGTTGAGCATGGGAACCCCGGTATAATAAGTTCAACTTCTAGCAGCTCCTCCGGTTAAGATCGACGGTGGACCTCCATCCAATTCGAGGTCTGCTAGTCGCCCTACACCTACTTACTGAGCATTTGTTTCTTCACCTCCACCTCTCAGTTACCGAGCAGTGTCCGAATTGCTTGCTGCCACTTCTCCTTATTCTCTGCCATCTGCTTTGGTTGCTATTCAGAATGACCCTCTCTCCTATGACCCACGAACATTCAAACAAGCTTCCAAATTCCCTCATTGGCAAAATGCAATGAAGGAAGAACTTACAGCTCTACATAGAAATAAGACATGGTCTCTTGTTCCGGTTCAACCTCAGATGAATGTCGTGGGGTGTCGTTGGATTTTTAAGGTCAAACGAAAAGCAGATGGGTCTATTGAGCGACACAAGGCCCGACTTGTTGCTCAGGGCTTTACTCAACAAGCCAGACTGGACTATGACGAGACATTTAGCCCAGATGTGAAACCTTCTACCATTCGAACAGTTTTGTCAGTTGCTCACTCTCGTAGTTGGGATATTAAGCAGCTAGATGTTCGCAATGCATTCCTTAACGGAGTTCTTAACGAAGAGGTTTACATGAAGCAACCTCCTGGCTTCAGTGATCCCTCTCGTCCAGATTCAGTCTGCAAGTTACATAAGGCCCTGTACGGATTGAAACAGTCTCCTAGAGCATGGTTTCAACGTCTTCATGACTTCTTACTCCGTCACAAGTTCTTCAACAGTCGTTTTGACTCTTCTTTGTTCATTCGGCATACCTCAGATTCTACCACTATTATCCTCATATACGTGGACGATATTATTATTACGGGCTCATCATCTCTAGTTGTTTCATCGATTATTGATGATATTTGTGCTACCTTTGATAGCCGTCGTCTCGGTGATTTAAATTTCTTCTTGGGTCTTGAAGCTTCCCGGGATAGTTCAAAGTTGCAATTATGCCAGCAAAGGTATGCTCTTGATCTTTTGGATCGGTTCAATATGTCTGACTGCAAGCCGGCGTCCACTCCTTCTGCTCCTCATTCTCGACTGTCAGCTCAGGATGGCGATCCATTGTCAGATCCAACCACATATCGCAGTCTTGTAGGAGGTTTGCAGTATCTTACTCTTACACGACCTGACATTGCCTTCTCCGTTAATCAGGTGTGTCAGTTTATGCATGAGCCTCGGTCCACTCACTTCATCGCAGCTAAGTGTATCCTTCGGTTCATTAAAGGTACTCTATCTTTGGGTCTCACCTTTCAGCGTTCCTCGAACTTTTCTATTTGTGCGTACTCTGATGCTGATTGGGCCGGGGATCCGTATGATCGTCGTTCCACTACGGGGGCATGCATTTTCATTGGTCCCAATCTTGTTTCTTGGATGGCAAAGAAACAAACCACGGTCTCTCGATCTAGTAGTGAAGCCGAATATCGTGCTATTGCTACTACAACGGCTGAGCTCCGATGGTTCTCATATTTATTTCGTGAGCTACACCTACCATTTACTGCTCCATTTTTATTTTGTGATTATATTTCAGCATTACATATGGCACGCAATCCCGTTTTTCATGCTAGAACTCGCCATATCGAAATTGATTATCACTTTGTTCGAGAATTGGTCACTCGTGGGTTTCTCCAGTTACGATACGTCTCTTCCGATGACCAGTTAGCTGATGTGTTTACTAAAGGGCTGTCTAAGCCTCGCTTTCAGGCGCTTTCTGTCAAGCTCCGCCTCCCTTATGGCCGTCTCGCTTGAGGGGGGGTATTAGCCGAGATTTGTGTAGTGATAAATATATGTAAATATTGATAGAATTATATATTATTCACTAGCCAATAATAGATTAGGAAAGAGTCCTTCTTACCATAGGAGTAGGGAAATCAGTTTGTATATATGGGTATAATGTGATATTGAATAAATCATCAAGGAAAATTTCCAAACGTGTTCTTCTGAGGTTTCTTTTGTCTGCTGCATATTCTAACAATGGCCACCAGCCTTCTTCTTCTCCTTTTTAATTATATAAAATACAAAATTAACATCAAATATTTTTTTTTCAAAAAAAAAAAAGGGAAGAACCCAGCAGTCACTTCTACCATCTCTCTCTCTCTCTCTCTCTCTCTTCACATCTCTAGATCTCAACTCAACCTAGCAGCAGTCACTTCACTTCTCTTCTTTCCCCTTCCCTTCATTGTCTTATATTCTTTCTCTCTCTCAATCTCGAAATCAAAGCAAGCAGCCAAGATCTTAGCCAAGATCTGAATTTTCTTTTTAATTGAAAAAAGGGAAGAATCCAGATTTGGGTTTCTTTTTTAAAATAAAATTATCTTTGATTTTTGATAATGATTATTGCTTGGGTTTACAATAAGATTAATTCATTGTTTTGTTGTTTGAATTCTAAATGATTGAGGAGGAAAGAATGGGAGGGTGGTGGTGAGTAGTGGTGACAGTAGAGACGATGTCGACGATGGGTGGTGGCGGTGGTGGGTGATGGATGGTTGCAGGAGTGGGTGGTGGTGAGCAGTGGTGGGCAACATATTAGTGAGGGTAATAAAGTCATTTCAATTAATGACATTTTTTTGAAAATAGTAATGCGGGGGTATTAAGTAAACTTGCGGGGGTGAATAACAATTCTCATTTCAAAATGAACGTACTGTTCAACATTTTTACATTTTTTTTTACTCCTCAACCCCTAAATGAATGTTCAAATTTGTAAAAAAAAAAAAAATAGTTTCACAACGGAGTTAAGTACCTAAAAGGTCACTGGCCTATAGAACACTTTACAAAAAGGTCTCAATTAACGGTTGATGGACGAAAGTTTTAACGGAAGGACTAAAAGGTCCCAATTAAAATAGTTCAAGGATGAAAAAGGCTTAAAAAACAATTCAAGAACTAAAATATCTCAATTAAAATAATTTAAGGACCAAAAAGATACTTTACTCTAATTTCTTCTTTCTTCATAAGAAGTTAGAAAATGAGTGGCCTTAGTAGTCTCATTTGGTAATATCAACAACTACGTACATCAATCAATAAATATCTTATTGCCCCCATGAACTTTCAACGGCCAATAATCAACACATGAATTAGGATTACGTCAACATCTTATCTTAAACGGTAAGACTTTTGCCGCGGTAATTCGTTTGAAGAGTTACTCAATTCCAAATTTGAGGAGTTACAATAGGATACGTCAATATCTTATCTTAAACGGTTCACAATTTAACAATAATACTGACACTAACTTTTAAAAAAAATATATCAATTAATTACAAAAATATCACCATCTATTTTAAATAAAATTTCAGTTAATAACAAAAATATTCCCGTACTTTTATAAAGTTAGTTTTCCTATATATTTAAATTATGACAAAGATCACGAGACATATAAAGCCAATTTTGCCGACCCATACGCAATAATTACAACCACATTCTCTATTATTTAGTCACATGTACCCCTTCGCATAATATAAGAAGCACTCAGGCATAGTTTGTGTACAAACATCCAAACTCAAAAAAGCCATGGATCCATTTCTTCCATCTACGATACTAGCAAGTTTTGCATTTCTGCTCTTCTTATATTTTCTAACCCAAATCTCAAAAATCATTCAAAGAGAAAGAGGTCATGAACTTAAGAAACAACCACCTATGGCTTCCGGCTCGTGGCCGATAATAGGCCACCTTCATCTCCTCGGTGAGCTCCCTCACGTTACTTTTGGCACGATGACCGATAAACACGGGCCTATTTTCACCATTAAACTCGGTTCCCACAGTGTGTTAGTAATAAATGACTCCAAAGTGGCTTATGATTGCCTTGCCACCAACGACAAAGTGTTTGCTAGTCGGCCAAAGTCCATCGCGGTGGAGGTCATGGGCTACAACTACGCAATGTTCGGGTTTACACAATATGGAAAGCACTGGCGCGAAGTGCGTAAGATAGTCATGCTTGAGCTTCTCAGTAGTAGCCGCCTTGAGATGGCAAGACAAGTACGGGATTTCGAGGTGAAAACATCGGTGAAAGATATGTACGAGTTTTGGCTTAAATGTAAAGGGTCTTCTTCAAATATGGTGAAGATGGAAATGAACCAATGGTTTGGTAGCTTGTTGCTTAACTATATTGTTAGGTTGATTGCAGGAAAGCGTTATTCCCCCGGTGAAGAAGAGGGGGTTCGGTTTCAAAAGACAGTGCATAAGTTCTTTGAGTTGATGGGCACATTTATGGTTTCTGACGCGATTCCGTGTCTTAGATGGTTAGATTTGGGCGGAAAAGAGAAGGAAATGAAGGCTATTGCGGAAGATATGGATGACATACTAGCTGGTTGGCTTGATGAACACAAAAGAAAGAGATGTACAAGTGACATAAGAAGCGAGCAATACGACTTTATGGATGCTATTATCTCTATTGTTGAAGGCGATTCAGCCAAAGATAATTTTCCAGGGTTTGACGATGATACAATCTGCAAATCAACATGCTTGGTAACATTTTTCTCCCTAGCTAGCTAGACATTTGATTGTTATTTTCCACCTTAGTTGAAAATTTTGATTTCAATTTTCTTGCCAGCAAATTATAGTAGCTGCCACAGACACTACCAAAGTGACACTGATATGGGCTTTATCGCTACTACTCAACAATCCGTCAGTAATGAAAGAGGCTCGGGATGAACTAGTCATTCACGTAGGGAAAGAGAGACAAGTAGAAGAGTCCGACTTGAATAATTTGGTGTACCTGCAAGCGATTATAAAAGAAACTCTACGTTTATATCCAGCAGGACCGCTCTCAGTCCCCCACGAATCTACAGAGGATTGTACCGTTAATGGTTACCACATTCCTAAAGGCACTCGCTTGTTGGTCAATCTTTGGAAGATTCAGCACGATAGGCAAGTGTGGTCGGACCCGTACGAGTTTAAACCCGATAGGTTCTTGAAAAGTCCTCACAAGGATATTGATATTCGGGGTAAAGATTTTGAGCTGATTCCGTTTGGTAGCGGACGAAGAATATGTCCCGGGATTTCTTTTGCTCTTCAAATTATGCAGTTGACGATGGCAAGATTGATCCATGGATTTGAGTTAGAGAAACCGTCGGAGAAGGCAATTGACATGACGGAGAGCTTTGGTTTAACGATTATGAAAGCTACACCACTCGAGATCTTTTTAAAACCACGCCTATCTCCTAATTTATATTAACCATGTTTATGAATTTCATTGCATTATAATGAAGGCAATATTGACATACAAGTATGTAATGTATTGCTGCGGAAGTTATATAAAGATGATGCAAAATGAACGGAATAAAAGTAACGGCGCGGCAGACACAATGTAAAAAGCATAACGTTTTGATTATTACGAACACGTGCGAAATACAATATGCTACTTGTACAATATCGACCAAGCTCATTGTCCGAACATCCTTGTTCCCTACCTATCTTCGTCCAAAATACGATATGCTACTTGTACAATATCTGCCTACCCAACTCACAAGATCAGGTTAACCTCGAATACTCAAACTGTTAAGGAAATAGATATTTCCTAATTTTTTTATAATATCTAGTTTCCTTATTTCCTTGTATATCTAGTTTCCTAATTGTGTTTAGAGTATTTAGTTTTCTAATAGTGCTAAATACAATATGAGTAGGAATAGGATTCATGTATCCTTGTATACTCCCTCCGTCCCAATAAGTGCTTCACCCTTTTGGGTGGGTACGCAAATTATGGAAATGGGAGGGAAAAAAAATGTTGTGAGTGTAATTTGAAAATAGGAGAGAGAATTAGTGGAGGGAATAGTAAATTATAATTGTGTTGTGACTATTAAAATAATGTAGGAGAGAGAATGAGTGGAGGAAATAGTAAAGATTCTTTGTCAAAAAAGGAAAGGTGAAGCTTCTAACGGGACGCCCTTTTGGGTAATTAGTGAACCTTTTATTGGGACGGAGGGAGTATATATACTCTAGTATCAATACAAAGAAGCTAAGGCTTTTATGCCCCAAAGTATTTGTCTTCTATTCTCTAACATGGTATCAGAGCAAAGATCTTAAATTCTTTGCCTTACCCACCTCCCTCCTACCCGGCCTAACCCCTACCCGCCTCCCCTCCCTACCCGGCCTACCCCTTCCCACCGCCAATAAGCTATGGCCTCCACTACCAGAAACTGATGTTTTAGCGACGGAATCAACAGCGACGGAAGCATTCCGTCGCTATTTAGCGACGGAAATTATGCTTTAGCGACGGAATAAATTTGGCGCCAAATTTACCGACGGAATTAAATTCCGCCGCTGAATTTCGTCGCTAAAAATGAATATTCGACGAATATTCGTTTTAGCGACGGAATTTCAGCGGCGGAATTTAATTCCGTCGCTAAATAAAATATCAGCGACGGAATTATTCCGTCGCTGATAATTTATTTATTTTTTAATTTTTTTTAAGTTATCAGCGACGGAATTATTCCGTCGCTGATAATTTATTTATTTTTTAATTTTTTTTACGTTATCAGCGACGGAATTATTCCGTCGCTGATAATTTATTTTTTTTAAAAAAATTAGATTATCAGCGACGGAATTATTCCGTCGCTGATAAATTTATCAGCGACGGAATTATTCCGTCGCTGATAATTTATATTTTTTTAAAAAAAATAGATTATCAGCGACGGAATAATTCCGTCGCTGATAAATTTAATTTTTCTTCTATATACTTTCATTTGTTTAGTTTTTTTTCTATCTTTTTTTCTATAACTTTTTCTAAAAAAACCACTAATTAACAAAGGCTAAAATATTATTTTCTAGTCAATAAAAAATTTAAAAAAAAATAAAAAATAAATATAGGGTAGTCCGTCCCTCTTTTGACTTTTCTTCTATATACTTTCATTTGTTTAGTGTTTTTTTCTATCTTTTTTATATAACTTTGTCTAAAAAAATCACTAATTAACAAAGGCTAAAATATTATCTTCTAGTCAATAAAAAATTTAAAAAAATTAAAAAATAAATATAGGGTAGTTCTTCCCTCTTTTGACTTTTCTCCTATATACTTTCATTTATTTAGTTTTTTTTCTATCTTTTTTCTATAACTTTTTCTAAAAAAAACCACTAATTAACAAAGGCTAAAATATTATTTTCTAGTCAATAAAAAATTTAAAAAAAAATTAAAAAATAAATATAGGGTAGTCCATCCCTCTTTTGACTTTTCTTCTATATACCTTCATTTGTTTAGTTTTTTCTATCTTTTTTATATAACTTTTTCTAAAAAAAACCACTAATTAACAAAGGCTAAAATATTATTTTCTAGTCAGTAAAAAATTTAAAAAAATCAAAAAATAAATATAGGGTAGTCCGTCCCTCTTTTGACTTTTCTTCTATATACTTTCATTTGTTTAGTTTTTTTTCTATCTTTTTTTCTATAACTTTTTCTAAAATAACCACTAATTAACAAATGCTAAAATATTATTTTCTAGTCAATAAAAAATTTAAAAAAATTAAAAAATAAATATAGGGTTTTAAAGAATGTGTCCCGATCTTGTGAAAATGGTATACGGCTATCTCGTTTATTTTTTTTTTATTTTTTTCTATATTCTAAATGACATTTAAAGTGTTTTTCATCTTTATAACCTTCCTCAAAATCCAAATGGAAATTGAGTTACAAATATGTGCCATTATTTAGGGTTCTCAGGGTTTTATGTGTCCCGATCTTGTGAAAATGGTATACGGCTACCTCGTTTATTTTTTTTTAATTTTTTTCTACATTATAAATGACATTTAAAGTGTTTTTCATCTTTATGACCTTCCTCAAAATCCAAATGGAAATTGAGTTACAAATATGTGTCATTATTTAGGGTTCTTAGGGTTTTATGTGTCCCGATCTTGTGAAAATGGTATACGGCTACCTCGTTTATTTTTTTTTAATTTTTTTCTACATTCTAAATGACATTTAAAGTGTTTTTCATCTTTATGACCTTCCTCAAAATCCAAACGGAAACTGAGTTACAAATATGTGCCATTATTTAGGGTTCTCAGGGTTTTGTGTCCCGATCTTGTGAAAATGGTATACGGCTACCTCGTTTATTTTTTTAAAATTTTTTTCTACATTCTAAATGACATTTAAAGTGTTTTTCATCTTTATGACCTTCCTCAAAATCCAAATGGAAATTGAGTTACAAATATGTGTCATTATTTAGGGTTCTTAGGGTTTTATGTGTCCCGATCTTGTGAAAATGGTATACGGCTACCTCGTTTATTTTTTTTTAATTTTTTTCTACATTCTAAATGACATTTAAAGTGTTTTTCATCTTTATGACCTTCCTCAAAATCCAAACGGAAACTGAGTTACAAATATGTGCCATTATTTAGGGTTCTCAGGGTTTTGTGTCCCGATCTTGTGAAAATGGTATACGGCTACCTCGTTTATTTTTTTTAAATTTTTTTCTACATTCTAAATGACATTTAAAGTGTTTTTCATCTTTATGACCTTCCTCAAAATCCAAATGGAAATTGAGTTACAAATATGTGTCATTATTTAGGGTTCTTAGGGTTTTATGTGTCCCGATCTTGTGAAAATGGTATACGGCTACCTCGTTTATTTTTTTTTAATTTTTTTCTACATTCTAAATGACATTTAAAGTGTTTTTCATCTTTATGACCTTCCTCAAAATCCAAATGGAAACTGAGTTACAAATATGTGCCATTATTTAGGGTTCTCAAGGTTTTGTGTCCCGATCTTGTGAAAATGGTATACGGCTACCTCGTTTATTTTTTTTTAATTTTTTTCTACATTCTAAATGACATTTAAAGTGTTTTTCATCTTTATGACCTTCCTCAAAATCCAAATGGAAATTGAGTTAAAAATATGTGTCATTATTTAGGGTTCTTAGGGTTTTATGTGTCCCGATCTTGTGAAAATGTTATACGGCTACCTCGTTTATTTTTTTTAAATTTTTTTCTACATTCTAAATGACATTTAAAGTGTTTTTCATCTTTATGACCTTCCTCAAAATCTAAATGGAAATTGAGTTACAAATATGTGTCATTATTTAGGGTTCTTAGGGTTTTGTGTCCCGATCTTGTGAAAATGGTATACGGCTACCTCGTTTATTTTTTTTTAATTTTTTTCTACATTCTAAATGACATTTAAAGTGTTTTTCATCTTTATGACCTTCCTCAAAATCCAAATGGAAATTGAGTTACAAATATGTGCCATTATTTAGGGTTCTTAGGGTTTTATGTGTCCCGATCTTGTGAAAATGGTATACGGCTACCTCGTTTATTTTTTTTTAATTTTTTTCTACATTCTAAATGACATTTAAAGTGTTTTTCATCTCTATGACCTTCCTCAAAATCCAAATGGAAATTGAGTTAAAAATATGTGTCATTATTTAGGGTTCTTAGGGTTTTGTGTCCCGATCTTGTGAAAATGGTATACGGCTACCTCGTTTATTTTTTTTAAATTTTTTTCTACATTCTAAATGACATTTAAAGTGTTTTTCATCTTTATGACCTTCCTCAAAATCCAAATGAAAATTGAGTTACAAATATGTGTCATTATTTAGGGTTCTTAGGGTTTTATGTGTCCCGATCTTGTGAAAATGGTATACGGCTACCTCGTTTATTTTTTTTTTAATTTTTTTCTACATTCTAAATGACATTTAAAGTGTTTTTCATCTTTATGACCTTCCTCAAAATCCAAATGGAAATTGAGTTACAAATATGTGTCATTATTTAGGTTCTTAGGGTTTTATGTGTCCCGATCTTGTGAAAATGGTATACGGCTACCTCATTTATTTTTTTTTAATTTTTTTCTACATTCTAAATGACATTTAAAGTGTTTTTCATCTTTATGACCTTCCTCAAAATCCAAATGGAAACTGAGTTACAAATATGTGCCATTATTTAGGGTTCTTAGGGTTTTATGTGTCCCGATCTTGTGAAAATGGTATACGGCTACCTCGTTTATTTTTTTTTTTAATTTTTCTACATTATAAATGACATTTAAAGTGTTTTTAATATTTATGACTTTCCTCAAAATCCAAATGGAAATTGAGTTACAAATATGTGTCATTATTTAGGGTTTTAAGGAATGTGTCCCGATCTTGTGAAAATGGTATACGGCTACCTTGTTTATTTTTTTTTAATTTTTTTCTACATTCTAAATGAGACATTTTAAATGTTTTTCATCTTTATGACCTTCCTCAAAATCCAAATGGAAATTGAGTTACAAATATGTGCCATTATTTAGGGTTCTTAGGGTTTTATGTGTCCCGATCTTGTGAAAATGGTATACGGCTACCTTGTTTATTTTTTTTTTAATTTTTTTCTACATTCTAAATGACATTTAAAGTGTTTTTAATCTTTATGTCTTTCCTCAAAATTCAAATGGAAATTGAGTTACAAATATGTGCCATTATTTAGGGCTTTTAGGGTTTTATGTTTCCCGAAGTGTCCCAAAAGGACGTTTGCACGAGAATTAAGGAAAATGATGTAAGAAAGAGAAAAAGGTTAAATATTGTGAGTATGAAAAATTAAATAGGAGAGAGAATGAGTGGGAGAAATAGTTAGGAGAGAGAATGTTGTGAGTGTAAAAGTAAAGTAGGAGACGAATGAGTGGGGTAGGAAGAGTATAAAAATAATAAAAACTTTCCTTTTTAGGAATGAGACATTTTAAATGGGACGCCCAAAAAGGAAACTTGAGACACTTCGACCGGGACGGAGGGAGTATATCATTATTATGATATATTATTATTTATTATTTAATTATTATTATTATATAATATTATTTTATATTTTAAATTATTTTTGATATTATTATTATTATGGTCATTAAACAATAAAGATCTTAGCCATTAAATATATCACAAAAAATAAAATCCAATAGTCCAAATCCAAAAGCATGACACCCTTTTTTTTAATTGGCTTACAAATTTTCACAAGGATTGATCCCCTAATCAATCTGAACCATTAATCATAAACATCCAATGGTCTAAATTCATTTTGCAAAAGTATGATACCCTTTGTTTTTATTGGCTTACAAATTTTCACATGGATTGATCCCTAATCAATCTAAACCATTAATCTTAAATATCCAATGGTCTAAATTCATCAAAATAAAACAATTTCACAAACCATTTTACATTCTTAAATTCTTTTTATCTTTCAATTTATTTACTCACACACACACACAGTCACACACACACACACACACAGTCACACACACTCACACTTTCTCTCTCTCACACTCTGTTTCTCTCTCTACTAATCCGGCGACCCTTCCAGATCCGGCGACCCTTCAGATCCGGCGACCCTTCCAGCTTCCTTCCCCACGACATCCCCGCCTTCTCTCCATCTCTGACTCCGCCTTCGCCTCCACCTCCATCTCCGCCTCCCCCTCCATCCTCGCCTCCATCTCCATCTCCATCTCCATCTCCGCCTCTTCCTCCACCCCCGCCTCCATCTCCATCTCCGCGCCTCTTCCTCGCCCCTCTTCTTCACCATCTTTTCGCCTCCACCTCCATCTCCTCCGCCTCCACCTCCACCTCCATCTCCGCCTCTTCCTCCCCCCCGCCTCCATCTCCTCCTCTTTCTCCATCTCCGCCTCTAACCCCAAACCTGCCGTCCCCTTGATTTCGAATTGAAAATGGGTTTTGACAGAAGAAGATGAGTTTTGAAGTTTGAGAATTGAGAATTGTAGTTGAAAGTGGGTTTTGACATTTTTTGATTTTTTTTTTTTCAAATTTGGATGGTGGTAGTGGTCATTTGCAAATATTTGATATTTATTTTTTTCTTTGAAAGATTTGTAATTAATTTTTAAAAGATTGTAATAGATGTATTTTGATATTATTAATTTACGTATCTTGATATTTGTAATTGATGTATTTTGATATTTTTCTATAGATGTATTTTTTTTTAATTTATTAGTTTTTTTAAAATATTATAATTGATGTTTTTCATTTTTATCATTATAAAAAAAATTATTCAATATTGAAAAAAAAAAGATTTAATTTTGACATTTTTGTTTTTTTTTTATTGAATTATTAGCGACGGAATATTCCGTCGCTGAAATAAAAATTAAATTAAAATAAATTAAATCGGCGGAATATTCGTCATTTGAAATAAAAATTAAATTAAAATAAATTAAATCGGCGACGGAATATTCCGTCGAAATAAAAATTAAATTAAAATAAATTAAATCAGCGACGGAAATTTCCGCCGCTGATTTAGTTTATTTTAATTTAATTTTTATTTCAGCGGCGGAAATTTCCGTCGCTGATTTAATTTAATTTATTTTAATTTAATTTTTATTTCAGCGACGGAATATTCCGTCGCTGATTTAATTTATTTTAATTTAATTTTTATTTCAACAAGGGAAATTTCCGTCGCTGAAATAAAAATTAAATTAAATTAAATTAATTCAGCGACGGAAATTTCCGTCGCTAATATAAAAAATCAGCGGCGGAATATTAATTCCGTCGGTAAAACCAAAATTCTACCGACGGAAATTGAGCCGTTGGAGCACTGCGACGGGCTGGTAGCGGCGGACCAGCGACGGAATTTTTCCGTCGCTGTTTAATTTTAGCGACGGAAATTTGAATTTAGCGACGGAAATTTCCGTTGCTAAAACCTGTTTTTCTGGTAGTGCTCCTCCACCGATCTCTCTCCTATACCCAACTCTGATGACCCCAACAAACCCCTTATTATGGTATCCCTCAACCAAAACCCGCAACACCTACCAAGGCAAGTGTCAATGGTGCCGAGAAATTGGTCATACCCTCTCCTACTGCCCCGCCTTCCGTAGACAATATCCTAACGCCAATGTACCATCCCCACCTCAAAAACAGCAACCCTTGTCCTAACCCTTCATATTGCCAACCATCTACCCACTCTCTCTATGCCGCCACTACCTCCTCTCCTGCTCCTCATCCCAATTGGCTCCTTGACAGCGGTGCCACACATCATGCCACCAATGACCTCAACAATCTCTCTCTCCATTGTCCCTTTAATGGCACTAATGAACTCGTCATTGGCGATGGATCCGGCGTACCTATTTCAAACATTGGTTCTACTTCTCTCCTCACTCCTTCCTCTTCCTTTAAACTTAATCATGTTCTTCATGTTCCTAATTTGTCTCGTAATATTATCTCTATCTCTAAATTGTGTCAAGATAACAACACCTCTATCACTTTCTCCTCTGATTCCTTTGTTGTTAAGGACAATCACACCGGGGCAATCCTCCTACAAGGTCATCTTAAATTCAATGGAAATTTCCGTCGGTAAAGCTTAACATTTTCGACGGAAATGTCCGTCGGTAAAGTTTAAGATTTTCGACGGATATTTCCGCCGGTAATAACTAAGAGTTACCGACGGACATTTCCGTCGGTAACTCTCCGGCGATGGCTCCGGCAACCGGCCGGCGTACTTCATTGCCGACGGACGGTTTCCGGCGGATTTTTGGGTTTACCGACGGACAATCCGTCGGAATTACCGTCGGAATTGGTGTGTCGGTATTACCAACCACTTTTTACCGACGGAATTCGACGGACAAAATCCGTCGGCAATGACCCTTTACCGACGGAAATGGGCAATTACCGACGGAAATTTCCGTTGGTAAAAGGTCATTTTCTAGTAGTGTAATGGATAATCATAGAGATGATTATATGCATGGAGATGCACATTACACTTATGGATGCTTGCTAGAGAACAAGTATTGGACATGACCTACTTATGAGATTTATGACATGGTCTGTTGTCATGATTAAATCTCATGATAGTCGTGTTATTGAATCCTTTGTACTTGAGATTATCATAGTCTTCCACATGGTGAAGATCGTGTTTGATATAGTCTAACACTATCTTTAATCGGATAGCAATAAGGGCTATGTTAGCACGATCAGATTCATGTAGGGAAGAATGATAAGTCAAGATGGGATTTGTCCCTTTTATGAAGAGAGATGTTTGCTTGGGCCCCTCGATGAATGATGTTGATGAAATGTGTGGCCACACTCAAGTGATTTGATAGAGATCAAATGCATTTGGATTATCAACATATTCGGAATCGAGAAAGCATTGAACAAGATGAGTTGACCTAGACCATGACTCATGTTCAATTGGACATCGTGGACAAAGGGATTGTGATATTTGATCTATCGAGGAATCAAGCTTTGATGTTATATTTAATTGGGTGGGCATAATGATTTGCTAGAAGTCACTTATGCCTTGTGAGGTCGACGCTTCGAATCACTGCCAACATAAAATATAATTCCTAAAGGGTCACACACAAAGAACGAATTGTACCATGGCTGAAAGTTGGAAATTGGATTTCTGGATACTTGGATTGGACCGTAGGGTTGTACCGCGCGGTACATCTTGCATCGCGCGGGACAAGGCCTCTGTTCAGTTCCACTTTTTGACCGTAGCTTTGTATCGCACGGGATATCTAGTCTCGCGCGGAACAAGTTGTTGTTCAAAATCCAGATTTCTGACCATAGCGTTGTACAGCGCGGGACACGCCAGTCTCGCACGGTACAAGCCTTTTATTGGGCTCTGATTTTGGCTAGGAAAAGGGCTCTTTTTCCCTAAGGGTTAGGGATTTTATAAAGTATAAATAAGACTCTTTTGCCTCAGCCAATATAGACTAATTTTGAGTTTGAGAAACACAAAAAATTATTGTTTTTGATTGAGAATCAAAGATCAAGTCAACTCCAAATCAATTCCAAATCAGCCATTGATTGTTGAATATCGATTCAACAATCGGAGGATCATCTAGCAATCCTACAAGAATTGTTCTTGGTTCGTTCGCGTGTGGATTACCGATAGAGGGTGATTGCTTTACCACCAAAATCTTGAAGACTTGCAATCGTTGATTCATCACAAGGCCTAGAACAAGGAAGAAGATTGAAGGTTCGTCATCGATTCAAAGAGTTTGAATCTAAGATCTATTTTGTGCAACATAATCGCTGTTAAGGTACGTAATTCTTTTTCATATGTTTCTAATCTTTTCATGGTAGATGGATCATAGGGCTAGGGTTTTCTTGTTATTCTAAAGTTCTTTCGCTGCGTTTGTAACCCCAAAACCCAACATCTGATAGACACCATTCCACCTTTTTTGATGTCTGCGGGAGATATTGCAACCCCAAATAATTCCTCAACAATCTCAACCCATTCCTCCTTTTTTCTACTAGTTTCTGAACTAGTCACAGCCAATCCGTCTATAGGAAGACCACACAACATACCAATATCCTCTAAAGTGATCGTCATCTCCCCTACAGGTAAGTGAAAAGTGTGGGTTTCTGGATGCCATCTCTCAATCAAAGCCTCTATCAAGTGCCAATCATATTGTAAATGACCTAATAAATACATTTCGTAAAATCCAGCATTTATAAGTTTAGTTTCTATCCTCCAATCAACTCTCGCTGGAAGCTCTGTACCACGCCTAGGTCTTAAATTGGGCAACTGTTGTCCAGCCCAAATATAATTAGATCTATGTGTCTCCTGTGAAGTCAATACATGTGGATCGATTGGCCTAGGAACAATAAAGGGTTGTTGTTCATGTTGATTCATCTGAAACACATAAATTCAATAGTAAAGTTTTAAATTTAAATGGGACTTAAGGTGTTGCTATATTTAAGCTCAAATTTTAAATTTAACACTTAAAAATTAATAATTAAGTAGAAAAATTGCAACAAGTTTGTCAAACTAATTTTAACAAGCACTTGATTTTAAACCTAACTTAAGAAAATCCTAACTAGGCTAAAATTGCATTACAATTGTTTAATTCATTGGTAATCAACAATTAGGTCCATAAATCATAATAATTTTAACAACAAATTATATAAAAATGCACAAATAAACTCTTAGAAAAATTTATATGGCTAAAATTAAGAACTCAAAACAAAGAAAAATAAGAAATATAACTAATCTTGCAATTTTGATAAAAAATTTCACTCTTCTACTTCCTCCCAAAAAAATTTCACTTCCCTCCTTCTCCTTCTCCTTCTTTCTCAGATTTTCCTTCTTCACCTTCTACTTCAAGCTCTTTCTCTTTCTTTCTTCCTTTTCCCTCTTTCTCTTTCTCTTTCTTTCTCTCTTTCTTTCTTTCTCTTTCTCTGTAAACAACAACTAAGCTCTCCAACAACTCTTTCTTTCTCTTTGAAATTATTCAAATGAATTCGGAAATGTCAATTTCGAAATTCAATTTTAAATGAATCCGGAATTTGCATTTCCGAAATTGAATTTACGTTTTCCAATTTTAAAAAAAAATGAAATCCGAAATTATCAATACCAGATTACATTAGGCGCGATCGCTCCCACCTATATTGCGCGATTGCTCGCTTTTTACAAAAAATATTATTTTGTTAAATTCAGTTTTAAAAAAGAAAAAAAATTGGACCCCGGAATTGGTAATGCCAGATTACCTTATTCCGAAAATGTCAATTTCGGAATCAATGTTGATAGTGCTAGTTTGGTACTTAAGTTTTTAACAATGTTATTTTGGTAAATAAATTTTTAAAAAGCAATATTTTGAAAAAAAAAAAATCCATAAATTTCACTAGAAAATAATACTTACTCCCTCGTCCCGTAGTAATATACAAAAATACATCATTTGATCGTCTCAAGTCTCAAAGTAATAAACAAAGTTTCAAAAAGGAAATGAAATTCAATTGTCATATTCGCAATAATTACCCACTTAATTCACTTTCTCTTTTCTATCAAATATTTACACTCACAACACATCATATTTTACACTTTTCTCATTAATTATTACGTAAAATCTGGGGAGAAACGCGTTTCTCCGTAATTTATGGAGAAACGGACCCGAGTTGTCGCGCGACAATGCACGACTCTTTTTTCTGGATGTCCGTCACAAGGCTTCTGGATATCCAGAACCTTATGAAAGTGATATCCAGAATCAGAAATTTGGCCTTGGCCTTGGCCTTTGCCCCAAATCTTTTTTTCTGGATATCCGTTCCAAAGCTTCTGGATATCAATATTCAATGTTCTGGATATCCAGAAATTTTGTATTCATTTGTGGATATTTTCTGGATATCATTTTGAAAGTTTCTGGATATTCATTTGTGTAGTTCTGGATATGCATTTTATAGTTTCTGGATAGTCATTTGTATGTTTACATTTGTGTAGTTTCTGGATATTCATTTTGAAAGTTTCTGGATATTCATTTGTGTAGTTTCTGGATATGCATTTTGATAGTTTCTGGATATTCATTTGTATGTTTCTGGAGATATTCATTTGTGGATATTTTCTGGATATCATTTTGAAAGTTTCTGGATATTCATTTGTGTAGTTTCTGGATATGCATTTTATAGTTTCTGGATATTCATTTGTATGTTTCTGGATATTCAATTGTGTAGTTTCTGGATATACATTTTTTATACATTTTGGAAAAACACGTTTCTCCATAACTTATGAAAAAACGCGTTTCTCCGGATACCTACTCTAATTATTATGTCAAGTAGAATTGTGTATATTTATATGGTACGGCGGGAGTATTTGTTTGCTGGAATATAAGTTTAGGAAAAATTCCTCTTTACCCACATTTCTCAAATCATAACCCAAAAAAACCCATCCCAAATTTAAAAAGACAACTCCCTTTTATATTCCAAATCAAAATCCCTTTAAACCCCAATATGCTATATACCGGCCAAAGACATTGACGGCGCCGTTAACATCCATTCTCGCGATCGCTTAATTCATGCATTAATTCATGCCGCCGCAGTCGCTATTGAAGAAATTTGAAATTTCAATCCTTTCATCCAATTCAATCAATAAGGTATGAATCTATTACATCCGAATTATGATTTTGATTGAATTCAATTTATATTTCGTATTAATTTTCATTTTTTTTTTCTTCTTCAGAATTTTGAGTTTTTGATAAATTTTTTGATTGAATTTACTTTCAGGTAAAATAACTTTACCTTCAATGGAGTCTAATGTGATGGTGATGTTGAATTATGGAAGATTTTCTGTTGTTACTAGGTTTGATCAATTTGATTCTTATGAATCTATTGTTGAATTTAGTAGCAACAGATGGAACAGTTTGAAAAAGGAGACAATCTCGATGTCATATCTTTTGGCTGAGAAAGGGTCGTGCATGTTAGCTAGTGAGCAAGATTTCATCTGTATGGGTGTTATGATTGCTCGTAGGAATATTGAGCTAATAGAAATAAATGTGAATGATTTGAGTATCTGTGTTAGTAATGTCAGTGATTCCTTCGAGAAATCATTTTCCACTTTATGCAAAGGCAGTAGTAGTAGAAATGAGGATAATGTCAAATTCTTTTATCACAAAGAAAAGAGGATGAGAAGTGCGGAATGGGCAGACGCAATACAAAATATTGGGCAGATATTTGAAGGTGGATATGGTGAATTTAGGAATGCATTGTGTAAGTTTGCAACGGAAGTGGGGTTTGATTTCAATTATGTGAAAAATGAACCTTCTCGTATTACGGCTGTATGCTCACACAAAGAATCAAAAGGTTGTCCATGGAAGATACATGCCTCAATTGAAAAATGCAGTGGATATTTCTACATAAGGAAATATATTCCTGATCATACATGCAAGGATGCGATTAGTTGTGATTTTGGGCAAAGGATGGGATGTGAAGTTCTTTCCAGTGTTATCCGTGATAAAGTTAGAGATGATCCAAATGTTAGTCCTGCTTCTCTTGTAAAATTGTTGCTAACAGAGTATGGCCTCACTGTTCATTACAAGGTTGTTTGGAGAGCAGTTGAGAAGGCGAAAAACATTATTTTTGGTGATGCAAAGTTTGCTTATAATAAGCTTAAAGCATATACAGATAAAATTAGGGAGGTGGATCCAGATGGTTGTGTGAAGTTTGAGTCTGATCCTGTGACTTCTCGTTTCCAGCGGTGCTTTTTTGCATTTGGGGCATGTTTGCAGGGATTTAAGTTTTGTCGTCCCTTGTTATTTTTGGATGCCACATTTTTGACTGGAATGTTTCGGGGTACCCTACTTGCAGCAACAGCGAAAGATGGAGATAATGGTATGAGAATTTTATTATTAATGCTTTTAATTTTTTTTTCTATGTAGCATCAGAATTAAGTTGAGTTTGTGGTATAAGACCTTTGTATATGATGTTGTTAAGTCCTATACCAGTTGATATAGGTTCATTCAGAGGTCTTATAACATATGTATATGATTGTGTTAGTACCTATACTACTTGATATAGGACCATTCAATGGTCTGATAGCTTTATAAGAAGGTGCCAGGTCCTATAACAATTGCTATAAGACCATTCAAAGATCTTATAGCTTTTTATATGAAGTTTCCAGGTCCTATACCACTTGCTATAAGACCATTCAAAGGTCTTATAGTTTTGTATATTACGTTGGCAGGTCCTATATTATTTGATAAAGGACCATTCAAAGGTCTTTATAGCTGTGTTTATGATGTTTCCAGGTCCTTTATCACTTGCTATATGACCAATCAAATGTTTTAGACCACGTGATATGAGACAACTTATTTATGTTTTCACATTTTGTTTATTGGTTTTTATTTGTATTCATATTTTATGATGATAAATTAATTTTTTATGAATTTTTTTGGTTGTAGGCCTATTCCATGTTGCTTTTGCTGTGGTTGGATCGGAGGATACTGAAAATTGGACGTGGTTTCTCCAAAATCTCTGTCCTTACATAATTGAGCGAGGAGTGACATTTGTTTCGGATCGTCATCAGGGTATCATTACTGCGGTTCATGAGGTTATGCCGTTTTCACACCATTCATTCTGCATGTTCCATTTAAAAAACAACCTTAGAAATAAACTTGGTGGTTTATCGAAGGAGGTGCGGTCCAATATTCTTCACAAATTTTCTAAGCTTTCAAAAGCTCCAACACCTGAGCACTTTCAGATTCTTCTGGACGAAATCATAAATGAGGGCGGTACGAAGGTGTCTGAGTTTTTCAACAATCTTCCGAAAGAAAACTATGCAGCTGCTTATTTTGGAGGTCATCGTTATGGAGAATTGTACTCAAATGCGGCTGAGTCATTTAATGCTATGATAAAGGAGTATAAATCTCTCCCTGTTGTAGAGTTGATAGACAGTATACGTTTGAAGATTATGTCAAGAATGTGCAGACGTAAACAAGACTCAAATTCATGGGCAAATGTGTTGTGTCCATCCATCCAGAAGGTATACTTGGAATGTGCAGACAAAGGAAGGTCATGGATCATACATGCTTGCGATGAATATGTATTTGAAGTTCATTCAGATCCTTCTATGGTTGTCAACATACAGGAATACACATGTTCATGTGGGATGTGGCAGCAGAATGGATTTCCGTGTGTTCATTCCATATCCGTCTTCAGCAGGTTTAAGAACAATTCTTCTTCTTTCATTCAAGATTATTTCAAGGTAAGGAATTACAGGGAATCTTATGCTCTATCAATTCCAGCTATTTCTACATTATGTCCTCCTGTAGTTGATGGGGAATCCGTGGTTATTCCTCCCGAAACAAAATGCCCCCCCGGTAGGCCAAGGAAAAATCGCTACATTTCTAGAGGAGAAGGTACAAAGAGGAAGATGAAATGTCATCGATGCGGAAAAGAAGGTTATCATAATAAAAGATCATGCAAGGAGCCATTGCAAATTACTTTTAGTTGAGTCATTGTTTTCTTATTCAAATAATTATTAATTTAATTCTATAAACGTCCTATTTGACATTACACACGTGTTCATTACAATGTTATACAATCGTTTTAATTTCAGAATTTTGGTTAATTGATTTTTTCAATATCCTAAAATATTTGTTGTTAATTGTTTTTTTTACCTACGTATGAAGGAAATGTAACAGGCTTATTCATGTAGTAACAGGCCTCTAATTGGTCCTATACCAATTGGTATAGGACATGCCAACATCATACAAAACTCTATAAGCCCTTTATTTTTTCCTATAGCAATTGGTATAGGACCTGCCAACATCATATACATAGCTATTAGTCCTTTAATTGGTCTTATAGCAATTGGTATAGGACCTCCCAACATCATATACAAAGCAATAATGCCTTTGAAAGGTCCTATACCATTTGCTATAGGACCATTGATGCAGTTCAATGTTGTGTTCCAGCAACAGACAGCCAGGCGGCCGCCCCATCAGTCCCCAGGCGCCCGCCCCAACTTGCACCAGAGCAGCTTCAACTCTCGGCCTTCCAGGCGGCCGCATCCCACAGGCCAGGCGCTCGCCTCACCAAGGGCCGAAGGATCAGCTAGCCACGGTCGCTGAGGCGGCCGCATGAACTCATCCAGGCGCACGCCTCACGGTCAAATTGCAATTATTCCTTATTCCGTTTTATGTTTCATTGCTGATGTTTTGATTTATCTTAATTAGGGTTATTTTGGTACTTTCTTGGGCTATTTGTTTTAGGGTTTGGAGAAGTATTTAAACTCATTTATAAATTTGTTGAATTCAGTTTTTGATGATTAAGAATTAATAAAGAAAACCCACTATGAGACCTTAAAAATATTTGGAATATATTTAACCAACATATATCAAATATAAAAGTAAATTGTTCAACAACCACCAATTTTTATCATTCCATCCAAAAAGAAACTAAGATGTTTAATTTATTAATGATGAGGACAATGTGGACTTGCTAAAATGTCATGTATCATTTTCCCCCTATACTTCGAGACAGCATCGTCTTCATATGTCTTGCTAATTACTCCTTTATCAAACATCTCCTCTGCTTCCATTAGGACGATTATTCCACAATCCAAACTATCATCTCGCTGTTGTGGAATGTCTCCGCGTTTCAAATCTATGAAAGTATCCACGTCCTTTTGAGTCTCCTCTAGTCGTTTGTACAGTGCCCTGACATGATCAAACTGAAATTGAAAGAAAGGAATCAATTATTATACGTGAAATCAAACACCAGGTATCAGAATTCAAAAAATTTAAAAAAAGAAATTTGAATGGTCCTATAGCAGTTGATATAGGACCTGGCACCGTCATATACAAAGCTATAAAGCATTTTAAAGGTCCTATAGCAGTTGCTATAGGACCTTGTAACATTATACACAACATATTACAGCTCATATATAAAATATTACCATTAGTTTTCCGTGTGTTGCGTAGTGGTCTTTTCCTTTTGTCCTCTTCATGGAGTTGTAAAATTTATACTCCCCATTTTCTGTGTCAAGCACTAGCAATGTCCAATGATCGTTTGTCCTGACACCACGATCATTCCTTGATGAGTGAATTGGAAACAATATAAAAATTGTTTCATCATCCGTAAATTGTTTGATGACATTGTTGATTCCTCTCTGTATTTCTTCTGAGTTCTTGTCCTTCAACCATTCCTGGAAACAAATAAATTTTAAATGTAAGCATAAATCTGATAATTAACTTTAATTAAAAAAAAAATTGAGTCGTAAGTATCTTTTAAATCAATAAATAAGACTTACGGTAGCAAAACTTGAGACAAAATTAACTTTTGGCCTTTGGCATCCACCGGATGGAGGGGGGAGTTCTTTGTATTTGTCCCTCAAAATGTTTAGGTAAGCATCCATCACCTAAAATTCCATTTAATGAGTAACAAGTCAGCGTTCATTGGCACATGTATTAAACCACATATTTATTATTATAAAAAAAAAACACGTTGTTAAGTCCTAATTATCAGCTTTATGCTTTATGGAGTGAAATCGAGAGCCAATGTAAAATAGAGAAGGTCCTATAGCAAAGGTTATAGGAACTGGAACAGGTCCTCTGTCACATTAATAATATAACAATTGTTACTGGGTTAAGGCACATCCAGGTCCTATAGCAAAGGTTATAGGACCTATATCAAGGCACATCCAAATCAAAAAGCAAAAAAGAGAAGGTCTTATAGCAAAGGTTATAGGACCTATTACAAGTCACATACCACATCATCAAACAATCATACTGAATCAAATCATCTCCAAATCAAATGCACACTATAACAGGTCCTATAGCAAAGGTTATAGGACCTGGAACAGGTCCTATACCACATAAATAATTGCAAACAAAATGAAGCATGTTAACTCAGAATCATATTAACAATAGAACAGGTCCTATAGCAAGTGTTATAAGCAAAAATCAAACAAGGCACATCCAAATCAAAAAGCAAAATAGAGCATTCATGCAAAATAGTTCAGGGATAAAAAATGTTTGTACCGCAACTTAGGTCATCTTATCATGAGCCAATTCCCACAGTTGCCACATCGCCACATGCAATCCCGAAATGTACCATATACTGTCACTGGAAACAAAAAAAAAACATTTCTATTTTCATCAAGATTTTTAATAAATGAAAACAATTTTTAATAAAAGTGTTACTTACGGACGTGCGAGTCTTCCGCATAAATCTGTAAATTTTCTCTTTGTTGCCTCATTCATGGACTTGGTTGTGAGACTGAAGTTCTCATTAAATGTTGGTAATAAAACACTGTTATCTTCCAATTCATCAACATCTAAAACCATTTTACTCCCACCCAATTCTTCTTTTTTTGTTTTCTTCTTCCCCTCGATGTTTGAAACTTGTGGCCTCCTCTTCTTTCAGTCGTATGTGTAATCAGGATCGACCTTCTTCTTCCTCTTATCCCCTCTTTCCTTTACTCTTCTTTCCATGGAGCCCATCAAATCAACTTTCTTGTCCTGGTTTCCCACAGCCAAAATTTCCAAGCACTTCTCTTCATCGCTTTTTGGTTTCTTTTGCAAACTTTCCTTTTCCTTTTCAGCCAATTTTTCTTCCAAAATTTTTATTTCTCTGTCTCTCTCCTCTTGCAAACTTTTAAGATTTTCAATCTCTCTGTCCTTTTCTTTAAGCGCATTGTCAAATGTTCTCCTCAACTCAACCTCAGCAGCCAAAAAAACATGCCCCTCTTCAATCGCGTTGTTGGTTTTCAGTTCGAACTCCTTAATCTGTTCCAGCAACTTTGCTTTTTCCAGCTTCTAATTTTCATTTTCACTCCTCAACTCAATCAATTCGTTTGACCCACTCGCCTGACCTTTATCAGTAGGTGTCAGATTGGTCCCCAACATTAATTCAAAATTATCTACTAACTCTTGAAGATTCGTACATCCTCCTTCATCTTCATCCCCTCCCCAATTTTATTTTCAGTACCATGTTTTACAACTGACATTTCAAAATCATCGTCTTTTCCATACTCATTTGTTTTCTCTATCAACAACTCCTTCTCTTCATCTGTCAATTCGAGCTCTTCAACTTGAACCTATGATAAAATTATTATATTGAATGAATATATTTAACGATAACAAGTGATATAGGACCTCAAAAAATCATATAGGACATTGAATGGTCCTATATCAGTTGATATAGGACTTAACAACCACATATTCGCAGCTAAAAAACAATTTAATGGTCCTATTTCAAGTGATATAGGACCTCAAAAAATCATTGAAGGGTCCTATATCAAATGGTATAGGACCTCAAAAAATCATATAGGACATTGAATGGTCCTATATCAAGTGATATAGGACCTCAAAAAATCATATACCAATTCTATAAGACATTGAATGGTCCTATATCAGTTGATATAGGACATGACAACACTATGAATGTTCCTATAGCAACTGGTATAGGATATGATAATACTAAACAATTTACTACATAACATTGTCAACGTGTTTTATACCTGATCACTTCTCAAGTTTTTGATAAAATCCTTGAAATTGGCAATTTTTTTTTGACACTTCCCACTTCATACACCTTGGAAGCAAGTTTCTTGTTGCATTGATCACCTTCGTGTGCTCGTTAAACCAATACTACATTTACAAAATAAAGACAAATATGATCATTCATATATAATTTTACTTATAGTAAATAATGATAACTAAAATAAAATTAGAGATATAAATTTAAAATGATATTACCGGTAAGATTGATACACAACCAACAACGAGGATCGGTGATTTATATTTCTCATCTAGTGACTGAATCAAGTTATTTACAATCGATGTTGACCAATCATAGCTTTTCATTCTTTCCAAATCATCCACATAATATAAAAATCCAGGAGACATCACCTCTCCCTTTGAAGCAAAGAACACAGACCCCAATGCTATGAGATTTAGTAATCTCACCACGTCTCCAATATCAACTTCTCTATCACTACTGACCAGCCTTCTCAAGTTTTCCTTCACCTTTTTCATTGTTATTTCATTTGCTTTACAGTCGGGGAAAAGTCTCTCAACTATCCCAAGTGAGTGCCTATCCCGTTTCTTCTTCATATCTATCAATACACTTCCAGAAACAACCCCGAATATAGTTGTCACATCACTTGCACTCAACCCAACCAAAACTTTACCCAACAAAAATTTCTTTTCTTTTGGCTTGTAGCATCTGATCAAATCTTCTATTGTTGAGTCCATCTTCCTCAAGTTCACATCCTTGTTTGAGTTTATAGCATTGAATAGGTTGAAGAAAGGTGATATCTTCAACCTGTTCAGATGTGTTTCCCTTAAATCAACCTCTGTCAGGATAGATGATATAGAATGGAGGTTTGATCTGAAACAAGGGATCCAGGTCAGTCCCTTTGCACTTTTGGTTGTTCCTTTTGCTTTGGTTTTTTTTCCTTCTGTCGTTTTCTTTGGTGAGTAACGTACTATTCTCTTATCTTGAGACAGTGTAACATCTGCTGGTCTAACTACTTCATCTTCATTTGATTTTCCTATCTGCATACGTGTCAATCTCTTATCTGCAGACATTGTTGTTTTCCACCTTTTCATACAAAAAACAAAAATAAAACATAAGACTCAAACATGGACAATTCATATATACATCATTTCATATAACAAATGTTATTGGATCAAGGCACATCCAAATCAAAAAGCAAAATAGAGCAGGTCCTATAGCAAAGGTTATAGGACCTTTAACAGTTCATCTGTCATATTATTAATAAAAAATATAATCAAGAAATTTGCCTCAAAATCATATGCACACTACAACAGATCCTTTAGCAAGGGGTATAGGACATATTACAAGTCATATACCACATCATCAAACAATCAAATTGAATCAAATCATCTCCAAATCAAATGCACACTATAACAGGTCCTATAGCAAAGGTTATAGGACCTGGAATAGGTCCTATGCCACATAAATAATCGCAAACAAAACGAAGCATGTTAAAGGACAATTCATGTATACATGATTTTATATAACAATTGTTACTGGATCAAGGCACATCCAAATCAAAAAGCAAAATAGAGCAGGTCCTATAGCAAATGTTATAGGACCTGGATCAGGTCCTCTGTCACATTAATAATAAAAAATATAATGAACAAATTTGCCTCAAAATCATATGAACACTACAACAGATCCTTTAGCAAGGGGTATAGGACCTATTACAAGTCATATACCACATAATCAAACAATCAAACTGAATCAAATTATCTCCTAATCAAACAATCAAATGCACACTATAACATGTCCTATAGCAAATGGTATAGGACCTGGAACAGGTCCTCTGCCACATAAATAATCGCAAACTAAATGAAGCATGTTAATTCAGAATCATATAAACACTAGATCAGATCCTATAGCAATTGTTATAAGACCTGTTACAGATGACATAATTCAGCAACAACATCTTCTATAGCAATTGAAAGGTCCTATACCATTTGCTATAGGAACATTCAAGTGTATCGAAATTTTTTTTTTCACACAATGCCAGGTCCTATAACACTGTCTATAAGACTTGATAAAGTCTCTTTCTCACATTTGATAAACAAGGTCAAAATTCAATTTAGGTTTGAAAGGGGAATGAAATAATTGTTTTATTCAAAAAATTGTTAAAAAAATTTATAACCTAATTCAGCAACAACATCTTCTATCAATTGATGAACACTGTCGAAAACGAATTTCAATTAAAAAAAAACAAAATTAAAACATACCTTACAAAATCGGAATAACGCGAATCTAGAACGGAGGAGTCGATCTTCAATCTCTTCGCCGATGACCTCACTCGCGTGGAATTGTGTTTGATTTTGGCCGGAATTGATGTTTGGATTACGATTTCATTACCAGAAATCACGAAGAGATTTTAGGTAATTAACAGACGTTCCATCTGTGTTAGCTCCGTTATCTCTTTTTGGGCCCTTGAGTTTATTTGGGATTTTAATCTCAAATGGGTTAAAATGGGATATTGGTTTGAAAAGTGGGCCTTTGGGTCCTTAGCTCATAAGTTTATGCTCTCTCCTAATAAGACATTTCACATTGAGACATAACTCATGACATTGACCCACCCGCTTTATCCCACATAACTTAAAATTTCAAGGATTTATTTTTTATTTTTTTCAATAACTTGTCTAAATCTAGACCAATAATAACATTAACGACAAAATTACTCATTCTCTAATCATTTTAACCATCTATCTATTTATATAATATATTAAAATAGAAGAAAATCGGATGTATATGGCCTGCCACGTGAAATTATGACTTGAAATTTTACTTGGCGCTTTCTCATTCGTCAGCCTTGCTATTTAGTTAGTAATAGTAATTAGTAATTATATTTACTTAAATTCAAAATTTTGAATCCCAAATATTCCTTTATGATAAGATTTAATTTGAATATTGATTTGTCCAAATTTAATCACATTTAAAATATCGCAGAATCATAAAATTATTTGACAATTTAAAATTGTGATATTAATAATTAATAGCTAATTTGAAATTTAAATCCAATCAACTTTTATCTTTGATTTTCAGACAAAAGTCAAATCATAAGTCATTCCTAAAATATTAAAATTTGAATTTCATATTAAACTTTAACAAGTAGGAAACGGGTAAAGAAAGAATTGTAAAATTATTTGAAATCTGAAGTTAAAATTCTATCACATTTAAAATAATTTTAAATCCACAGTTTAAAAAAATAAGAATCTAGATACATATTAAAGCAAATTTAATTCACATATACGTAATTATTTAATGTAAGTTTAATTTGAAACTGAAATTCAAATATAAGCCTAATTTGATAAGATTTAATTTGAATATTGATATGTCCAAATTTAATCACATATTTAAAATATCGCAAAATTATAAAATTATTTGACAATTTAAAATTTCATAAATTAATTATATGACATAAACATCTAATATGAAAAAACATACCCCCAAGTGAGGGTTGGCAAATGGTAATTAAATCGGGTAAACTAGCCGTATTAGCACTTGCGTTGTCAAATGAAATAGTAAATATTTTATTTAAAATACCATACTCAAGAAAAATCTCAAGCAATTTTGCACAAATATTTTCCGCGGAATGCGGTGGCTCAAAATCTTTGTAAGCAATTAATCTTTTTTGGATTTTTCATGAATTATCTATCCAATGGCAAGTAACGCCCAATTAAGTATTTCTTTGCCAATGATCACTCCAACCATCGGCACAAATTGAAACTTTATTTTCTAAATTTGATAAAACACCAATTAAATCTTTTTTATATTTTTTCACCACTCTAGTAATATCACGTACGAGATTCGTACGTGGTACTCTCGTGGCGGCGGGGTTTAAAGAAAAGTGAGCAAAATTTTCAAAAAAATCACAATCCGCAAAATTAAAAGGAAGGCCTTTAACATAAATTAATTTGGCTAGTTCATCCCTATAAACTCACTTATCAAATTTAAAAAGGACGGAAGGGGAAGACGAACTTTTTGCACCCGAACCCTAACTATGTTGTTGATATTGTAATTGAGTTTGCGTAGTGGAAATGCCAAGTTTCTAGAGATGTTTTGAAGCAGTATGCCCTTTGAGCGTCTCATGCCCTCCGCCTCTTTTGAATGAGTAAGACTAGACGTGGCCGGTTCGATTAACCGACGGTTCACGGTTACCGAACCGGCGGTTCCAAACCTTCCCAAAGACCAATCGGAACCGAACTGGATAACCGCCTTAATCGGTTACGATTTGACAGTTTGACAGTTTGAACGGTTAACCGGTTAACTAGTTTCAACCGTTTTTTTATTCAAATTAGATTTTTAACAGATTTTAAATCAATTAAGCAAATAGTAAATTTTCTAACAGTTTTTTTAATGAAAAAACTGTTAACTATTTAACAGTTTTTTGAAAAAAGTTAACTTTAATTTTTTTTAATTTTTTTTTTGGATAAATAAGACTATTTTAGACTTTTGTTTACTACATACAATTTTTGCAAAAACTTATATAAAAAAAGTTATAAATTTTGAAAGAAATAAAACTTAACTTTTTTAAAAGAAACGAAAGTATATAAAAGAAAAAAGGGACGGTACCCTTAAATTTTATTAATTAAAATAAAATTACAAGCAGGGGGACAACCAACCTTACCCTCTTATAAATAAGGGGAGACATTTAAGAGCCTTTACCTCAACCTAACTATTACAATTAAATAAAAATAAACCTAATCCAAAGTCTAAACTAATCTATTAAAATAAAAATTAATCTAAAACATCATTCATTCATCACTACTTTCCGTAGAGTCCTCGACATCATATTGATATCTTGGATCCAATAGATCCTCTTCATAAGGCAAGTCTTTTTGCCTTTTTTCCGCTCTAACCCAATCGCTAAGTAAAAGTTAATGTTCTAAGTTTTCACTAGTTAGTTGGGAACGTCTTTCATCCAAAACATTTTCACCAACGCTAAATGCCGATTCAACCGCCACCGTTGAAGCGGGAGAGGCTAAGACTTCTTTAGCAACTATGAAAAGTATAGGATAAGTGTCTTTCCTTCTTGATCACCATTGTAAAACATCAAATTCATTTGAATTTGGGTCTTGGTTTAATTCAAAGTTTGTAGTGAAATATGTTTCTAACTCCACGGGAATGTTTGATGATGATGAAGATGAACCTCGAGAAGGACCACATTTTTTACTATTGAAATTTGCAAAAAAAACTATATGGATCCCCACTAGTAAAACTTGGTTGAGAAGTAGAGGAATCATCTTCACGTTGTTGGCTTTGAGAAGTGTTTCCATATAAGGCATTATACTCATTAAAAAGGTTAATCAAATCATTTTTTGTGTCTTGAACAATAATTGACGGAAGTTCATTACTACCGTCACCATCGGGATATAATTTCAAATAATAATAAGTTATAATGCACTCTAAATCATCTAATTTAACTCGGGGATCTAATAACTTTGCAACCAAGAAAAGAGACGGAATAGTGTCAAAATATTTAAGCCACTTTTGTCTCATGAAAATAATAAATTCTTTTAAAATAGGGCATTCTCTTAAATTGTCAAAAATAGTAACAATTGCAACACAATGCTCTAGCACCAAAATGAAAATTGGATAATAAACTCCCGAAAAAGCCAAAGTAGCGGTATTAAAAGTCTTTAACAATTCACATAAATTAATGCATGCATTCTATTGATAAGCAAATAGAGGTTCATTATAGCCAATTGACATAAAAAATTGCATTAGGAGATCTTTATAAGCAAAACCATCGGTTAACATTTTGTAGGTGGAATTCCACCTCGTTGGAACATCGTAAGTAAAATACTCCCTCCGTCCCATACCTACGTGCACACTTTCCATTTTGGACGTCCCAAACCTACGTGCACATTTCCTAAAATGGAAAGGAATCTTTACTATTCCCTTCACTCATTCTCTCTCCTACATTATTTTAATACTCACAACACCATTATAATTTACTATTCACTCCACTCATTCTCTGTCCTATTTTATTTTCACACTCACAACACTTTCAATATAATACTCTCTCCTTAATTTACGTGAAAAGTCAAACTGGGCACCTAGGTATGGGATGGAGCGAGTATTTGTTTGACACACATTTACTTCTTAAAAAGCTTATCCATTTTGAAAGAAACGGAGCGGCTAGGAAGTGCTCAGAAACAACAGACAGACTGATGTGAATCCTGATGCTATCACACCAATACTTACATCAACAAGAACAACAACGAAAATGAACAATTAAAAATGAAATGAACACAGTGAATAACACTTATCTACAACAATTTACTGTGGACAATAAAACTTCTCTTATTAGAAAACTTTTTACTCGGTTTACACAAATGAACTTAAGAGAAGACAAAATATACAAAGAAACTCTCACACAAAAACAACTCTCCTGAAGCTTGTATTTTTCAGCATGTAGAGTTCAAAAACCGTATTTTCAACTGAAGCATGAACCTCATATTTATATCTAAGGAGTCTTCGGATTTGGATGACTGAAGCTTGGAAAATATATCTTCAACTTAGTCTTCTTTATCCCTTTATCCACTCAGGCAATTATTTTCCTTTAGACTTCTTTTCCTTGTGTAAGAGACCTACATAAATAAACAAACTACACACTAAAAATAAACTTAAATCTCAGTTAGTAGGTTAGTGCATCTAAATATAAAATACATATTTATTTACTTAAATTAAATAATTAAGAAAGTAACAAAACTAAATTAAATCAATCTTTGACTTGTCAATGTGTGTGATGTCCACACACTTTCAATCTCCCCCTGTTTTGTTGCTTTCTGTTCAAAAAAAGATCTCAAGCAAAAAACATATAACAAACACAAAATAATTTTAAAATGGGAGTTCGAACACTTCCCCTAAATAGCAAATATTAAACATAAACCAAAAGATCCAAAGTATCCAAAGTATCCAAAACAAACACCACCATTGTACCTACTGAAAGAATACAGACATAGACATAAAATTAAAATTGTTTTTGAAACTTAGAAACCAAAACACAGAACCACATGATCAGAAGGATTTGTCCCAATCCTTCCTTGCTTGATCCATCTCCTCCCTGGTTTCTTTGAGCAGCTCCCTGCGAAACTCCTGACTGATATCCTGAAAAACGTGGCTTGTGCTAGCTCCCCCTTTTTTAGAAGATAAGCTTTCTTGAGCAGCCAATAGCTTGTTCCTTCTGGTAGACATTTCTTTGAACTGGAATCTAGCATAGAGCATTGATCTCTCTAAATACTTGATTTCTTCTTTTTTTTTTCCACTACTCACACACACACACACATATGCACGCACAGAAGCGCCTAAGAGATAAATCCTAGGGAGAGAAAGACTTCCCTCTAACTTCTGGGGGGATCGAACCCATGACCTCCAGGTTGGAAGCCATGAGCTCAAGCCAGCAGGTCAAATCCCCATGTGCATACTTGATTTCTTCTGTGTATACATCTATTGGGTCAATTGGTGGTATTGGTGACGCTACCTCATCATTCCCACCATCTGCAGAGTCATCTTCTTCATCATGATGAACTTCAATCACAGGATCATCAGGAAACACAATAGGAAGATCAATTGTACGTTTAGTGCACTCCAAAACTGTCTGTATTCCAAATGGTTCAATCTTTCGACTTAGCCTATCAGATTATTAAATATCTACCCCTTGCTTTAAGCACAAACCAGAAATTAAACAGGGAAAAGGAAGATCTGAGGGTAACTCCTTCTCTGCAAACTGAACAACACTTCCAAACACAATTTCTCCAAGGTTGAAATCTTGGCCAGTGAAAATTCTGTGGATGAGGTCAGCATGGGTTAAAGTAATAATGTTCCTGTTTGATGTGGGTTTCCAGTTGAGGGTTGCAATTTTAAAAAGAAAGCCACAAAGGAGCATTGTGCACTTATACTGATTGTGCCATATTGGGTCAAGGCCATTAGTAATTGAATTTGCAACCTCATTTTTGGGGGCCATGGGAGGAATATTCTGTGGGCTAGGAGTTTGAAAAAATGAATTTATCATAGCAGGAGAGAAGGAGATAGTTTTTCCTCTGATGGTCACTTTTTCAAAAGATTTAGACGTAGGGTTTTGGATAGATTGGAGAAGATTTGCATAGAACTCAGAAACTAGAGAAGGAAAGAAACTGGATGGGTAGGTAACAGTGTACATGAGATTCTTCTCTTTCAAATACCTAGACATCCCAACCTCTTCAAACTTTTTATCCAAAAACCTTTCAACTATAAAACCTTTCATCCTGAAAAAATTGAACCTCTCTCTCACATCCTTAGACATAAAATTTTCAGGGGAAAGTGGACTTACATTTCTTGCAGGAGGCTTGGTTCTTGAGGTACGCCTTGACACATGCATTGAAATCACAGTAGTTTGTGCCTTTGTTTGGCTCATCCTTCTAGGTGCTGGTGCAGATGGGATCACATCATCACTAGCATTCTCTTTCTCAGCTTGGAGTTCCTCTCTCCCCAGTTTGTACGTTTCATCTTCTGCCTCATCATCATCAGAATCCATATTAGAGGCTTGAGCAGCAATGGAGGAAGAAGCCTCAGTCTTTGACTTTCTAAATTTTCCTTTGCCCTTCCTCAATTCCATGAGTGCTTGTAGTAGGATGTGGTCATCATCATCCTCCTCTTCGTGTGCACAAGCAGAAGGGAAACCTCCATAATACCAGTTACCACTCCCAGAAGTTGGCTGAGATGAAATAGCAGAGGGAATGCTTGTGGAGGGTGGAATTGGAGATGTGGTGACATCAGGGGTAGCATGAGTAGGTGATAGATGTGGTGAGATAGCAGAGGTACCAACATCTTCAGTAATGGGATTGGGGCTTTTACCTTTAGTAGCAGTCAGATCCTTAGGGGTAACAATCACATGAGGAAATATATCCTCAATATCATGGGTTGCAGCCTCCATGCTTTCCTATGTAGCGGCCCTTAAATCGTTAATCTCTTCAGATTGAGCATGCCTAGACACCTACTCAAAGGTATCTACATCAGGTTCATCAGAATCACTGGAGTAAATCGAAAGGTCCAAGTACTTTCTTCGCCGTGGCTGGGGCTGTGCAGCCTTTCCGGACTAGCTGTCGGAGCCAGTTGCAGAGGATTTACCTCTTTTTCTTTTCAAATCAGCTGTGGGATCGTAGTCTTCATCAACTCCTTCCACAAAATCAGGTTCAGCCATGTTTGGTCGAACCCTAGGAGTATATTCTCCCATGTTAGGTGAAAAACCTCTTTGCCTAAGCGACCAATTAGGTCCCTTTTCAGAGCTGCGAACTCACCAACAGATTTCAAGTCGCCTGGTTTGTCAGCGTCGATCACATTGTTAGGTGCTCCAGGGAGCGACATTGCTATAGGAAAAGCATCAGTGTAACGACCCCAAAATCCATACATAATAATAATACTTAATTTAATAATAGAATAGCCTCTAACGGCTACTAAAACCATAATTCAAAAGTACTAACCACTATTTGAAATAAACTTAAATGCTGAAAACGGTAACAATCGCTATGGCTAGTACAAACCACTAGCTCAAAAATACTTAATGTTCTAACATAATTATTTGAACTCCAAAAGCCGCTAATTCATCAACACGCAGCCAATCCACTCCAGTCATTTATTACCTGGGAGGGGAAAGAATATGAAAGGGTGAGAGAACAAAGCTCAGTAAGTTCATACGGGGTCTCTTAGGTTTCTAAGAAGAGACGATCGGAACGAACGGAGTTTA
Source organism: Adenophora triphylla var. japonica (assembly GCA_022495995.1). Classification (NCBI taxonomy): domain Eukaryota; kingdom Viridiplantae; phylum Streptophyta; class Magnoliopsida; order Asterales; family Campanulaceae; genus Adenophora; species Adenophora triphylla. The sequence continues at coordinate 135,743 of JAFEMH010004786.1, forward strand.
ACAATATATCTGTCACGACCCTAATCCTAGGCACTGTTTAGGCACACGTGGAGCACGAGGGAATGGGGGGTGCACTCCATTTCTTATGATGCATTACATGGATTATGTGGTTACTTTTGGTATTTTTTTATGAATTTCATGGTTTTGAAATATTATGTGATTAAGTGTTTATTAATTCCATGGCTTATATGTTTATGAAGGTTATAACTCATTTGGTAATATCATGTTTAATTGAATTACTTGGGGAAATTAATGTTGGAGGTTATGTTAGTTAAAAGTAGAAATGGAAGGAATTATAAAAGTACTAGGGGCTTTAGAGTAAATTTAAGTGTAGGGGTTTAATTGTGGTCATGGATACTTGGAGGGCCTTTGTGAAATTTTTTGATATTTATCTTAATAAAAGGAAGCTTCTTCCAAAATCCATCCTTCTTCCCTCAGCTTCTTCTTTCCATGGTCCTAGAAAGCTCCCAAACCATAGCTTTCTTCTAAAAATCCTAGAAAATCAACTGGTAATCAGTTTCTTAATTTGAGCACGGATTAGCGATCACAGCGTTGGGGAGAACACATCTATCCGAAGAAAGCTTCTTGTTCTTTTTCATATTTTCCAAGTAAGTTATTATGATTTCCTTTCCATGTTGAGCATATGAACTTGATTGATGTTAAAGTGTGTTAGAAGTAATATTGAACTTGTTGTATCACCTTCTTTGGCTTGGAAATTGGTTAGGAAATGCTTGGAATGGAAGCACATGAACAAGGGCAATGGAATAGTGAGTTTGGGGTAGGATAGATGGGGTATATGTGTTCTATCCCATGAATTGAGTGTTGTTATATGTTAAAATGGAGGTATAAACTGGGTTTGGGTTAGTTTGGCACAGCTGGGTGAAGTAAAAATGGGGTTTTGGGGTCTAGGATGGAGCTGGTGTGAACATCAGCAACAATTCTGGGAAAAGGCACGACTCGTGCCCTGGAGCACGAGTCGTGACCTGGGAAATTTAAGTCGTGCAAGGTCGTGCCCTATGGGGGACGGGTGATTCTGGTGAAGGGTAAAATGGCACGAGTCGTGCCTATGTGTGCTAAGTCATGCCTTACAAAGGGGACGACTGTTTCTGGGGAAGGTTTAAGGGGGCACGAGTCATGCCCTGGGGCACGAGTCATGCCTTGCCCTGCAGCCTTTGAACAGTTTTGCAAGCCTTGAAAGCCTAATTCATCTAAGGTATAATGGAACACTCTTTAACTATAATACTAGTATAACATTAGTACTTCACAACCATGTTTTCCTTAGGCAAAACGAATATTGGGAAGGGCTTTAAATATTGCTTGGAAAAGGGTTGGAATGCATTGTTGACCGATAACCAAAGTTTATAGAAACTTGGCATTTGAATATGGAACTTGAAAGGGAGTTGTGTAATGTTATATTGTGAATGCGTAGGGCTACTTATATGTGATTGTACCTCTACGTGGTTACCTATGGATGGTTATATGTTAATATGGTGCGTGAAATACTTATTGCACCATCATTGGATTCAGCATGAGCATGAATTCTATATGTGGATTATTGTAACTCAATAGTGTATATATATATGTGACACTATTTGAAGGTTGAACATGAGTAATTGTACCATGTTATATACTGTTATCCTAATGTGTGGATTTGATTTCAAGTAACTGTTATGTGCTTGAATGTGAATATGAATGTGATCAATATCAGCTGATATTTCGGGGGTATAATGGAATGCGACCACTTATGAGAAGTTGTAACATAAGGTGCTCGGATTTTATTATACCTGTGTCCATTTCCACCCCACTGCGGCCACAGTTTGGGGCTCAGTTACTATGGATATGCCTAAGCAGTTCATAGGATACTGATACCTTACATGGTTCCCTGAAAAATGGGTCTTGTAAGGCGTGAATAGGCCTAAGCCGTTCACAAGAAAAATGGGTTTCATTCCCAAGGTAGTACGACTTATTGTTCAGACGGGAAAAGGTAAGGTCAGGTAATGTAATGTGTTTACCGTATTCCAAATTTGATGTTGAACAACTTGTTTACGTGTTGCATCTTATTTGGCATCTTGCTGCATGCATAATAGCTTACTGAGATTCTTTTTCACCCAGTCTCCCTTTAATTTTTTTAGATACCACTGAGACAGGAGGTCAGGACCGGTGAGGCCGAGGCACAGTTGGATTGTCTTTTGGTTGTCAGGGTACGTTTTGCTAGAAGGAGAGTTTGTTGGGTTGTTATTCTTTTGGGGCAAGTTTGTATATAACTTTCATAAACATTTTCAAAACTTGGTTTGTAATTAATGGTTGTGGTTACTTGTAAATATGATAGTATGAGTCTTTACTTTTAAAGTATGATGAATGAAAGCAGGTTGTTATATTAAACAGGTTTCTTTAACACTTTCATTTAGAAAGGTCATTTCAAAATTTTCTTAAAACTCATTTGGTTTGGAATGGTTTAATCAAAAGGTTTCTATTAAGTCGGGTTAGTTGGGGACCCTACCATCGGGGCACGAGTTTATAGGTCCCGGGGTTGGGGAGGCCCCACAATATCAATGAAAGGATAACATGTACAATAAATAGTTTAGGTACGGGGAACGTTCAAGAAAGATACTTTTTCAAATAACAAGTAGTGGCACTTTTACAAATAACAGATAAAACTTTACACACACTTGTCCGTCAATTCCAAGTACTTTTGCACCTTTCATCTAGGCGACTCTGATACACCTTTTCAGGCAATCGTTGAATAAGGTTCTATTACGCTATTATCAAAGCGTCCCCTTATTCTGATGCATCATGATAATTACATCTATAGAATTTAGATTACTTCCTTCTATAGTGAAGGTCATTTCAATCTGTTTAGACCAATTTATTTAACTTTGAGACCATTTTAATCTGTTTAGGCCTTAGGTCATTTCAATGTAACGACCCCAAACATAAAAAGTCCTTAGGTAATTTCAATGTAACGACCCCAAACATATAAAGTCCTTAACAATTGGACAATTTAACATCATATATACATAGTGTTCATGGTACGAGAACACATAAGTCAATTTCAATTTACATAGGTACACATTGAACAAGACGCATCAATGGTAAGATATTCCAAGAACGTTCATAACGAGGGAATACAAATCACTACCGGCCACTTGGTAGCATATACTTTATGAAACTTTTAGAATCCTAACATAAAGGATATGAAACAATCGAATGCTAAGGAGCGTAATCCCTTACCTTAAACGTTTGCGCTTCTTTGCAATTACTTCTTGCACGAATCTACAATTATGCAAAAGATTCTCTTAGGGCACAAGTAATTTACATTCACTTAACCCCAAACTATTTTCTTTTAACCTTGTTAACCTAAGAGTTATCTCTTTAACTCCCTTTTTCGAGGTTAACTTTCATACTTTTAGATTTCCCAAATCACCCTAGGATTCCCAAGCATTCAATCTTTACTTATTCTCTTCTATTTAATTTACTCACATTAATCTTATCTTTCTCAGCATATACTATACACACAAGCACACACACACCCTAATCCTAAACTCACCCACACGGCACACATACATACTCTGGCTGTCACCTTCAGCCACCCACACTTAGCAACACACACGCACCCTACAGCAGAAACATGCACACAGCAACACACACGCATGCACATCAGCAGCAACAGGCATACAGAATTCTGTACACCCACTCCCAGCTTCACGACAACTCGCACACACAGCAATGCACACGCACATATTCACCCTCTGTACATGCAATTACAGCACAGAGACAGCTTCAGCAACACGCACACATCAGCAACAGACCTCAAAAAAATCTGCACACACATCAGAGCACACGCATGCACACACACAACCCCACAACAGGCACAAGCACACACACAACAGACACATTAAAACACACACAAGACCCTAAATCCAATTAATCCTTTAGCATGCAATGATCTTAGGTCCATTCCAAGAATAAATAACATGCTACCAACCCTTAACCTCCATTAGGTTTTCATCAAGTTCAAACAATAAACCTATTTAGATTAAATCCCCAGAAGAATCGAAAATATTATTTATTCAAACCCTAATAAGTCCCAAGGTGATCTAGGGTTTTAAGGTCTTTAGAATCATATATAAAAAAAGAGTTTAAATCTTTACCTTAATGTTGAAAACCCCTAAGCAATGAAGAAACTTTCTTCTTCTTCTTCCTAGGCTCAACTCTCTCTCTCCCTGCGATTCTCCCTCTTCTGCCGTTAACTCCTTCATCTGCCCCTCTCTCTATTTCTCTTATTCACGGTACAAAGAAAATAGGCTGCTAGGGTTTTAAAAATAAAGGGTCATCATATATATATATATAGGTAGGGTTTTAAATTCCTAATTGAATTGGGTTTCCTAGGCCCCAAGGAATTTTTCTAAGCCTACATCTAATTTAACTAGTATTAGGAAACCAAAATAGAACAAATTTTCAGTTTTTAAATAAGGAGTATTTATTTAATTAAAAGAGGTAAAGTAATTTAAATTTAGAAAGGGAATAAAATACTTAAAAAAAAAACAAAACGGGTCATGACTATCAGCGTCAACGAACAGCTCAACTGTACCCTCGGTTTGGGCCGCCGGAGATGGAGGGGGTGAGATATTAACGGTCGGAGAGGCTGGACGGGAAGGTGACGACGTTGAGCCTGTGAGAAATTTAGAGAGATAACAGAGGAAGGAGATGAGAAATTCAAAGGGGTTTAGAGAGAGAGAGAGAGAGAGATGGTGAGGGTTTAATGGAAAGGGGTTAGGGATTTATATTGATGTGATGGCATGAGATTAATACCTATTAGGCTAGGGACTCTAGGAAGAGTTAGAGTTTAAAAAGGAACTTATTACCTTGGTCATCAGAAATTTCAAATAAAATAGCTTAACTCCTTGGATTTCTTTTGATGATTAGGATTAAAACAATTATCTTGAAAAAAAAAACAAAAAACGAATTCCTTTTTCCATTTGTAAATAATCTACCTTCCATATAAACATAAAAATCCATACAATATACTCCCCTTAAACACATGGACATCAAAAAATAAAAAATAAGAAATTTTGTTGAGCACAAGATCTTTTAACAAAATTAATTAGGGAGCAGAAAAAAAATTGTTTAATATTTTCACCAAGGACCAGGTTGACCTAAGTTTATGACTAATAAAATGATGCATAATGTACACACATGTGAAGGATAAATCTCAGTATAAGTGTGGCATGGGATGTGATTACACCAGGAGACACATCTCCTCTAAGAAAGTCAATGAATTGAAATCTTGTCTTGCTTGGCCTCTAGGATGCATCCACCCATTTTTTATTTGTGGATAAATATTTTTGGGTAGTTTTCACTCTTCTTTACTTTCATGGATAGCCCTCTTTAGAATGATCTTGTCAATTTGACACAAACTTTCTCTTGATGTCATTTTGATCACATTGAAATGACTTCATACCATGAGTGGAGTAGATGTTTCCCTTTAGATTAGGCACCCACAAAGAGACATTCAATAGGATAAATTTTGAGTCAACAGTTGTTGACACTTTTTAAGAAGAATTCACAATTCATAGAGGAGACGAGTCAAAGATGTAATACAAGTGATCACACTGAGAAAAATCATGAATCGCATTTTTTATGATTTTTTTTTGTTAGAAATAAAATATACATGTGTAAGCTCTGATGTGATCACACGGGGGATCACATCATCAGATGGCACACAAACTCAGAGACTTCCTTAGGGTAGAAAATCTCTGAAAATCAAGGGCTTTGGTGAAAATATCAGCCAACTGTTTTTCAGTACTTATTGATTCCATGCTAATGATTTTCTGCTCAACAACATCACGAATAAAATGATGTCTAATGTCAATGTGTTTAGTATGTGAGTGTTGAATAAGATTTTTTGATATTTCTATGGCACTTAGATTATCACAAAAGACAGTTAGAGTTTCACTTTTGAGATCATAATCCTTAATCATTTGATTCATCCAAATAAGTTGAGAACAACAACTGCCTACTGCAACATATTCTGACTCAGCAGTAGAGAGGGATACACAGTTTTGTTTTCGACTGTACCAAGATACTAAGTTGTTCCCATGATAAAAACACCCTCCAGTTGTGCTTTTCCTATCATCAGTGTTGCCTGCCCAATCAGAGTCACTGAATCCTACCAGATTTGTATTAGTTTCACGAGTATAGCTTAGCCCTAAATTGACAGTACCACTAACATATCTAATGATCCTTTTTACAGCTTTGAGGTGGGAAATTTTTGGGCAAGCCTGATATCTAGCACACAGGCATACACTAAACATGATGTCAAGATGACTTGCTAAAAGGTACAACAAGCTTCCAATCATACTTCTATATAAGGTTGGATCAACATCCTCACCATTCTCGTCTTTGCACAACTTTTGGGATGATCCCATAGGAGTTTTAAGATGAGAGGCATTATCAAGAGAGAATTTCTTAACTTAGTTTATGGCATATTTACTTTGTGAAATAAAAATTCCCTCCTTACTTTGTTTTATTTGAAGACCTAGAAAATAATTTAACTCACCAACCATACTCATCTCAAAGGTGGTGGTCATACTTGTGACAAAATTGTCTAACATATCCTTGGATGAAGATCCAAAGACAATGTCATCAACATAAATTTGGGCCACTAAAATCTCTTCTTCATCTTTCAAAATAAATAAGGTTTTATCTACCTCACCTCTCTTAAAACCCATTTGTATGAGGTGTTCAGTTAGCCTCCCATACCAAGCCCTAGGGGCTTTGTTTTAAGCCATACAAGGCTTTCTTTAGCTTATAGACATGGTCAGGGCAATGGGGATCAGTGAAGCCTTTTGGTTGCTCAACATAGGCTTCTTCATTTAGGACACCATTTAAAAAGGCACTCTTTACATCCATTTGATGTAGAGTGATGTCCAAATAACATGAAATGGTAAGTAGAAGCCTAATAGACTCTATCCTAGCAACTGGGGCAAAGGTTTCTTCAAAATCAATCCCCTCTATTTAGTTGTAGCCTTGGGCTACAAGCCTAGCTTTGTTTCTAGTAATTTGCCCATTTTCATCTGTCTTATTCTTAAAAATCCACTTGGTTCCTATTACATTTCCTCCTTTAGGTCTAGGAACCAAGACCCACACATCATTTTTCTCAAATTGATTTAATTCCTCTTGCATAGCAACTATCCAATTATCATCTTTCATAGCTTCTATGACATTCTTAGGCTCAATATTAGAAACAAAACAACAAGACCTTACCTTGTTTACCTGTGAGTCAACACAACTCAATCCTGCCAGTTCACGGTAGTCAACTCTTGGTTTATCCCTTGTGTTTACCTTCTCATTTACATTACCAACCACTTGGGTGATTGGATGATTCTTTTGAATCCTGCAGGGTATATCTCTGGTCTGCCCCAGATTCTCTTCTTCATAGTCTGAGCTTTCTGATTCTGAAACAGGTACTTTTTGTCCTGATGTACGTGGTGATGTGATCACATCAGCACCTGCATCATCTTTCTGTAGCCCAGTTTGCAGCGTCTGTTCAGCTGAATTTTGATTATCCACCATAGTTTCCACGCAACCTGAGATATCATCTTCAATGGTTTTTTAGATTTAAATCAGCAGTATCATCAAAAGTAACATTAATGGACTCCATCACAGTTTTAGTTCTAAGGTTGTAAACCCTATAAGCATGACTATTTGTGGAATATCCTAGGAAAACAGCCTTGTCACTCTTAGAATCAAATTTAGATAGATAATCTCTATCATTTAGAACATAGAATATGCATAAAAAAACATGAAAGTACTTGAGAGTAGGTTTTTTACCAAGAAGAATTTCATAAGGAGTCATTGTTGACCCTACTCTTAAGTAGACTCTATTTCCTATGTGACAAGCAGTGTTAAGAGCTTCAACCCAAAATCATTTAGAGATGTTTTTAGAACTAAGCATAACACGAGCCATCTCTTGTAAAGTACGACTCTTTCTTTCAGCCACCCCATTCTGTTGAGGAGTTTTAGGGGCTGAAAAATCATGAATTATTCCTTTGAAGTCACAAAATTATGAGAACAAAGTGTTCTCATATTCAGTTCCATGATCGGACCGAATTTTAATCACTTTCTTACCATACAAATTTTTTACCTTTTTATACCAAACTTCAAACACCTCAAGGGCTTCAGATTTTTCTTTCAAATATAGCACCAAAGTGTATCATGAGAAATCATCTACACAAACAAAATAGTACTTCTTTTTAAGCTCTCAACCTCAATAGGTCCCATAAGGTCAGTATGGATTAATTCCAAAATTTCAGAAGTGAAACTTTTGTCAACCTTTTGATGAGAGGCTATGGTTTGCGTACTGTAAGTACCCAAATCCGGATCGTCCAAATTCGTCAGAAAGTTAACCGAAATCCGTTAGCTGGCCCGCTCCAGGTTAACCGGAACTCGTTAAACTCCCCGTTGCTGTGTCAACGAGACGTCCCGGGACTGCCCCGTGCATCCCAACGTCGAACCGTACTTAACACGTGTCATCTCACGTAAAAGTATTGGTTTCCCTGAAAAACGCATTTTTCGGCACTTTCCGGGGGCATTTCGGACATTTTCCGGACTGTTATTTTAAAAAACGGACAAAACCGGGACCGAGGAACGAATTCCCATAAGGCTGGTGACTCAGAGGGCACGTGGCAGCCATGCCACCTCCCTCTAGTCACCCTTCAATCACAAATCAAGGCCAAAAGATCAAAATACCCCTGATTTGCAAGCCAAGTCCGGCCGGACTCCCTGTGCACATTTTCTGAAATTGCCAGCAAGTCCTTCAAATTCTCAAAATACCACAAAACCCCCTGGATTCAGGCAAAGTCCGTCCGGACTCCTACTGCATTTTCACCTATAAATAGAAATGGCTGTCAAAGCCAAAAGAAGAACTTTTTTACCCCAAAAAATCACCACCCCCTCGGCCCAAACTGATTTCACCCCTTCCGAGCTTCCGTTCTGTCTCGATTCGCGTGAAACCTTCATATTTCGATCAAATACGCACCTTACTACTTCGAAACAACCTTTCGAATCACTTTCCGTGTCCCGTACACACCTCCCGAGCCAAAGGAGTCGACCCTAGCCATAGGTATAACTCCCTCTCTCTAAATCTCTCGTTCCGTCTCGGTTTACGCGCCAGTCGCTACAACCGTTTCGAACGTCGTTATCGAAATGTAGACGCCTCCGTCTAACGGGGTCCGATACGTTTTAGCCCCTCGATCCTCTTCTCTTTTCGTAAGAGAAGTAATCACGGGTTAAAACGGCGTTCCGACCCCGTTCCGTTTACTTTTATTGTTATTTACCAATTCCGGATCGATCGATCCGTTGATCGTCATTTAATATCTGTTATTTACAAATCCGAGCCGTTTGGCCTCGTTGATCGTCATTTACAAATCCGAGCCGATTGGCCTCGTTGATCGTCATTTACGAATCCGGATCGTTTGATTCCGTTGACACTGCTTTAAATACTGTCAATTACAAAGTCCGACCCGTTTGGATCGTGATAGTATTTACTTTTCAAAGTACGAGTCGCAACCCGATTCGTTGATCGCATATCATTTAATACGCATTTTTCCCGTAAAAATCGTTAACAATGTAATGCCCGGTTCAAAACCGGAGTTCGTCCGTCGAACTCTCTTTCAAAACGCGCGAAATGACGTTTGGCCTCCAAACGCTCATCTTCAAACTAAAAGCCGCCATTTGACACTTAAAATCATTTAATACGTTTTTTCCCGTAAAAATCGTTAACAGTGACATTCCCGGTTCAAAAAACCGGAGTTCGACCTTCGAACTCCTTTTCAAACTCAAAATCGACGTTTGCCACGCAAACGCTCATTTTTGTCTCAAAACCGACGTTTGTCATTCAAACGCTCGTCTTTTCAAACAAAGTCACCTAATCAACATTTGACATTCAAACCAAGATTAAGCTTGTCATTCAAGCCCCCCATTTCAAAAGACACACACACACACACACACACACACAATTTCGAGAAAGGTAGAAAGACTCGTCATGCGAGGCGTTTCGGGCGATCTCGTAATACTCTACCCGAAACGTAACTTGACCTCCGAACCTAACAATCTCTGGTACAAAAAAAGCTTTTTACTCATTTTTGCTACCAATAAAAATGATCCCCGTTTTCAAAGTCTTTTCCTAAGTTTTTGCTACCAATAAAAACGACACCATTTTCAATAGCCGTTTCTCAACGTTTGGGCTCAAAATACAAAACCGCGTTTCGCGCCCCGCCCGCGCGAAATCCCGGGTAATTTCAGTTGGCGACTCCGCTGGGGATAAGATACTTTTTTCAAAACTACCGTTGTTTTCTAAAAAGCCTTCCGTGGGTCAAACTTTCGTTTACCCTTCCTCGTTTTCGTGTGTGTGAGTTCCTTTAAACCTCGAACGGTTTTTTTTGTTTCGAAAGGCATTACATTGTCAACTTTTCAAAATCATACCATGTTTGTGCATCCCCATTCATGTTTGATTTTCATGCTGTCTTTTGAACTGTGCATCATAAATCCTTTAAGACACATTCTGAAAAAAATCTCTGTTTTACTCAGAAAAAGGAATTTTAGTGACCGCACACTACGCGCACTTGCTGCCTCGGAACACCGCACTTCACGTGCACTTGCTGCCTCGGTACACTGCACACTACAACCCCTAACCCGGGATGGCCTTATCAGTTGCACTCCGATTGGTCTGCCAGACACCTTTCGGGGGCGCACGGGGTCGTCCCAAACATCCCATCCTAGCCCGTGTAAGCCATGCACTCTTTGTGTCACACTTTGTCCAAGACCCCGGTTGGTTTTTGGCTTAGCTCGTGTCATAAAGCCTAGTGTATGTTTTTTACGCCGGGCCCCGCTCCGAGTCAAGCTCGAGAGTTCGAGACCAAAGGTCGTTCCCGACCCGAAGTCTTGAGCTTTTCAGCCTTGACTTTGACGCGGAGCTCTGCCGAAAAATATACCCGAAGGTTCAATGTGACGCCGTGTCACCAAACCTCGCCATATGTATCGTACCAGCCACAACTTGGCCAACGCCAAAAGCTAAGGTCTCTCGCACAAGCGAGTCAGGAGAGGTCATGCCCAAATTTTGGCACGATCCCCGCCTTAACTTAAGGACGTTGACTTCGGCGTGGCCCGTACGTCACACACGTTGAAAGTTTGCGTGATCGCCTAGCCTTAAGTTCATTTTTCCCTTTGTCGGTGGAACTCGCTTGCCTTATCAGACCTCGCTCGGGATAGTCCGTCCTGAGAAAGATGATGTACAATGGAAACGAGGGGCTTATAAGCGTAGTGACGAGATCTACTGATTAGAGCTCTAGGATTAGTTGTGAAAAGAAGACCCGCTCTTTTCCAACCAATTAGGACTACGAGAAAACGCGCTTTAAGTAAACATTAATCGGTAAGCGCACATTGCACAAGCCCGAAACCTTGAGCCAAATACCCTTTTCGAAGCCTAAACCCTCCCTTTCGTTCCTGCGGCCGAGCGAGAAAGTGGTTCAGATTTCAGGTCGGCGCCTTGCCAGGATCACCGTTACGGCGGCGTCGAGACAGTTCTTCGGTTCCCTCGGTTCCCTCGGCCAATTTCCGACATGTCTAGCTCACCGAGAAATCGTGACGGGACGGACCCCGCCACCGTAATGTATATGAAATTGGAAGAAGCCATCCGGGCTTGCGAGGTTCACAAGAGGCGTAAAGAAGATCGGCAAAATTTCGTGGTACGGCTTACGAATGAGCGTGGTATAGCGGCTATCCCCGGTCGAGACGGTACTTTTATTCTCGGTCGAGGATGACGATTCCCCGAAACCAGTTCACCAAACCTTCAACCAGGTTCCTCCCCCGCCAACTTACGGGATGCCTTCCAACCAAGGAAACAGCCGACCTAGGCTCCATGTTGCCACCTCTCGTGGCAACCCTGTCATTTTTGGCCGGCCCGGTGCTACTCCTATCACTCAATACCACCGGCTCACCGTGGACCATCTCGAGATGCCAATATCCCTCAATACCTCTCTCGGGTTCGTCCCGTTGCCTATACACGAATCCCTAAACACCGGGGACAAACCCCGATACGGTTCAAAAGGCTCCCATATATTCTCATATACCACGCCTTCCACCTCCAATCACTACCGCTCACGTGGTAGCACCCGGCGCCGAGCCTCACAGTCCACCACTGGACCCGACCTTGGTCTGTATGGTCGAACAGATGAAAGACCTGAAAGCCACCATGAACAGCTCAAAGCAGGAAACGCTCAAATCCACAGATCCGGGAATGGTCACGCCTCTCCCTGCCAAGTTCAGAATGCCGAAATGGACCGATTCAACGGAACCGAATGTCCTCAAACGCACGTTGACACCTACATTCTCGGCATGAGAGCGAAAGGAGCAACCCTCCAGCAAATGGCCAACCACTTCCAGCATACGCTCAAAAGTTCAGCGTTACGATGGTTTCTGAGGGTCAAGCCTGCGGATCGCCACACACAGGAGCAGATTAGTAACATCTTCCTGGAACAGGCAGTAGATCCAACTTAGAGTGGGAAACAAGTCGCGAGGACTTAATCACCACCGAGCGTAAAGCGGATGAAAGTGTTGGGGAATTCTACAAAAGATGGAGCTGGAAACTCTTCGAGATCATGGAGCCACTCTCCAAAGACGAACGGATGCGGATCTTCAAGTCCCGCTTAAGACCGTCCATCGAACTCTCATCGGTCACAATTTCTTCCCGGATCTCCGGCCATGGTCAATGCCGGCTCACGGTTCGAGAAGGATCTCAAGGAAAAGTTGGCTCTTGCACGGCCATACGAGATACCGCTCGGCGGTTGCATTCAATCCCGCACCGGCCCCGTGAGGAAAGATACGTCTGTCAACTACGTCCATCGGGGACAACGGTCGGGTAACGAAACCCGGTCCCGCAAAGCAACAATTCTACTCGAAGCGGCATGCCGTACACTTCGACAAGTTGGACATGCCACCGAGCAAGATGCCGGGAAGGGTTAATCAAGGAGGGTCTCCTTAAGCCCGTTGCCAATTACAAACCCAAAATTCCCATAGCCAATGCGGACAAGAGCAAATCTTGCGCCTTCCATCGATATCATGGCCATACCACCGACAACTGTTTGGGGTTACGATACGAAATCCGTAACTCCGATAGAAGAAGGCAAGTTGGAGCGCCCCCGTGGGCCCAATACGATCGGGAATCCTTTTCCGAACAATAGCACGTGAATTCCATTGAGTGGGTGCCCAAGAAGAGTGCCACGGGAACCGGTTTCTCCGCCTCTTTCGGCTGGATCCTCCTATAATGTCCACATCGGCTACGATGTTCGTGAATCGCTCCGCCTCGCTCGGGAGTACGAGTCCCGAGAAACGGTCCGAGAAATCCTTCGAGAAAACAAAAGAAGAAATCCTCTCAACGACAGGCGGGAGAAAGATACGAAGGCTGGGGATACCGGTGTAGGTACACTTGCAGAACCTTCCGGAGGTTCGACTACTACGTCTTGTACTCCGGCCCAGTCCTCCTTGCCTCCAAGCCATGCCGCTTTAGAGCAAATAGGGGTGGGAAAGCCGAAAAGTCCCGCCGAAACCAGAATTCAGACCTTGGGACACCGGAATACCTCGGATCTTGGTAATCTTCTTGCGCGGTCGAAGCCTAATCCCCCGCGGGATCAGCCAAGATTCAATTTGTCCAGCTTCCGAGCTCGGACCAGTAAAGGAAGATCAAGGTCAGCTTGGCAATCGCACTCGATCAATGTGCTAACCAAGGGCGGCAACCGCCACAAACAACCTCAACACAATCCCGAGGTTCCAGCAAAGGCTTTACCTCGCAAGAGGAAGACATGAAACGGATGGGTGGATGACTCTCCTTCTACGGATAGAGACGAGATCTACGACTCCCGTTTGTATGGCGGTATGATCACGTTACGTGACGAAGACCTACCGAGAGATGCCTCGGGGCACAACGAAGCTCTGTACATCACTCTCAAACTCAACACCATATCACTCCCCGGAGTATTGGTAGATAACGGGTCAGCCGTTAATGTTCTCCCTCTCAGCATGATGTGAGCCCTTCGTATCAATGAAAGCCACCTGATTCCGTCAGCTCGGACTATTAAGGCCTACGACGGCTCGTCTCGTCCCATCCAGGGACGGTGACTCTGGAACTACGGTTCGAAACCCCAAATGGTGCCGGAAATTCCATGTGATGGACATTCCATCCGAGTTCACAGCTCTTTTGGGACGCCCTTGGCTACATCACATGAAAGCCATAGCTTCCACTCTCCATCAGTGTGTTAAGTTCATTAACCGGCAGGGAGATCTCGAAGTCATCCGAGGGGATAGTTTCCTCATAGGAAACGAAGCCGAGACAGTAGCCAAGCGTGTCCGCACTCGTGCACCGGGGTTACCCCCTTTGAATCAACCAAGGGACTATCGGGGCAAATCTCATCGGAATCCCTCGAGTCCGGAGATGCTAACTATGTAAACGTACTCGAGCGGGCGGACTCACAGGCGATCCGATACATCAAGTTCAACTGTCGTTTCCAACATTTGGAGGCAGATTGGAAGGAAACACTGAATATCGCCATGATGCGGGCACATAAACCCCCAGTCTCCAATCGGAGATTCGTCAGCATTCTCCAAACCAACTCTCTGGCCCCGCCAGGCGAAGAGATCTTTGTGATAAAGGTCAACAAGCACCGTCATTCTCGTGATGAATGCATGGAAGTCGTATGGGATGTCCTCCACGAGGAACTACCCGCTGCACCCCTCTTCTCCAACGAAGAGCATGATGTTTTCCTAGCTGCTCCAGCAACGCAACCAGACGCAATACGTCCCTACACCTGGATTGAGCGATCAGATGATGATGAATCAGGACTCTCCGGAGTCGAGGACGCGGCAGACCCGCGGGCAGACCTCTGCATTCACATGCTCAGTTTTGAGGACGGAACTCCTTCCTATCAGGTCACCTACGACCAAGGCTCCAATACCATGGAAATTGTCAAGCTCAACGTCCAGTACAAGCAGCTATCCAACAATTGGAAGTTACTGGTCCGATTCCAATCCTTAATCGCGACCTTTCACGGTCCGATTTCAATCCTCAAATCGCGACCTTTCACGGTCCGATTCCAATCCTCAATCGCGACCTTTCACGGTCCGATTTCAATCCTTAATCGCGACCTTTCACGGTCCGATTTCAATGCTCAAATCGCGACCTTTCACGGTCCGATTTCAATCCTCAATCGCGACCTTTCACGGTCCGATTTCAATCCTCAAATCGCGACCTTTCACGGTCCGATTTCAATTCTCAATCGCGACCTTTCACGGTCCGATTCCAATTCTCAATCGCGACCTTTCACGGTCCGATTCCAATCCTTAATCGCGACATTTCACGGTCCGATTCCAATCCTCAAATCGCGACCTTTCACGGTCCGATTTCAATTCTCAATCGCGACCTTTCACGGTCCGATTCCAATTCTCAATCGCGACCTTTCACGGTCCGATTTCAATCCTTAATCGCGACCTTTCACGGTCCGATTCCAATCCTTAATCGCGACCTTTCACGGTCCGATTTCAATCCTCAAATCGCGACCTTTCACGGTCCGATTTCAATCCTCAATCGCGACCTTTCACGGTCCGATTTCAATCCCCCATCTCGACCTTTCACGGTCCCATCTCAAACAGTCAATCCCGACCTTCGCGGTCCGACCTCCACTCTCCTATCGAGACCTTCGCTGTTCGACTTCCCGGCAACAGCAATAAGCCCGAACCCCAAGGCACGAACGCCTTGCAACAATCCTTCCCGGCAACAGCAATAAGCCCGAACCCCAAGGCACGAACGCCTTGCAACAATCCCTCTTCGGCCATCCTCGTAAGCCCGAACACCTTTTTACTTCAGCAAGTGAACATTCATCTCCCCGGCCGCCAGTCGTAAGCCCGACCGTTCCACCTCAGCGGCCATCAAGGTAAGCCCACACAACAATCCCTCTTCGGCCATCAAGGTAAGCCCGAATGCTCATCCCCAGCAGGATAAACCTGGCAACAGCAATAACCCCAACACCCAAGGCACGAACGCCTTCGTCACAGGATAAATGTATCCTCGCAACTCCGGTTTGAGGCGCCACACGCCCTCGTCAGCATCGCAACTCCGGTTTGAGGCGCCACACGCCCTCGAAGGTTTCAGAAGTCCCAGGTTCAGATGCCTCCTAACAGTCTCCATTCAGGTACAGGTACCTCGCGAATGGTCTCATTCAGGTTTAGATGCCTCCTAACATGTCTCGCTCAGGTCAAGATCCCCACGCGCGGCCCTTGCACCCTTTCGAACTATGATCGGCTTGATTCCCGCTCGGGATACGTAGGAATCCTTTTCGCTAAGGGTCCAGCCAGCTGACCGCCCAGGTCTCTTTCAAAGTAAGGCATCCCGATTTGGATCCTTATCTTTTTCAACGACCCCACCTCCTTCGGAGGAGACTTCGCTGAGGGGCTAACTGTAAGTACCCAAATCCGGATCGTCCAAATCCGTCAGAAAGTTAACCGAAATCCGTTAGCTGGCCCGCTCCAGGTTAACCGGAACTCGTTAAACTCCCCGTTGCTGTGCCAACGAGACGTCCCGGGACTGCCCCGTGCATCCCGACGTCAAACCGTACTTAACACGTGTCATCTCACGTAAAAGTATGGCTTTCCCTGAAAAACGCATTTTTCGGCACTTTCCGGGGGCATTTCGGACATTTTCCGGACTGTTATTTTAAAAAACGGACAAAACCGGGACCGGAGAACGAATTCCCATAAGGCTGGTGACTCAGAGGGCACGTGGCAGCCATGCCACCTCCCTCTAGTCACCCTTTAATCACCAATCAAGGCCAAAAGACCAAAATACTCCTGATTTACAAGCCAAGTCCGGCCGGACTCCCTGTGCACATTTTCTGAAATTGCCAGCAAGTCCTTCAAATTCTCAAAATACCACAAAACCCCCTGGATTCAGGCAAAGTCCGTCCGGACTCCTACTGCATTTTTCACCTATAAATAGAAATGGCTGTCAAAGCCAAAAGAAGAACTTTTTCACCCCAAAAAATCACCACCCCCTCGGCCCAAACTGATTTCACCCCTTCCGAGCTTTCGTTCTGTCTCGATTTGCGTGAAACCTTCATATTTCGATCAAATACGCACCTTACTACTTCGAAACAACCTTTCGAATCACTTTCCGTGTCCCGTACACACCTCCCGAGCCAAAGGAGTCGACCCTAGCCATAGTTATAACTCCCTCTCTCTAAATCTCTCGTTCCATCTCGGTTTACGCGCCAGTCGCTACAACCGTTTTGAACGTCGTTATCGAAATGTAGACGCCTCCGTCTAACGGGGTCCGATACGTTTTAGCCCCTCGATCCTCTTCTCTTTCCATAAGAGAAGTAATCACGGGTTAAAACGGCGTTCCGACCCCGTTCCGTTTACTTTTATTGTTATTTACCAATTCCGGATCGATCGATCCGTTGATCGTCATTTAAATATCTGTTATTTACAAATCCGAGCCGTTTGGCCTCGTTGATCGTCATTTACAAATCCGAGCCGATTGGCCTCGTTGATCGTTATTTATGAATCCGGATCGTTTGATTCCGTTGACACTGCTTTAAATACTGTCATTTACAAAGTCCGACCCGTTTGGATCGTGATAGTATTTACTTTTCAAAGTCCGAGTCGCAACCCAATTCGTTGATCGCATATCATTTAATACGCATTTTTCCCATAAAAATCGTTAACAATGTAATGCCCGGTTCAAAACCGGAGTTCGTCCGTCGAACTCTCTTTCAAAACGCGCGAAATGACGTTTGGCCTCCGAACGCTCATCTTCAAACTAAAAGCCGCCATTTGACACTTAAAATCATTTAATACGTTTTTTCCCGTAAAAATCGTTAACAATGACATTCCCGGTTCAAAAAACCGGAGATCGACCTTCGAACTCCTTTTCAAACTCAAAATCGACGTTTGTCACGCAAACGCTCATTTCCGTCTCAAAACCGACGTTTGTCATTCAAACGCTCGTCTTTTCAAACAAAGTCACCTAATCAACGTTTGACATTCAAACCAAGATTAAGCTTGTCATTCAAGCCCCCCATTTCAAAAGACACACACACACACGATTTCGAGAAAGGTAGAAAGACTCGTCATGCGAGGCATTTCGGGCGATCTCGTAATACTCTACCCGAAACGTAACTTGACCTCCGAACCTAACAATCTCTGGTACAAAAAAAGCTTTTTACTCGTTTTTGCTACCAATAAAAATGATCCCCATTTTCAAAGCCTTTTCCTAAGTTTTTGCTACCAATAAAAACGACACCATTTTCAATAGCCGTTTCTCAACGTTTGGGCTCAAAATACAAAACCGTGTGGCGACTCCTCATTTTTTCCTTCCCATGAAGCGAGGTCTCAGACACCAACCCCCCGCGAAAGACAACCGCGTTTCGCGCCCCGCCCGCGCGAAATCCTGGGTAATTTCACGTACCCTTTTGACAAGGACCACATACTCTTGTTTGTTTAAAATCGAGTTTGGGCAAGTGTTTAACAGCATTAAATCTTACTAATTCTTCCATTTTCCTAAAACTAGCATGACCTAACTTTTGATGCCAAATTTCAAGATCATTGGCTTTGGATCTAAGGAAAGACAAATTGTCACCAAATTTGTAACAATTATCTTGAGACCTTACTCCGGTGAATAAGCATTGATTAGTGTTATCAAACACTTTACATTCATGTTTGTCAAAATTGACATGTAAATTGTCATCACATAGTTGGCTTATACGAATAAGATTAGCTTTTAAGCCTTCTACATGATAGTCATTTTTCAATGGCATTTTATTAACACATAGAGTTCCATTACCTACAATCTTACCTTGGGCTCCTCCCCCATAATTCACATTTTCACCTTTGATAGTGGTGTAATCTGTTAGAAATTCTGCATTACCTGTCATGTGCCTTGACCACCCACTATCGAAATACCATGAGCAAGCAATGCTGCTCTTGAGAGAGGTAAAAACAACATTGCATTCCTCGCTCTTCTTTTCAATCCACACGAACTGACTAGTTTTCTGGCGATGTGAGTGGTGATGTGAGTGCATCCAGGCACTCATCTGAGGAGCATCCTTTCCCAGATCATGAATTCTTTTGTAGCAAAATGGTCTTATGTGACTTGGTAAGAAGCAGTAGTGACACACAATTCTCTTCTTCTTGGGTGTTGTTTTAGAATTGTGAAAGTTCTTAGGTTTTGAGGAACTCTCTCCTTCTTTTGAAAAAATTGATTCAAAGCCGAGACCTGTTTTAGAAAAATGACCCATACTTAGAACCTCATCAAGAGTTGCCTTTCCAGTATTCATTTTTGCAAATGTTTTCTTGGCCTTTTTGAGTTCCGTTTTGGTTTTCTCAAGTTCAATGTCACGTTTAGTGAGCATGACCTCGAGTTTGGCTATTGAATTTTTTTGGTTGTCATTTTCAGTGGTGACCTCTTTAAGTTCACCTTTTAAAGTTGAAATTTCAGTAGAGAGTTTCTCATTGACCTTTTCAAAAACGGCAATCTTTTCTACACATTTTTCCCAATCAGCATATAAATCACCATAAGCATCAAGAAGTTCTTGATAACTTCCATCATCCTCTTCTTCATTCTCTATTTTCTTAGTCAGCGAAAAATTAAAACAGTTTACCACAGAGTTAGAAGATGTGATGGTAGATGTGACATCATCTGAAGATACATCAGATTGATGTTCATGACTTGGAGGCAAGATTTCCATGATTGCTAATTTTAGTTTTTCATCTTCGTCCTCACTGTCACTAAGGGTCGCAAAAAAGCTCATTCCCTTTTTCTTCAGGTGTTGGCACACTCATTTGCATAGTGCCCAAAGCTTTTACAGGCTCTACATTGAACAGTTTCAGATCTATTCTTAGTAAAACTAGTAGGTTTCTTGAACCTACTCTCAGTATCCTCCTTTGGTTTTTCAAAAGTATTTGGTTTTTTAGAAGGAAATTTGTTGTCCCTTTTATTTTTAAGAAAAGATGTAAAATTTTTAGTCAAAAGGACAACATCTCCAGTTTCCAAATTTGAAGTATCAATTTCATTTGAGATTTCTTCAATCTCTTTTGGTACTGTGGATACTCTAGAGAGAGCAGAAGCAAGAGCAACACTCTCAACTTTATGTTGTTGTTGAATGGAAGTGTTCATCTCAAACATGGTTAGTTTACCCACAAGAGTATCTAAACCCATGGTTGTAGTATCATGTGATTCTTCAATAGCAGCAATTTTAATATTAAACTTATCAATAACAGTTTTTAACATTTTGCTTACTAATCTAGCATTTTATATAGGCTCACCTAGGGAGAGACATTCATTTGAGATTTCTCTCAATTTTACAGAATAGCTTTTTATGTCCTCAGTCTCATTCATCCTCAAGTTTTCAAACTTGGTCATGAGAATTCTCAACCTAGTGGCTTTAACATTATCATCACCCTCACAGTAACCTTGCAAAATATCCCAGGCAGTCTTAGAAACATTTTTATTTATCACAAGTCTAAACATGTGTTCATCCACATGACTTGAAATAGCATCAAGAGCCTTGAAATTATAGTTAGCAAGGGTGACTTCAGCAGTGGTCCTTTCTTCCTCAGGTTTGAGTTTGTAGACCTTTTCTGAGGTTTCTCCTTCTTTACTACTTTTACTTTCAACCTTTGGAGGGGGCCATGGAATAATAATACAAAGCCACGCTCGTTCATCAATTGCTTTGATGAAGAGACGCATCTTAGCTTTTCAAATAGCATAATTAGATCCATCTAAAACCGGGGGACGGTATTGATTCAAGTTTAAGTGTCCTTCCATAATGACCACTCTTTCTTGGATCTCACTCAGTGTAATCGAGTGGAGCTCTGATACCAATTGAAAGAAGTGGAGCGGCTAGGAAGTGCACAGAAACAACAGACAGACTGATGTGAGTCCTGATGCTATCACACCAGTACTTACATCAACAAGAACAGCAGCAGAAATGAACAATTAAAAACGAAATGAACACAGTGAATAACACTTATCTACATCAATTTGTTGTAGACAATAAAACTTCTCTTATTAGAAAACTTTTCACTCGATTTACACAAATGAACTTAAGAGAAGACAAAATAAACAAAGAAACTCTCACACAAAAACAACTCTCCTGAAGCTTGTATTCTTCAACATGCAGAGTTCAAAAACCGTATTTTCAACTGAGGCGTGAACCTCATATTTATATCTAAGGAGTCTTTGGATTTGGATGACTGAAGCTTGGAAAATATATCTTCAACTAAGTCTTCTTTATCCCTCTATCCACTCAGGCAATCCTTTTCCTTTAGACTTCTTTTCCTTGTGTGAGAGTCCTACATAAATAAACAAACTACACACTAAAATAAACTTAAATCTCGGTTAGTAGGTTAGTGCATCTAAATATAAAATACATATTTATTTACTTAAATTAAATAATTAAGAAAGTAACAAAACTAAATTAAGTCAACCTTTGACTTGTCCATGTGTGTGATGTCCACACACTTTCACATTTTTTTGTAGTAGAATTTTTTTTAGAAATAAATTGAATATATCATCTAATTGACTTAACATAAACCTCTAATGCATCTAAACCATCTCTAACACATAAATTAATTATATGACATAAACATCTAATATGAAAAAACTTATCCCCAAGTGAGGGCTGACAAACGGTAATTAAATCTCAAGCAATTTTGAACAAATAATTTCGCGGAATGCGGTGGCTCAAAATATTTGTAAGAAATAGTAAATATTTTATTTAAAATACCATACTCAAGAAAAATCTCAAGCAATTTTGAATAAATATTTTTCACGGAATGCGGTGGCTCAAAATATTTGTAAGAAATTAATCTTTTTTTGATTTTTCATGAATTATCTATCCAATGGCAAGTAACGCCCAAATAAGTATTTTTTTACCAATGATCACTCCAACCATCGACACAAATTGAAACTTTATTTTCTAAATTTGATAAAACATCAATTAAATATTTTTTATATTTTTTCACCACTCTAGTAATATCACGTACGAGATTCGTACGTGGTACTCTCGTGGCGGTGGGGTTTAAAGAAAGGCGAGCAAAATTTTCATAAAAATTACAATCCTCAAAATTAAAAGGAAGGCCTTTAACGCAAATTAATTTAGCTAGTTCATCCCTATAAACCCACTTATCAAATTTAAAATGGACGGAAGGGGAAGACGAACCTTGTGCACCCGAACCCGAACTATGTTGTTGATATTGTAATTGAGTTTGCGTAGTGAAAATGCCAAGTTTCTCAGGATGTTTTGACGCTGCATGCCCGTTGAGCGTCCTATGCCCTCCGCCTCTTTTGAATGAGTAAGACTAGACGTGGCCGGTTCAGTTAACCGGCGGTTCACGGTAACCGAACCGACGGTTCCAAACCTTCCCAAAGACCAACCGAAATCGAACCGGATAACCGCCTTAACCGGTAACGGTTTGACCGGTTAACCGGTTTCAACAGTTTATTTTTTTATTTTATTTTTTTTTCAAATTAGATTTTTAACAGAAATTTTTAACAGATTTAAAAACAATTAAGTAAAAAGTTAATTTTTTAACAGTTTTTGAATAAAAAAGTTAACTTTTTAACAGTTTTTTTTTAAAAAAACTGTTAACTATTTAACAGTTTTTTGAAAAAAGTTAACTTTTAATTTTTTTCAATTTTTTTTGGATAAATAAGACTATTTTAGACTTTTGTTTGCTACATACAATTTTTGCAAAAAGATATATTAAAAAAAATTACGAATTTTGAAAGAAATAAAACTTAACTTTTTTAAAAGAAACGAAAGTATATAAAAGAAAAAAGGGACGGTACCCTTAAATTTTATTAATTAAAATAAAATTATAAAGAGGGGGACAACCAACCTTACCCTTTTATGAATAAGGGGAGACATTTAGGAGCCTTTACCTCAACCTAACTATTACAATTAAATAAAAATAAATCTAATCTAAAGTCTAAACTAATCTAATTAAAATAAAAATTAATCTAAAACATCATTCATTCTTCATTACTTTTCGTGGAGTCCTCGACATCATATTGATATCTTGGATCCAATAGATCCTCTTCATAAGGCAAGTCTTGTTGCCTTTTTTTCGCTCTAACCCAATCGCCAAGTGAAAGTTGATGTTCCAAGTTTTCACTAGTTAGTTGGGAACGTCTTTCATCCAAATCATTTCCATCAATGCTAAATGCCGATTCAATCGCCACCGTTGAAGCGGGAGAGGCTAAGACTTCTTTACAACTATGGAAAGTATAGGATAAATGTCTTTCCTTCTTGATCACCATTGTAAAACATAAAATTCATTTGAATTTGGGAATTCAAAGTTTGTAGTGAAATAAGTTTCTAACTCCACGGGAAGGTTTGATGATGATGAAGATGAACCTCAAGAAGGACCACGTTTTTTACTATACAAATTTGCAAAAAAACTATATGGATCCCCACTAGTAAAACTTGGTTGAGAAATATAGGAATCATCTTCATGTTGTTGGCTTTGAGAAGTGTTTCCATATAAGACACTATACTCATTAAAAAGGATAATCAAATCATTTTTTGTGTCTTGAACAATAATTGACGGAAGTTCATTACTACCGTCACCATCGAGATATAATTTCAAATTATAATAAGTTATAATGCACTCTAAATCTTCTAATTTAATCAGGGATCTAATAACTTTGCAACTAAGAAAAGAGGCGGAATAGTGTCAAAATATTTAAGCTACTTTTGTCTCATGGAAACAATAAATTCTTTTAAAATAGGGCATTCTCTTAAATTGTCAAAAATGGTAACAATTGCAACACAATGCTCTAGCATCAAAACGAAAGTTGGATAATAAACTCCCGAAAAAGCGAAAGTAGCGGTATTAAAAATCTTTAATAATTCACATTAATTAATGCATGTATTCCATTGATAAGCAAATAGAGATTCATTATAGCCAATTAACATAAAAAATTGCATTAGGAGATCTTTATAAGCGAAACCATCGGTTAAGAATTTGTAGGTGAAATTCCACCTAGTTAAAATATCGTAAGTAAAATATTTGTCCGGCACACTTTTACTTCTTAAAAAGCTTATCCATTTTTTTGTATTAAATTTTTTTTTAGAAATAAATTGAACACATCGTGTAATTGGCTTAACATAAACCTCTAATGCAACTAAACCATCTCTAAGACATAAATTAATTATATGACATAAACATCTAATATGAAAAAACTTACATCCAAGTGAGGGTTGACAAACGGTAATTAAATCGGGTAAACTAGCCGTATTAGCACTTGTATTGTCAAATAGTAAATATTTTATTTAAAATACCATACTCAAGAAAAATCTCAAGCAATTTTGCACAAATATTTTCCGCGGAATGCGGTGGCTCAAAATCTTTGTAAGCAATTAATCTTTTTTGGATTTTACATGAATTATCTATCAAATGGCAAGTAATGCCCAAATAAGTATTTCTTTGCCAATGATCACTCCAACCATTGGCACAAATTGAAACTTTATTTTCTAAATTTGATAAAACACCAATTAAATCTTTTTTATATTTTTTCACCACTCTAGCAGTATCACGTACGAGATTCGTACGTGGTACTCTCGTGGCGGCGAGGTTTAAAGAAAGGCGAGCAAAATTTTCATAAAAATCACAATTCGCAAAATTAAAAGGAAGACCATTAACGCAAATTAATTTGGCTAGTTCATCCCTATAAACCCACTTATCAAATTTAAAAAGAACGGAAGGGGAAGACGAACCTTGTGCACCCGAACCCGAACTATATTGTTGATATTGTAATTGAGTTTGCGTTCTAAAAATGCCAAGTTTCTCGAGATGTTTTGACGCCGTATGCCCGTTGAGCGTCCCATGCCCTCCGCCTCTTTTGAATGAGTAAGACTAGACGTGGCAGGTTCGGTTAACCAGCAGTTCACGGTTACCGAACCGGCGGTTCCAAACCTTCCCAAAGACCATCCGGAACCGAACCGGATAACCGCCTTAACCGGGGTCGGTTTGACCGGTTAACCGGTTTCAACCGTTTATTTTTTATTTTTTAGTTTTTTTCAAAATTGATTTTTAACAGATTTAAAAACAATAAAGTAAAAAGTTGATTTTCTAACAGTTTTTGAATAAAAAAGTTAACTTTTTAACAGTTGTTTTAAAAAACTGTTAACTATTTACCAGTTTTTTTAAAAAAGTTAACTTTTAATTTTTTTCAATTTTTTTTTGGATAAATAAGACAATTTTAGACTTTTGTTTGCTGCATAAAATTTTTGCAAAAAGTTATATAAAAAAAGTTATGAATTTTGAAAGAAATAAAACTTAATTTTTTTAAAAGAAACGAAAGTATATAAAAGAAAAAAGGGACGGTACCCTTAAATTTTATTAATTAAAATAAAATTACAAGCAGGGGGACAACCAACCTTACCCTTTTATAAATAAGGGGAGACATTTAGGAGCCTTAACCTCAACCTAACTATTACAATTAAATAAAAATAAATCTAATCTAAAGTCTAAACTAATCTAATTAAAATAAAAATTAATCTAAAACTTCATTCATTCTTCATTACTTTCCGTGGAGTCCTCGACATCATATTGATATCTTGGATCCAATAGATCATCTTCATAAGGCAAGTCTTGTTACCTTTTTTCCGCTCTAACCCAATCGCCAAGTGAAAGTTGATGTTCCAAGTTTTCACTAGTTAGTTGGGAATGTCTTTCATCCAAAACATTTCCACCAACGCTAAATGCCGATTCAACCGCCACCGTTGAAGCGGGAGAGACTAAGACTTCTTTACAACTATGGAAAGTATAGGATAAATGTCTTTCCTTCTTGACCACCATTGTAAAACATAAAATTCATTTGAATTTGGGAATTCAAAGTTTGTAGTGAAATAAGTTTCTAACTCCACGGGAATGTTTGATGATGATGAAGATGAACCTCGAGAAGGACCACATTTTTTACTATACAAATTTGTAAAAAAACTATATGGATCCCCACTAGTAAAACGTGGTTGAGAAGTAGAGGAATCATCTTCATGTTGTTGGCTTTGAGAAGTGTTTCCATATAAGACACTATACTCATTAAAAAGGATAATCAAATCATTTTTTGTGTCTTGAACAATAATTGACGGAAGTTCATTACTACCGTCACCATCGGGATATAATTTCAAATAATAATAAGTTATAATGCACTCTAAATCATCTAATTTAACTCGGGGATCTAATAACTTTGCAACCAAGAAAAGAGGCGGAATAGTGTCAAAATATTTAAGCCACTTTTATCTCATGGAAACAATAAATTCTTTTAAAATAGTGCATTCTCTTAAATTGTCAAAAATAGTAACAATTGTAACACAATGCTCTAGCACCAAAACGGAAGTTGGATAATAAACTTCCGAAAAAGCCAAAGTAGCGGTATTAAAATTCTTTAACAATTCACATAAATTATTGCATGTATTCCATTGATAAGCAAATAGAGGTTCATTATAGCCATTTGACATAAAAATTGCATTAGGAGATCTTTATAAGCAAAACCATCGGTTAACATTTTGTAGGTTAAATTCCACCTAGTTAGAATATCGAAAGTAAAATATTTGTCCGGCACACTCTTACTTCTTAAAAAGCTTATCCATTTTTTTGTATTAGAATTTTTTTTAGAAATAAATTGAATACATCGTCTAATTGGCTTAACATAAACCTCTAATGCATCTAAACCATCTCTAAGACATAAATTAATTATATGACATAAACATCTAATATGAAAAAACTTACCCCCAAGTGAGTGTGAGTACCCCGATCCGAACTCAAGTTTTGGATCCAATCTAATTAAAATTTGGGCTTACACAAATTGCTAAGAAGCAATTAGAGTCCAAAATTCCCAGCAGTCCACCAATCCATTGGGCCTGCCAGCCACTCGGCCCATTATGGCCAAAAGATGTACGCTGTCGGACGACATGGACATTGAGGCGGTTTAACTGCCCCTGTCGTCCAACATAGGAAGCTCAGTCAGGATGCCTATAAATAGAAGGCATGGCTGATCATTTTAAAGGGGGGGCAGACACAAAAATAGGGGGACAACACACACACGGCAAGGGGAAGAAACTTTCTCCCTAAGCTAAACAACTCTCTATCTCTGAGAGCACTTTCTCTCTCTAGCCGTGATAAACCGGCAATAACAGGGAACCCCCCTCCCAATCGGTGGTCTTCTCCGGCCAAACCTACCCTCTTCCTCGCCATCCACCGGCGACAACCAAACAACGGAGACCCCCTCCCCGGTCTTCTCCTCCTTCACACCCAAATTGATTGGCAAATCAATCTCCCCAATCGGTGTTCTTCCTCACCGGCGACAACCACCACCGTTCTCAGCTCTCCCCGGCGACGGGCTCCCTCTATCTCCATTCACCAACGACCGCTTCCTCACCGGTTCATTTCCTCTCTCTAACCTCGGCGTTCCATCTCTGGCCAAGCCCTAGCTCCTCACCACCACCGCCCTTCAACAGAGGTAGGTATCTCCCTCGTCTTCTAAATCGCCGACCTCCATCAAAACCGAGCTTCTCTGTTCTAAGTCGGCCGACAAACAAAACAACGACCAAACTCACGGTTGAGTTCACCACCCAAATCGGCCGGTTGAGCTCTCCCCAAAACCGAGCTCCTTCCCCTGTTCTGGACCGTCAACGCCGTACACCACCGCCGTTCTCCTCTGTTCAAACAGCTTGAGCCGTGCACCAAACACCGCCCCTAACAGCTTCAAGCTGAGAAGTCCTCATTTCCAGTCGTCGCCCCGGAGCCGATTGGAGACTCCCTATACCGACGGGGTATAGGGAGGTGTGGATCTACGAGGGTAACGCTCTAATCATCTTCCTCTATTTTCAACGTACATATCTATATTGTATGCTGGGAGTTGTTTGGCTTTGGATGTGATTGAACACGTTTTGTTTAATCTCTGAATGTTATATCCATTTTCATGATATTGCACTTCTGGTTGTTCATGTTATTGGATGCTTCAAGTAGAGTGTGGATTCTCAATATCCACACTCTTTGAAGTAATCGTATCGATCTCAGTTATATTGTGGCTGAATCTGTTGTTGATAGTTGTTGATGGTATTTTGATCATCTTCGTTATCTTCGTCTGAGTTAGGAGGTGATGGCTCATCATTCATATTTGGCCATTAATGCCATATGATCCTCCCACAATACTCATTTGTTGCTATCGTTGCTTGAGTTAGGAAGTGAGGGTTCTTTAATTGTGACCCAAGAAATGTGGTCATTCACATTGGGTCACTGAAACCCCATGACCTTCCCATAATACTCTTTATCTCAGTCTCTTCATTGTTCTAGTTAGCTTCTTAGCTTTAGAATGGTATTGGTGGCATGACCACTCCTTTTGTAGAGACAGTCTGACCAGGGCATCCTGTGTCATACGACACCCACGCTCCTGGGTAATCCTGTGTCGTGTGACACCCAAGGCTCTGAGCAGTCCTGTGTCGCATGACACCCGTGACCCTGGACAGACTGCCTCAACCTATTGCCTTGTAATTCATTTTTATCAATTGTAAGTGGGATGTGGCCTCCCACAGTAAAAGGCTCACAAGATGTAATCCCTCATTCTGATTAATAAAGCAAAGCATTAAATTGCATTTTATTACATATATTGTCTCACACAATTGCACACACTTTTGAATGGTCTTGAATGTTGAACATAGAAAGACTCGTCTACGGACGAGGCGTGTTGGGTGAACTCTCAAGTTCTTCCCAACACGTAACCTGACCCCCGGACCCATTTTCTCTTTAAAGGTTTTTCAATGTTTTCCTCTAAAAACGGTGTGGCGACTCTAAAGGAGTGGTCATGCCACCAATACCATTCTAAAGCTAAGAAGCTAACTAGAACAATGAAGAGACTGAGATAAAGAGTATTATGGGAAGGTCATGGGGTTTCAGTGACCCAATGTGAATGACCACATTTCTTGGGTCACAATTAAAGAACCCTCACTTCCTAACTCAAGGAACGATAGCAACAAATGAGTTTTGTGGGAGGATCATATGGCATTAATGGCCAAATATGAATGATGAGCCATCACCTCCTAACTCAGACAAAGATAACGAAGATGATCAAAATACCATCAACAACTATCAACAACAGATTCAGCCACAATATAACTGAGATCGATACGATTACTTCAAAGAGTGTGGATATTGAGAATCCACACTCTACTTGAAGCATCCAATAACATGAACAACCAGAAGTGCAATATCATGAAAATGGATATAACATTCAGAGATTAAACAAAACTTGTTCAATCACATCCAAAGCCAAACAACTCCCAGCATACAATATAGATATGTACGTTGAAAATAGAGGAAGATGATTAGAGCGTTACCCTCGTAGATCCACACCTCCCTATACCCCGTCGGTATAGGGAGTCTCCAATCGGCTCCGGGGCGACGACTGGAAACGAGGACTTCTCAGCTTGAAGCTGTTAGGGGCGGTGTTTGGTGCACGGCTCAAGCTGTTTGAATAGAGGAGAACGGCGGTGGTGGACGACGTTGACGGTCCTGAACAGGGGAAGGAGCTCGGTTTTGGGGAGAGCTCAACCGGCCGATTTGGGTGGTGAACTCAACCGTGAGTTTGGTCGTTGTTTTGTTTGCCGGCCGACTTAGAACAGAGAAGCTCGGTTTTGATGGATTTCGGCGATTTAGAAGACGAGGGAGATACCTACCTCTGTTGAAGGGCGGTGGTGGTGAGGAGCTAGGGCTTGGCCGGAGATGGAACGCCGAGGTTAGAGAGAGGAAACGAACCGGTGAGGAAGCGGTCGTTGGTGAATGGAGATAGAGGGAGCCCATCGCCGGGGAGAGCTGAGAACGGTGGTGGTTGTCGCCGGTGAGGAAGAACACCGATTGGGGAGATTTATTTGCCAATCGATTTGGGTGTGAAGGAGGAGAAGACCGGGGAGGGGGTCTCTTTGTTTGGTTGTCGCCGGTGGATGGCGAGGAAGAGGGTAGGTTTGGCCGGAGAAGACCACCGATTGGGAGGGGGGTTCCCTGCTATTGCCGGTTTATCACGGCTAGAGAGAGAAAGTGCTCTCAGAGAGAGAGAGTTGTTTAGCTTAGGGAGAAAGTTTCTTCCCCTTGCCGTGTGTGTGTTGTCCCCCTATTTTTGTGTCTGCCCCCTTTAAAAATGATCAGCCATGCCTTCTATTTATAGGCATCCCGATCGAAGCTTTCTATGTCGGACGACAAAAAGCGTAAACCGCCTCAATGTCCATGTCGTCCGATAGTGTACATCTTTTTGGCCATAATGGGCCGAGCACGGGCAGCCCAATGGATTGGTGGATCGGGCCGGGAATTTTGGACTCTAATTGCTTCTTAGCAATTTGTGTAAGCCCAAATTTTAATTAGATTGGATCCAAAACTTGAGTTCGGATCGGGGTACTCACAGAGCCCCTCGGCGACGTCACTTCCACGGGAAGCGGGGTCGTCGATAAAAAAAATGAGAATCCCGAGCCGTACACGAATGGCGGGGAAAAAGGTGACCAAGATGGTCAAGTGGCTGGACCTCTTATGAAGAGGATTCCTACGTATCCCGTGGGGGAATCAAGCCGAATCGTAGTTCGTCAAAGATGGGGTGCCAATAAAAGGCCACGGGTTTTGTACCCGAAAGTGACTGTTCCAAGGGGAGTCACCCCGAAGGTGGGTGTTTGGACCCGGGATTGACTGTGTCTGAGGGGAGTTACCCTGAAGATGGGTGTTTGCACCCGAGATTGACTGTGTCTGAGGGGAGTCACCCCGAAGGTGGGTGTTTGCACCCGAGATTGACTGTTGCAATGGGGAGTCACCCCGAAGTTGGGTGTTTGCACCCGAGATTGACTGTTCCAAGGGGAGTCACCCCGAATATGGGTGTTTGCACCCGAGATTGACTGTGTATGAGGGGAGTCACCCCGATGATGGGTGTTTTCACCCGAGATTGACTGTGTATGAGGGGAGTCACCCCGAATATGGGTGTTTGCACCCAAGATTGACTGTTGAATGGGGAGTCACCCCGAAGATGGGCGTTTGTACCCAAGGTTGACTGTTGAAGGGGGAGTCACCCCGAAAATGGGTGTTTGTACCCAAGGTTGACTGTTGAATGGGGAGTCACCCCGAAAATGGGTGTTTGTACCCAAGGTTGACTGTTAAATGGGGAGTCACCCCGAAAATGGGCGTTTGTACCCAAGGTTGACTGTTGAATGGGATGTCACCCCGAGGATTTGACTGTTTTTCTTTGGGAAGTCACCCCGCGACTTTGACTGTTTTTTGGGAGTCATCCACGAATTTGACTGTTTTTTCTTTGGGAAGTCACCCCGCGAATTTGACTGTTTCGATGGGGAGTCACCCCGAAGATTGACTTTTTCTTTGGGAGTCACCCGCGAATTTGACTGTTTTGATGGGGAGTCACCCCGAAGATTGACTTTTTTTTTGGGAGTCACCCGCGAATTTTGACTGTTTTGATGGGGAGTCACCCCGCGAATTTGACTTTTTCTTTGGGAGTCACCCGCGGATTTGACTATTTTTTCTTTGGGAAGTCACCCCGCGAATTTGACTGTTTTTCTTTGGGAAGTCACCCCGCGGATTTGACTATTTTTCTTTGGGAAGTCACGCCGCGAATTTGACTTTTTCTTTGGGAGTCACCCGCGAATATGACTTTTTTGATGGGGAGTCACCTTGAGGGTTTGACTTTTTCCTTTGGGAGTCACCCGCGAATATGACTATTTTGATGGGGAGTCACCCCGAGGGTTTGACTTTTTCCTTTGGGAGTCACCCGCGAATATGACTTTTTTCTTTGGGAGTCACCCGCGAATTTTTACTGTGTGGAAAATCTGTACGGTCTTTCCGGACCGGGTAGTTTATAGCCATTCCGGGCTATTTTCTGTGTTGGAAACTGTACGGTTTTCCAGATCGGGTAGTTTATAGCCATTTCGGGCTATTTTCTGTGTTGGAAACTGTACGGATTTCCGGACCGGGTAGTTTATAGCCATTCCGGGCTATTTTCTGTGTTGGAAACTGTACGGTTTTCCAGACCAGCTAGTTTAGAGCCATTCTGGGCTATTTTCTGTGTTGAAAACTGTATGGTTTTCCGGACCGGGTAGTTTATAGCCATTCCGGGCTATTTTCTGTGTTGAAAACTGTACGGTTTTCCGGACCGGGTAGTTTATAGCCATTCCGGGCTATGAATAATGATTTGCCCTTGAGAATGGGCTCTTTGAAGGTTTGCCTATTTGAAGGTCTGCCTATGAGAATGGATTTTGAATGAGGATCTGCCCATGAGAACGGGCCTTTTGTGAAGATCTGCCCATGAGAAAGGGCTCTTTTTTTATGAGCTGCCCGTGGAAATGGGCTCTTGGTAATGGTTTGCCCTTGAGAATGGGCTTTCAGAGATGGTTTGCTGTGTGGAATAGGCTTTGATGATTCGCCTATGAGAACGGGCTTTTGATGGTGAAGCGCCCTTGAGAATGGGCTTTTTTTTTTTTTTTTAAGATGAGGCTAAAGAGCCCTAATGATTGGAGATTGAAGCAGCTGAAATTTTCAACGAGCATTGCCTGGAGACTGAGGCGGCTGAAGCTTTTTCAAGCAATGCTGTTAAGTCTTAAGAAAAGACTGATGAAGATGGTAAAGGCAGAATGTGCCACCTACAAGATTTGAACTCTTTGTCCAGATTGTGATTTGAGGAGCAATCCCCATGATCAGATTATGATCACCTGATTATTGTACCCTGTGGGGGAAAACGCAACACTCTAGGCACTTTGCATTTTATTCGATTAATTAAATTTTGCTTATGCATTATTAATTTTTTGTTGCACAAGTCCATCTCAGCTGGGGATGGAAGGGAAGTGAGGATTTTTGCAAGGCTTGACAAGCATATATGTATATAGCAATTATGCTATGATGGATTGATGATGGGATGACTGTGTATATGATGATGTATGGGTTGGACCCTCTCCCATAAGGTTGGGAAATGTATGAGTGATGGTGTATGGATGGTGCAGCTAGGCAAGTCGGGGACGCTCCCGGGAGTACAGATTGCAGCAGATTGACTCGTTGCTGATAAGAACAATGGTGTATCGCGCGCCTGAGACGGCAAGCAGCAGAGAAAGTGCAGAGAATGATCCCGGCTTTGAAGAGATGACTAGGCGAATCCCCAGATCTTGATGAGGTGACCATGGCGAATCCCCAATTGATGGTGCAAAGCAATCCCGAGGGGAAATCTGGTAAGGAGGGCCTGAGGGATATCTTAACCAAAGCCCCAGCTTGAGCAAATTCCATGCAGCTTTTCCGCAGACAGAGTCATCTTGTGGCCACAGAGGCAACCCATCGTTTCATACCGCAGTCAATCAGTCGCTGGACAAGACTCGGAAATGTATATGTGCAGGGGCACATTTTTCGAAGGTGGGAATGGATCCCAAATTTGTGTATGACACTCTCGCTTTTGGGTTTGACTCTTTTGGGAGAGTATAAGCATCACAAGGTGTGGAAAAGTGTATGGAAGCCCCTGCTGACCGAAACAGTGTTTGGCTCTATCTTCCTATGATGTTGAAAGAGAAGACTTGTCGAGACACTTGAAAACTTGTCTTATTCGTGATGATCACAAGGCTGCTTAAAACCCTTTATTGATGTTCGGGTTATTCAAACACTAATCCTGATATGGACAAATATTTTGATTAATCACAAGGAGAAAACCAACTGATATCGAGAATCGAACTCGGAAGGATTGTTCGTGTATAGGGACGGCCCTTGAGGAGACCGGATTTTCTGAGATTTGTTTGTGATTTCGACCGGACCAATTATGGTTGCCTACGTTCCCCTCCATGATGAGGAGCTCAGGTCGCCATAGTTTGGGCGAGTCCCGATTGAAAAGAGAATGAATGTTGAAATTCGAGGTTCTGAGGACCTTTGAGGATTTTAAGGATGGGAGAGTTGAAAAACATGTCCCCTTGGAGTGTCGATGAAAGACACGGATGCGAAGCCCCAGTGGGACATCCACGGCAAGTGTTTGCGGAGGAGAAATGAAATATGCTCAAATGAAGTGTCGAAGGGAAGGATTGAATTTGCACAATCTTTGATTGATGATATTTTCAGTCGAGATGGCTTTGGCTCTGATTTAAGCAAGCAACGAAGCATTAACGTGATTTAGATCTCGAGGATATTAGAATGAAATTACTATCCGGTAGGGACTGTAGCTGGATTTTCGAGCTTCGATCGGCCATCGGGTAATTTTGGAAGTGGGTGACCTCTTAAGATGAGAGGTCGGCTAGGCCTTTTACTGACTGAACCTCTAAAGATGAGAGGTTGGCTTGCAGGGATGTGTTTGGAATTTCTAAGGTAAGGGAATTGATTGCCTCTAAGAATGAGAGGTCAAATTTTGACTTTGGCCAAAGACAAGGGTAATGGTAAGGGAATATCCTCTAAAATTGAGAGGGTGGCTTGGGATTGGTTAAGGAAATGGGAATATCCTCTAAAATCGAGAGGATGGCTTGGGATTGATTTAAGGTGATGGTGAGAGGAAGTCCAAGCTATCGAGCACTTTTGCGAACTTGCGAGAATTCGGGCTCCTTTGTTTTTTGTTTTTTTTTTGTTTTTTTTTGTTTTTTTTTCATTGGAGAGCTTCTTGAAAAGTCGGAGATTTTTTTTTTTTTTTTGCTGAATGGTGAGGATCTAAAGTCCTTCTTTTGATGATTTGGGATGGCCTCTTTGAGGAGATGAGGACTCTTGCTGAATTGTGAGGATTTAAAATCCTTCTTTTGATAACTTGGAAGGCCTCCTGAGGAGTTGAGGATTATATCCGAGATTGTGAGGATTTAAAATCCTTCTTTTGAGAATTTGGAAGGCTTCCTGAGGAGCTGAGGATTATATATGTCCTTCCTTCATGACTTGAATATTTTATGCATTGCCGACTCTCGAAGCTAACTTATTTGGCGTTGCTTGGACTTCTCTCAGCAAGGAGCAAAGGTGATGGCTTAAACAAGGTTTCAAAACATGCCGATCTTGAAATGAAAGGATATTATTTGGTGAGGGTAAGGTAATGGCTTTCCTATGGGTGAAAGGCTTCAACCGCAATCCCTACCGGATGACCTAAGCGAGATTAAGTCTTCATTGCTTGCTTAAGCTTAATTGAGGAAGATTCATGCAAATTCATCGAGCAACGAGATGAGGGTAATGAAAGAAATGTGAGCATATGAGATGCAAGATGGG
Organism: Adenophora triphylla var. japonica; assembly: GCA_022495995.1. NCBI lineage: Eukaryota > Viridiplantae > Streptophyta > Magnoliopsida > Asterales > Campanulaceae > Adenophora > Adenophora triphylla. Next base: position 171,035 of record JAFEMH010004786.1, read on the forward strand.
GAGTTTGTAAGCCCCAATTTGAGAAGGATATCAATTGATTTTCTCACTCCGATTAATTTAGACATGAGTCATTTCGAAGCATTAGTGGTTGAGCAGCACGAGTGATCATCTATGATAAGACCATTTCAATTAAGTGTAATGTGGGTGTGCTAGTGATGTCTCGAGTCTAGCAAGAAGAGAAACAAAGATTTTTATTATTGCAAAGCAAAAATTGGTCCAAAGTGGACTCGACAGACTCATGTCCGACAGCGGACCTTCTAGATCCTACGAGGACTGATTGACTTCTCTGTCTTCAAATGGAGAAACTCCAGGCTGGCTAGCCACCACATTCTCTGCACCAGACATCTCGGGTTTTGTGTCAGAGGGACAATCACTCGGGCGTTTGAACTGTTGCCGCCTTGGGAATATGGACCAATGAGCGCCGGGAACGAGAGCGCACACCCAACTTGCCGTAGCTGTAGAGGCGAAGGGGTGATTGGTAAGGTGGCGGATGAGAGATCCTTGAGATTGTATGGGAGAGGGAGGACGGAAGGAGATGGACTCATGCAACATCCTTTGTTTTTTTTTTTTTGTGTGCTTTTTTTTGTTTTTGTTTTTTATGAATCCTAGGAATGGTTGGAAAAGGGGGACACCTTCTTTTTCGCATTCTACACTGTTCCTAGACTAGTGGGTTCCGCCGGTATTGCACTCCCGGGACGGACAATCCCGGCAGTGGTCATATAGGGCATGTGGAACCCACCAATCAAAAGGCAAAACGGACCTATGGGCATACAAGTCAAAACAAGTCAAACTCAAGATTTTCAAAACCAAGTTCAAGTCAGCGTCTTGACTCGGGAGGAGAGAGGGTCGAAAGTACGTTTGAATGTACGAGACCGCAATTTGCAGGTAAAATCGTGGGAAAAATTCGGCATAACCTCTCCTCTTTTTGAGTCGAAAATTCGGCATGGCCTCTCTTCTCTTAGCGGCGAAATTTCGACATAATTCTCGTTAGTATGTGTCAAGAAGTCGACATGGTCTCGTGTTGACACATGTCGAGAACGCGTCATGACTTCTTACGAAGTCGAGGCGAGAAATCGATATGTACCTCCGCCGAGATATGTCAAGATGTTGACATGTACTAACGTCGAGCTATGTCGTAATTTCGACATAAGGAGGAAGAGTATGCCAAGATTTTTTTGGAGACGAAGCATGACTCGGACTTTGTGAGAAAATTTTGAAAACCGAGTTTGAAAATGTTTTGAGAAGTATTGGCCAAAAACCAACCGGTCACGGTAGAAAGTGTGTCACGGACAAGTGTTGGGCCGACTCACTGCTAGGAGGACTTTAGGCGCTCAAGCGTTAGCGAAACACGTCACTTTCCGCGATGCCGTCCGTACACTCCCGGGTTCTAACTCTATGTGCAGGTAGCGTGCGAGTAGTGTGAAGGTATCTTCTAGAAAAATATTTTTTTGCTTTTTTGTAAAAGATTTTTTTTTTTGGTATTTTTTTTATGCAGTATGCAAAGAGAAAAAACAAAGAAATGAGTCAAAGCATGACAAAAAGGGACTGCCCCAAATGTCAGAGTTTTACCAGTAGCTGTAGTCCTGTATCTTTCTTCCCTGTTCTATTTTGACGGAACAAGCAAGTAGGAAAAGAGCCCCGGCTCTCGATAGTATCACATACCAAAGCATGATAGAGCATAGAAGCATGGAATCAAGGCAAAGCACACAACATGACACAGATGCACACACAAGAAGAATGAAAAAATTTGTCCAAGTTGATTTGGAGAAAGTTAGACTCTCTTTAAGAAAAACCTTTCTTCTTTTAGAAAATAGAAGAATGATACTGGTACGTGGGATTGTTAGACCACCATTTATCCCAAGCCCCGGGTTAGGGAGCGATACAGGAAGGTTAGTGGTTTCCACCTATATACCAAGTATCGTCTTCATTTTTTAGAACAAAAAGTTTTTCAACAATCCCCAGCGGAGTTGCCACTGAATGAACGCTCGCCCGAAAAAAGAGAGAAAGAAAAAATAAATGATAAAAGTGTTTTTGAATTCTTTCTCTTCCCTTTGTCTTTTTTTGTTTTATTTTTGCTTTTGAAGCGGAAAAGGGAGTTCTCGGTTTGTTTTGGGAGTCGCCACGCCGTTTTTAGAGGAAAACATTGAAAAACCTAATTTTAAGAGATTTTGAGTCCGGGAGTCTGGTTACGTGTTGGGAAGAACTAGAGAGTTCACCCAACACGCCCCTTTCGGGACTTTCAATCAACATTTGGACAAATATGGACATTCAAAATGTGTGTGCGATGTGTGTAAACAAGTAAAGTGTGCAAGCCTTAGATTTCATTAATGGTATGGAACTGAATACAACTTGCGAGCCATGATAAGGGGCCGCACCCTTTTTACACGTGATATCTTTTATCACAAGGCAGAGGTTTTGAGACAGATTGTCCCTTACAGAGGTAAAGCTACTCGAGAAATGAAAAGACATTATTTTGCTCATTTAGGACACTATTTAGTGGTCTAGAACCCAGTTTGGGGTTGATGGGAGTGGACAAAGTCACGATAGGCTTTGTCGACACGGATGTCACATGACATAGAGTCTTTTGAAGTCTTCTATGTCATATGGTGATCCTCTTCCGTCGAGTAGGTTGCGTCCAAACTGAGTTTAGGCACCCAAATAGTGGCTTATGAGCCAGAAGATGCTTAGGTAGGCTTTGAGTCACAAAGGGATAGGCCTAGCAGATTCTGAAGTCCAAGAATGGCTTTGCAGCCTTCTGGGAGTCCCATGTCGTATGACACAGGGTCTCCATGGAGACTTATGTCGCACGACATGGGGAGCCTGTTTCTGCCTTTCGCCCGTTTTGTTCCTCCTTTGTTCCCCAAGCAAACCAAGCATATTTAGCTACTGTAAGCAGTAATATGACAATAATATATGAGTATAATGGGAGGGTCACATGGATTTAGTGGCCAAAGTGTGATAAATCACATGATTTTGGCCACTTTGAAGTAGCCATCACCTCCTAACTCCATGAAAATATGTAAAGATTGAATTTTTATTGATCCTAAGATGACCAAATGTCCAGATCTGAGGTGGGGAGAAGTGAATATTGAAGATTCACTTCTCCACCACCTTTGTCATGCAAAATCCCAATTTCTACATGGTAAGAGAGCAAGTATGCATGCAAGGTATATTTAAAGACTTTATTTAAAGGGTGAGAGAGGTTTAGTGTCTACCTATTGTAGTCCACGAAGTAGAATCACCAATAGTATGGTGTCTACCCCTTCAATCACCACCAAAGGAAGCTTCTTGGAGTCTTGAACTTGAAGTGTGTGTGTGTGTGAGGAGGGAGGTGAGTGTGTGTGCGTGAGAGAGAGGGAGAGACTCTATTTGGCAAGAGTTTCCCCTATTTTACTGATATTACTCTCAGAATTTGACCCTCACTTTGGCTCTCTTCCTTGCCTCCTCCAAAATGATCAGCCATGCCTTCTATTTATAGGCATCCTGATGGGGCTTCTTATGTCGCACGACATAGGCAGTTAAACCGCCTTAGTGTCCCTTGTCGGACGACAGCGTACATCTTTTGGCCATAATGGGCCGAGTGGCTGGCAGGCCCAATGGATTGATGGGCTGCTTGGGATTTTTGGACTCTAATTGCTTCTTAGCAATTTGTGTAAGCCCAAATTTAATTAAATTGAATCCAAAACTTGAGTTCGGATCGGGGTACTCACAGTGAGGGTTGACAAACGGTAATTAAATCGGGTAAACTAGCCGTATTATCACTTGCGTTGTCAAATGAAATAGTAAATATTTTATTTAAAATACCATACTCAAGAAAAATCTCAAGCAATTTTGCACAAATATTTTCCGCAAAATGCGGTGGCTCAAAATCTTTGTAAGCAATTAATCTTTTTTGGATTTTTCATGAATTATCTATCAAATGGCAAGTAACGCCCAAATAAGTATTTCTTTACCAATGATCACTCCAACCATTGGCACAAATTGAAACTTTATTTTCTAAATTTGATAAAACACCAATTAAATCTTTTTTATATTTTTTCACCACTCTAGTAGTATCGCGTACGAGATTCGTACGTGGTACTCTCGTGTTGGCGGGGTTTAAAGAAAGGCGAGCAAAATTTTCATAAAAATCACGATCCACAGAATTAAAAGGAAGGCCTTTAACGAAAATTAATTTGGCTAGTTCATCCCTATAAACCCACTTATCAAATTTAAAAAGGACGGAAAGGGAAGACGAATCTTGTGCACCCAAACATGAACTATGTTTTTTACGTTATAATTGAGTTTACTTAGTGGAAATGCCAAGTTTCTCGGGATGATTTGACGCCGTATGCCCGTTGAGCGTCCCATGCCCTCTGCCTCTTTTGAATGGTAAGACGTGGTACAATAGTTGCAAAATGCTCGAAGATTATAATCATCATCGGCATTAATTTTTCTTTTGATGAAATGGATGGCGAAGGTATCGAATTGCAGCTCTCTTTCTCTAGGAGGTTGTCGTTGTCCCCGAACCCGACCATCTCCCCTTGTAGCTCGGCTGCCCCTACCCCTCCTAGCACTACCACTTTCAATTTCAACATTTTCTTATTCCTCATTTTGTTGAATATTTGGATTTTGATGATCAAAATCATCGTTGGGGGAGGAATAACCAACATGTGACTTGCCTAAATTGCTTCTCCTTTGATTTCTAGCCATTTGTGTAAGATAAAATGAAGTTTGGAAACGAAACAGAGCTTAAAAATGGATGAAAATGAAGAAAAATACTAATTTCTATAGAAAACTAACTGAAAATGGGACAATAGTTAACTGGAAATTGGATGAGAGTAAGAGAATATTTGAATATTTGAGAGTAGAAGAGAAAGATTAGAGAGAATAATGTGGAAATAAAATGGGAGGAGGGAGGTGATATTTATAGTTAGTTTTAATTAGTCAAAATATTTTTTTTGTTAATTATGTTTGGAAACTAACTGGAAAGTGGAAAGGGAGGGGACAGTCTGGCCTCACAGGCGCTGGAAGAGTGGAAGGCAGGTGGAGGAAGTAGCCGTTGGAGAGGAAGTAGCTGTTGGAGAGGCCAGTCCAACGGTCATGGCCCAGCAGTCAGCGCCCCAGCCAGCCCAGCCCCAGCCCCAGCCCAAGTCCCAAACCAACAACGGTCATATGACCGTTACATTTGAACTTAAATTCCGGTTAAAACAGCGGTTAACTGTCGGTTTTAACCGGTGGTTTAATGGTTTCCCAAAAATCCAAACCGTAACCGAACCTCCCAACAACCGGTTTCGGTTTAACCGGTCCCGATTAATCGTGTTGACCGGTTTTGACCGGTTTCAAACCGGCCGGTAAGCCGGTCCGGTTCATAAATTGGCCACGTCTAAGTAAGACGCGGTACAATAGTTGCAAAATGCTCGAAGATTATAATCATCATTGGCATTAATTTTTCTTTTGGTGAAATGGATGGCGAAGGTATCAGATTGCGGCTCTCTAGGAGGTTGTTGTTGTCCCTGACCCCGACCAACTCCCCTAGTAGCTCGGCTGCCCCTACCCCTCCTAGCACTATCACTTTCAATTTCAACATGTTCCTCTTCCTCATTTTGCTGAATATTTGGATTTTGATGATCAAAATCATCATTGGGGGAGGAAGAACCAACATGTGACTTGCCTAAATTGCTTCTACTTTGATTTCCAGCCATTTGTGTAAGATAAAATGAAGTTTAGAAACGAAACGGAGCTTAAAAATGGATGGAAATGAAGAAAAATACTAATTTTGTTAGAAAACTAACTGAAAATGGGACAATATTTAACTGAAAATTGGATTAGAGTAAGAGAATATTTGAGAGTTGAAGAGAAAGAGTAGAGAGAAATAATGTGAAAATAAAATGGGAGGAGGGAGGTGATATTTATAGTTAGTTTTAATTAGTCAATTTTTTTTTGTTAATTCTGTTTGGAAACTAACTGGAAAGTGGAAAGGGGGGGGGACAGTCTGGCCTCACAGGCGCTGGAAGAGTGGAAGGCAAGTAGAGGAAGTAGCCGTTGGGGAGGCCAGCCTAACGGTCATGGCCCAGCAGTTAGCGTCCCAGCCAGCCCAGCCCCAGCCCAAGTCCCAAACCAACAACGGTCATATGACCATTACATTTGAACTTAAATGCCGATTAAACTGGCGGTTAACCGTCGGTTTTAAACGGCGGTTTTAACCGGCGGTTAACCGGCGGTTTAACGGTTTCCCAAAAATCCAAACCGTAACCGAACCTCCCAACAACCAGTTTCGGTTTAATCGGTCCCGGTTAACCGAGTTGGCCGATTTTGACCAGTTCCAAACCGGCCGGTTAGCCAGTCCGGTTCATAAATTGGCCACGTCTATTTTCAGTCCCTCTTTATTTCCCACATAAGAACCCAATCAACTATAACGATTCACTTCCCCATTACACCCTACCTAAATTAAAGAACTTACAACCTTTTACATTCAAAAGAGATAACTAAAGTGAGGTTTTATTGAAAACAATAAACCGGGTGGCCAAAAAAAATTTAGACGAATGCAGTGTATGTTAAATCTCACAATTTTTTAACCTAACAGCTGAACACAAGCCATCTGAAACCACTATTAATCGAATAAACAATAGATCTCTATTAGAACATGGTTATGATGTTTCTCACATTTTTGGGTCTATCTATTGGTCTCATAGTTGCCTCTGCTTTCTTTCTTTTATGGTCATCTGAGGTCATTCCAATTTATTTGTTTATTCTTTAATCAATTTCCTGTTCTGATGTGAGCTTTAGAGATAAAATGCAGATTTAGGATCGAATTTCTCATCTTTTCTATATGAATTGGTGATCGCATTCATATTTGCTCTATGTAGTTTCTTATGTTTTCATCAAGAATTATCTTTTTTCTTTTTCTTTTCTTAAGTAATATTTGATGAGTTGAACAACTTTTATTAAGTCTATGTTTGCCTTTGGTTTAATTAGTGCTGGCTTTTCTTGGATTCTGCTATCACAGAGCATATAATTGATCAATCTCTCTCCCGTTAAAATACTTCCACTATTATCAGTTTTCAAAGAATGTGCTGCTTGAGAAGAAGTTGTTGAGAGTAGTGCTCTACAAGCAGCTATGTTGCCCTGATATTAAAATTCTTTGTTTGGAAACTTTGGTCTGCAGATTTTCAGATTTTATTTACTTTATATTAAGTTGTGGGCGTGCCGTGTGCAGTAGATATAATTGAATTAGGAACACACTGGTAGTAATCAATAGTGAAAGATTTATAAATACTTTAAGTTTCCTTACTCTGCTATTGCTTTTTTTTTCATTTTCCATTAATAGTTGAGTGCCTACAGAATTTCTTAATTAACTCTTTCAAACAGGTTTTTCAGAGGCAATAGAGCAGAATTAGATGACTATGCTGATCTTCATGTCGATGTGGATGAAAAAAGGATGATGCAATAGATTTCAGCTTAGGAAAACATACATGAGGAAGATTTAATGGTTTTGGGAGTTACGACAGTCTAATGAGAAGTGCATTAAAGACGTATTTGAGTAGTTAATGAAAGACATCAATATTGGTGGTGACGGTACAGGTGGTGGTGGTGGTGGGGGGGAAACATGAGAGAGAGAAATATGGGTGTAAACTTTAAATTTTTTGGACATTCATGGAGTGTTAAGATCCCAGTAGAGATAGGAGATATTGAGCCTGATATAACATTGCAAGTTATCACTGACTTTAAACAGGGAGCACTTCAAAACACGAAACCAAAATGAGAGAGGGAGGAGATATATATATATATATATATATATATATATATATATATATATATATATATATATATATATATATATATATATATATATATATATATATATATATATATATATATGATTTGAACCTTATAGGAAAGTTGGCAAAAGTAAGTCATTACCATGATTTATAAATATACAAATCTATTGCCTCCCATTTGGCAATGTCTCGGTTACCATAAATTCAAGATCTAACTAAAATAAACATAAAACAAGTACCCAGTTTTCACTTTTCTTAGCCATTTCAGCAGCAATTTTATTAAACCCTCTCATTCTATTTTTCACAAACATCTCTACTATTCTATTTTCCACAACCATCTCTGCTAGCCACCCGATGTAATTCCCATTCGTCCATGTTATTAGAAGATTATATAATTATCAAAGAAAACAAATTAATATACACCCATGTTTGAGACTTAGTAAGGTCCCATATTTTTTATATATTTAACCTGTTTTGCTATATTCGTCCCTTAAAAGTAATGTAAAGTCCATTTCCAATCTAGTATTACTCCCATTCATTTAATATTGAACTTATATTTTTTTTAATTATGACACAGGTAATGGCAACAAGTCGATTGATTTATGTTAAAGCAATTGAGAAGAGAACTAAGCTCCAAAGCATAAACGTGCAAATCTTACGTAGATGGGAGCGGACGGATAAGTACGGAAAAATTAATATCGAGATGATATTACTTGAAAGTGAGGTCAGCGATTGGACATTTTTTCTTTATTTACTTCTTCATCTTTCAATATATTTAGAATTATTAACATCTTATTTCTTTTAATTTTCCATTTTTATTAATTATATTGTATATTTTTATTAGGGATCTAAAATCCAGGCCACCATCCCCAGTAATATGCCGAACACATTGAAGGCGAAGTTTACCGAAGGTCAAGTGAATAAAATTTCTAATTTTGGAGTTGAACAAAATGTTTCCACTATTTACCAAAAAGTAAAAGTAAATCATGAATAGAAGCTATCCATAGGTTTAGCCACCAAAGTATCTGAAGTCAAGACATCTGTCCAAATTTCTGATAATGTTTTTTAGTTCACACCCTTTAACCTTTTTTCGAATGATCCCGAAAATACTTTTCAAAGAGGATTTTGTATTTGGTGAGTATTATACCTCACATAACTTTTAGCTTCTAAAAAAATAAGGATATTCACTAACATGATATTGTTGTTCTTTGGTGATAAATGTAATCAGTGAGGTTGCATTACCTTTAAATAATTTTGATTACGTATCTGCAGTCAAGGCTAAAAAGTTGGACGTTAGACTGGTTGATAATGGTATGTTATATAAAAGAGCATGTAAATGAGTAATGAAGCGAAATAAATTATAAATATTTTATTAAATTTATGTATTGCCTTCTAATATTGTGACAACAGATTTGAACTATGTGCTATTTTATGGGAGTCTTACGGAGAAGAATTAAAAAAGTATATTAACAATAGAGTTGAAAATACAGAAGAATCGGTTATATTGGTTTTGCAGTTCGTAATGTTGTTGAGATTTCAAGGTAAATATGATTAAATATTTATTCTAATTTTAATATTTTTATATATATATTTTTAAAGAATTATTATTTCTTAATGTGTGACATTAACAATCATTATACAGGAAAGACCCGTGCTTGTACCATGAACCACGCGTCAAAGATTCTTATCAATCCATCTATTCCTGAAGTAACAAAGTTTCTAAACAAGTTGATACCTTAAACTTTAATGATTATCTATGCATTTATTAAATAATTTTGTTTATTTATTTGTGTGAAGTACATTTTCATCTCATTATCAATATTTTATTTATTTGTGTGTAGTAATGTGAGTACCCCGACCCGAACTCATGTTTTGGGTCCACTTTCATTGATTTTTGGGCTCATGTATTTGCTAAAAAGCAAATTGAGTCCAACTATCCAATTGCCCACTCAACCCATTGGGCCTGCCATCCATTCGGCCCAACTGTGCCAAAAAGCTGTACGCTGTCGTCCGACACAGGACGATACTAAGGCGGTTTAACTCCCTTTGTCGGACGACATGGAGCTTCCCATCAGCCTGCCTATAAATACAAGGCATGGCTGATCATTTTAAGGGGGATTTTGGAGAGTTTTGGGAGGATATCAGTAAAAGAGGGGAAACTCTGCAGAAATAGAGACTCTCTCTCTCTCTCTCATACACACACACTCACCTCCCTCCTCACACACACACCCTAAAAGCCAAGATCCAAACAAAGGTTACCTTTGTTGGTGTGTTGAAGGGGTAGACACCATACTACTGGTGTTCTTACCTTGTGGACTACAATAGGTAGCCACTAAACCCTCTCTCTCTTTAACTAACTCTTCCATACACTTATATCACCTTGCATGTTTACTTGCTTTGATATTATGTGAAATATTGGGGTTTTTGCATGATAAAGGTGGTGGAGAAGTGAATCTTCCATATTCACTTCTCCCCACCTCAGATCTGAACATTTGGTGACATTAGCACCAATAAAATTTGAATCTTTGTTAGTTTCCATTGAGTTGGGAGGTGATGGCTACATAAAAATGGCCATAAACATGTGATTTATCACATTTGGCCATTAAAGCCATGTGATCCTCCCATAATACTCACGTAATATTACTGTTTTATAGCTTTCAGTTAATAAAGTTACTTGGTTTGCTTTGAGAACAAAGGGGAAATCAACCAGACTGAAGGGCACTGAAATAGGCTGCTCATGTCGGACGACACAGGACTCTCAAGAGGTCCTGTGTCATACGACATGGAGTTCCCAGAAGGCTGTAAAGCTTTTCTTGGACTTCAGATCTGTTAGGATCGACTCCCCTTTTGTAACTCAAAGCTTACCTGAGTAGTTTTGGCTTATTAGCCACTATTTGGAGTGTCTAAGGTCTGTTTGGGCGCGATCTATTATAGAGGTGGTTTTCCATGTGACATAGACAACTTCGGATGTTCTACGTCATATGACATCCGTATCATTAAAAGTCAATCATGACTTTGCTCACTCCTAACAACCTCAAACTGAACTTAGACCACTAAATAGTGTCTTTCCTTGGGTGAAATAATATTGTTCCAGTTCCAGAATAGCCTTGTCATTGTAAGAGACAATCTGACCATGAGGCCTTCTGTCGTCCGACATCCCCTTCATGGGAAGTCCTGTGTCGGACGACATCAGAGCTTCCTGAGCAGATTATCTCAGCCTTCTGCCTTGTGATGAAAATCATCATATGTAAAGGGTGTGGCCCCCTATCATGGCTCACAAGTTGTATCCAATCCCTATACCATCAATGAAATTCCAAATTTGCATGCCTTACTTGTCGACACATATTGCACACATACTTTGAATGTCTATAATTATCCAGTGTTGATTGAAAGTCTCGAAAGAGACGTGTTGGGTGAACTCTCAAGTTCTTCCCAACACGTAACCAGACCCCCGAACTCAAAATCTCTTTACAAAATAGGTTTTTCAATGTTTTCCTTAAAAAACGGCGTGGCGACTCCCAAAAACCGAAAATTTTCATTAAATATCATCATTATTTCGGCGAGCGTTCATTCAGTGGCGACTCCGCTGGGGACACATTGAAAAACTTTTGTTTTTAGAAAAAATGAAAACGATACTTGGTATATAGGTGGAAACCATTAACCTTCCTGTATCGCTCCCTAACCCGGGGCGTGGGATAAATTGTGGTCTAACAATCCCACGTACCAGTATCATTTTCTTTTTTTAAAGAGGAAATGTTTTTTCTTAAGAGGGTCTAACTTTCTTTAAATCAACTTGGACAATTTCTTCATTCTCCTTGTGTGTGAATAGTGTCATTTTGTGTGCTCATATGTGCCTTGCCATGCTTCTATGCTCTATATGCTCTGGTATCTGGTATTTTGGGGACGGTGGGAGCTTTCCCTCCTTTTTTGCAGTTTATTGGGTCCTGTTGGTGAGCACTCCCATGTCGGACGACATCCCTCCCGTAGGAAGTCCTGCGTCGGACGACATAGGGAGGTAGTGCAGGAACAGGCCCAACTGATCAGATGAACAAGGCAGGATGATTATGGAATACAGCTACTGGTAATCTTGACATTTGGGGCAGTCCCCTTTTGTCGTGCTTTGGATTCGTTCTCTTTTCTTTCCTTCTTTGCATATTGCGTTAAAAAAAATATTTTACAAAAAAGCAAAAAAAAAAAAAAATTCCTAGAAAATACCTTCACACTACTCGCACGCTACCCGCACATAGAGTTAGAACCCAGGAGTGTATGGACAGCATCGTGGACGGTGACGTGTTTCGCCTACGTTTGAGCGCCTGAAGTCCTCCTAGCCTGTGGAGTCAGCCAACACTTGTCCGTGACACACTTTATACCGTGACCGGTTGGTTTTTGGCCTAATACTTTTCAAAACACTTTTCAAACTCGGTTTTCAAAATTTTCTCACAAAGTCCGAGTCATACTTCGTCTCCAAAATCTTGGCATACTTTCCCTCTTCATGCCGAAATTACGACGTAACTCAACGTGAGTATATGTCAAAACTTTGACATGTCTTGAAGTAGGTACATATCGATTTCTCGACTTAGCTTCACAAGAGGTCATAACGCGTTCTCGACATGTGCCAACGCGGGACCATGTCGAATTCTTGACAAATACTAACGGGAGGTTATGCCGAAATTTCGCCACGAAGCGACGAGGGGCCATGCCAGATTTTCAATTCGAAAAGAGGAGAGGTCATGACCAATTTTTCCAGGATTTTTCCTGCAAATTGTGGTCTCGTACATTCAAACGTACTTTCGATCTTCTCTCCTCCCGAGTCTAGACGTTGACTTGGACTTGGTTTTGAAAATCCTGAGTTTGACTTGTTATGACTTGTATGCCCATAGATTCGTTCTCCCTTTCGATTGGTGGGTTCCACGTGCCCTATAGGACCTCTGCCGGGATTGTCCGTCCCGGAGGTGCAATACAGGTGGAATACAGGGGGTCTATAGACGTAGTGATGGAACCCACTGATCCAGGAATAGCGTAGAATGCGAAAAAGAAGGTGTCCCCCTTTTCTAACCATTCCTAGGATTAATAAAAATCATTTAAAAAAAAATATAAAAAAAAAGGAAAAAAAAAAAGAGCATATGCATGAGTCCGTCCTAAGCCTATCCTCTCCCCTACCTAAAATCGTTCTCTCCCCCTTTCAACGAGCAAGTATTGGGTCAGAGTTCCGGGTGTCGGTTAATCAGTTTCTCTCCAATCAGGGGTTCGTTTCCAGCAGTCTCAGAGATGGCAGATTCACAAGTTTCAGCGGGTTTGGGTCCGAATGCGAGTGTTGATCCAGCTCAGAATCAGAATGTCAGTCAGGGTATAGGGCCAGACCAGGGTCAGAATGCGGGGCCGAACGTAGCTCTGAATGCCTCTCCTAGCAGTGGTTATGGCGTGGGTCCTCACATGACACCCCCAGGAAGTCCGTTTGTTAACCCTCACCCAGGTTTCAACTTCTCTCAGGAAGCTTCTCTCCGTGCTGCTCTCGAAGCCTCTCGTGCCCGTGAGGAGGCCGGTTGGGCTCGCTATGTCGAAGTAATGCACATGCAAGGCGTCACTATAATCCGTCGCCCCGATGGATCGTACGAAGAAATCAGGGAAGAGCCCGATATTACTATCACCGACACTGGTTTTGTTCCCCCATCCTCACCTAGGCAAGGCTTTCACAATGTGCCCCCACCAATCTCCTATAGTGTGCCTAGCTCTTTCCCAATGCCGACTCATGGGAGTATGTCAAGACCTCCCCCCATCCCAGTATCTACTTATGGTGGACAATACGGGCTGAGAGGTGAATCAAGCTCCTTCCCAAGGGTCAGTGCTCATGACCAGTTTGTGTTTTATCCCCAGAATCAGCTTGGGCAGAGTCAGCAGCCTAGTGGTGTCAACCAGGAGCAGTTTGGGTATGTTCAGAATCAGTTTGGGGCTCAGGGTCAAGGTCCGTATGGCAACGCGGGTCAGCCTGCCAACCCAGTCTTTGGTGGTCAGTTTGCTGCTCCTCATGATCAGTCCAATCAGCAGCAGAGCGGGTATCGTATATCAGGAAACCAGATTTGCCAAGATCAGCTCCCGCAATATCCACAACCCCAATTCCAAAGCAACATCCTTCAGCTTGCGGTTTGTTCTCCTCTCACCCAGCATCTGTACGGTTCCACCCCGTATTCAGCTCCGTGCATCAGTATCAGGTCCCCTGCCCATGGTCAGGTCAGAAGTCAGTCAATGCAGTTTGGGCCCCGGAACCCCAACGTTCAATTTAATGGTCACGACATGTACGGGAACAGAATCCCCAGCCCAGTTGGCTTAGTGGACAGCAACGTTAACGTGCCCAGCACTTTTGGTCTTCCTCCGGCCGCCTTACCTATCAGATCCACGCCAGAATTTCCACTGACATCCTCGACGGTAGCTCCAACTATAGGACAACCCCTATCTTCCGAGGTTTCAAGTCTGAAAGAAGAGCTGAAGTATGTGAAAGAGCAATTGCACAAGATGACTTTTTGGTCCAGCATGGTTAACTCCGTAGAACTCAAGGATTCCAAGGCCCTCCCAAAGAACTTCAAGATGCCCCCCATAACCAAGTTTGAAGGCTCCACATGCCCTAAAACTCACATAAACAGCTACATCATGTCTATGGGTGCCAAAGGGGCCACCGAAGAGATGCTAGCCCTTTACTTTCACTTGTCCCTCGATGACTCTCCTTTGAGATGGTTTCTAGGCCTTAAACCGGAAGCGAGGGCTACGTGGTCCCAGATCAGTGATGCTTTTTTGGATAAATACAAAGGAAGTGTCAAGTGGTACACCACTCGTAGTGACTTGATCGGCACCATCCAGAGGCACGATGAGTCCGTAACAGACTTTTATAAGAGGTGGAACAAGAAGCTTAATGAGTTGGCTCACCCAATTCCCCTCTCTGACAAGAAGTCCATCTTCCTTTCATGTGTCAAGCCATCTATCAGGGAAGCCATTGGCCGGGGGTACTACCCGAATCTGCGAGAAATGGTGAGTGCAGGGGCTGAAAACGAGAATGCTACCTATTCCATTGTTCCAAGCTCTACCCCTGTTGCTTCAAAGGGTAAAGAAACTGCTGTCTCTACCACCGTCAACTACATTCAAGGGGATAAGGGTCAGTTATCTGGCCGTGGTGGAGGAAGGCCTCAGCGGCAGAAATTCGATGATTTTGGGATGCCAACTGAGGAGGCATTTAATGGTTTGGTAAAGGCTGGGCTGATCAAGCCTCTGGATAATTACAACCCGATTAAGGCAAATCCCAATCTGGACACTAGCAAGTTTTGCCTCTACCATCAGTACCCTGGACATGTTACCAATGACTGCGTCCCTTTGAAGCTGCTCATCTAAAGGCTTATTGATGAGGGGAAGATCGAGAAGGCTCCTCGCCCCTGTGTGATTACCAATCTTCTTCCGTGATCTTCACCAGAACCCAGGGCCCTCCCATCCAATATTAATACAGTCAATCAGTCTTTATAGGATCTAGATTGTCTGTTTGTTTCTTTAATGAATGTCCTTTATTGGACAAGAGTCTATCAAGTCGACATTGGACTAGTCTTTTCTTCCAATGATAAAAATCTTTGTTTCTCTTCTTTCTAGACTCGAGACATCACTTGCACACCCACGTTACACTTAATTGAAATGGTCTAATCCTAGGTGATCACCTGTGCTGCTCAATCACTAACGCTTTGAAATGACTCATGTTTAAGTTAATCGGAGTAAGAAAATCAATTGATATCTTCCTCAAATTGGGGCTTACCAACTCCCCGTCTTGCATCTCATATGCTCGCATCTCTTTCATTATCCTCATCATCTCGTTGCTCGATGAATTTGCATGGATCTTTTCTCATTTAAAGCTTAAGTAAGCAATGAAGACTTAATTTCGTTTAGGTCATCCGGTAGGGATTGCGGTTAAAGCCTTTCACCCATAGGAAAGCCATTACCTCACCCTCACCAAAAAATATCCTTTCATTTCAAGATCGGCGTGTTTTGAAACCCCGTCTAGCCATCACCTTTGCTCCTTGCTGAGAGAAGTCCAAGCAATGCCAAGAAGTTAGCTTCGAGAGTCGGCGGTGCGCAAAATATTCAAGTCATGAAGGAAGGACAAATATAGTCCTCAGCTCCTCAGGAAGCCTTTCAAATTCTCAAAAGAAGGATTTTAAATCCTCACAATCTCGGATATAATCCTAAGCTCCTCAGGAAGCATGCCAAATTATCAAAAGAAGGACTTTAAATCCTCACTATTCAGCAAAAACCCCCGACTTCTCAAGAAGCTCTCCAATGTCCAAAAAAAAAAAAAAAAAAAAAAGGAGCCCAAATTCTCGCAAGTTCGCAAAAGTTATCAATAGCTTGGACTTCCTCTCACCAACACCTTCCAACCAATTCCAGCCATCCTCTCGATTTTAGAGGACATTTCCATTTCCTTAACCAATCCCAAGCCATCCTCTCGATTTTAGAGGATATTCCCTTTACCATTACCCTTGCCTTTGGCCAAAGTCAAAATTTGAAATCAATCTTTCTCGCCGTAGATTTCCCAAACACATCCCTGCAAGCCAACCTCTCATTTTTAGAGGTTCAGTCAGTAAAAAGCCTAGCCGACCTCTTATCTCAAGAGGTCACGATGTAATCAATTTCTTAAATCACCCGATGGCCGATCGAAGCCCGGAAACCCAACTACAGTCCCTACCAGATAGTAATTTCATTCTAATATCTTCGAGATCTAAATCAAGTTAATACTTCATTGCTTGCTTAAATCAGAGTCAAATCCATCTCGGCTCAAAAGATCATCAATCTAAGATTGTGCAAATTCAATCCATTCATTTGACACTTCATGTGAGCATATTTTATTTCTATTCCCCAAACACTTGCCGTGGATGTCCCACTGGGGCTTCGCATCCGTGTCTTTCATCAACACTCCAGGAGGATATGTTTTTTAATTCTCCGAATCCTCAAAGGTCCTCAGATCCTCGAATTTCAACATTCATTCTCTTTTCAATCGGGATAAGCTCGAACTACGGCGACCTGAGCTCCTCGTCAGGAGGGGAACGTAGGCAACCATAACTGGTCCGGTCGAAATCACAGACAAATCTCAGAAAATCCGGTCTCATCAAGGACCGCTCCTATACACTTTCCATCCTTCCGGATTTGATCTCGATATCAGTTGGTTTTCTCCTTGTGATTAGTCAAAATATTTGTTCATATCAAACTTAGTGTTTGAATAACCCGAACATCAATAAAGGGTTTTAAGCAGCTTTGTGATCATCATGAATAAGACAAGTTTTCAAGTGTCTCGACAAGTCTTCTCTCTCTCCGTCATAGGGAAATAGAGCCAAACACTGTCTTTCTGTCAGCAGGGGCTTCCAAGCACTTTTCCACACCTTGTCGTGCTTATACTCTCTCAAAAGAGTCAAACCCAAAGCAAGTGTATCATACACAAATTCGGGATTCATTCCCACTTTTCAAAAAATGTGCCCCTGCACGTATATATTTCCAAGTCTGTGACTGATTGACTAAGGTCTAAAAAGATGGGTGCCTCCTGGGTCGCGTGATGATTATGCCTGTAACGGGACTGCATTGGACCTCTCTTCATATCGTTCCATTTTGGGCCAAATGTTGGATCCTTGGGATGATAAGGTTGAAGATGAATTTTGGGGCTGCTGTGACTGCTGGAAGTTGCATTTTGCGAAGCTGTCCTTTTACAAACGCTGGGGCTAGTTTCCCAAGAAAGTTAGTAAACATGACCATCCATCAGACGTCAGAACTGGCTGCATCTGCAGCACTCCATCGGCGATCCGATACTTGCTCAAAACCTGTCCAAAGCAGCCCAAAACTCTATATCCATTCCCCCTACTCACCAGCCGCATGGGAGAGGATTTGGCACACTTTGCACCCAAATACATTACCAACCCCCAATAAATGCCACCCTTTCTTGCCATTTCTTGGGACGGACTAATACATATAAACAAATAAGTCTAGATGCTATCAATAGAATGCATTAGTTGCAAAATACAAAGATTTTATATATTAGTGCATGCATTGTTCCTTCTCTCTATCTAAGAGTCCTAAAGCATGGCAAAAGAGGGCCGCCGCAATCAATCCGGCTCTGAGTCGTTTTCAGGGCGCTCACCGCCCTCCTCGGAGTTGTTCTCTCCGCTATCCTCTTGGCCATAGCCTCCCTGCTCCTCAGAGCCACTCTGCTTCTGGCCATCGCCGCCGCCCTCCTGCTCCTCATGGATCTCGCCATCAGAGTCATCATCCTACTCATCTAGGACCCAAGGCTGGGGCTCACTATAATGTCCGCGCCACTGGGGTACTGCGGCAAGCGGGGGCTGGAAAGGATCATCCTCACCATCATCGTCAAAATCCCATCTTGCAATGACAAATGAATCAAAAGTCCATTTTGAAGTGGCAAATCATCGTCAAAGGTCCGTCTTGCAACGACAATGTTCATCAACAGCCAGTTTGGCAATGGGCAAGTACTCAATAGCCCGTCTTGCAACGGTGAATCATCAGCAATACCCGTCTCGCAACGGCAAATTAACAGCAGAGTCCGTCTTGCAACGGTAATATCAACAACAAAGTTCATGTTCTACCCGACAAATGTTTCCAAAGTCAGCCAATCACTTCAAGTAATCTTCGTGCGCACAACCCTTGCAGGTAAGCACAGCACAGGTATGAAGGTATGTCTCATTTCAACTGCAAATCATCTTGTCTTATGTTTGCTTTCTCGTAAAAGTCATTTCAAGTCTTGAAATTCATCTCGCGATACTTTTGAGTTAATCCCGATCCTCTTTGGGCTTGTTCACATACCTCTTTAGGCTCGTTCCTATCCGTAGGCTTGTTCCTACACCTCTTCAGGCTTGTTCCTATATCTCGCTAGGCTTGTTCCTATGTGTAGGCTTGTTCCTACACCTCTTTGGGCTTGTTCCCATACCTCTTTAGGCTCGTTCCTATCTGTAGGCTTGTTCCTACACCTCTTCAGGCTCGTTCCTATATCTTTTAGGCTTGTTCCTATGCGTAGGCTTGTTCCTAAACCTCTTCAGGCTTGTTCCTATATCTCGCTAGGATCGTTTCTATCCGTAGGCTTGTTCCTACACCCCTTTAGGCTCGTTCCTATATCTCGCTAGGCTTGTTCCTATGCGTAGGCTTGTTCCTACACCTCTTTGGGCTTTTTCCCATACCTCTTTAGGCTCGTTCCTATTCGTAGGCTTGTTCCTACACCTCTTTAGGCTTGTTCCTATATCTCACTAGGCTTGTTCCTATGCCCTTTTAGGCTTGTTCCTACACCCCTTTAGGTTCGTTTTATGAACCATGTTGTGATTATCTTTCATGTTATGCTTTCAGGATTATGCTTCTTTTGGGTCTAAATGCCCATCTCTCTCAGTCTTCCCCAAGATCATTACCAAGATCCTTAGCCCGGAATGGCTATAAACTACCCGATCCGGAAGACCGTACAGATTCCCCACACAGCAAAATTCACGGGGTGACTCCCCATCGAAACAGTCAAATTCGCGAGTGACTCCCAAAGAAAAAGTCAAATTCGCGGGTGACTCCCAAAGAAAACAGTCAAATTCGCGGGGTGACTCCCCATCGAAACAGTCAAATTCGCGGGTGACTCCCAAAGGAAAAAGTCAAAATCGCGGATGACTCCCAAAGAAAAAGTCAAATTCACGGGGTGACTCCCCATCGAAACAGTCAAATTCGCGGGTGACTCCCCAAGAAAAAAGTCAAATTCGCGGGTGACTCCCAAAGAAAAAGTCAAATTCGCGGGGTGACTCCCCATCAAAACAGTCAAATTCGCGGGTGACTCTCAAAGAAAAAAGTCAAATTCGCGGGTGACTCCCAAAGAAAAATAGTCAAATCTTCGGGGTGACTCCCCTTGGAACAGTCAAATATCGGGTGCAAATACCCATATTCGGGGTGACTCCCCTTGGAACAGTCAATCTCGGGTGCAAACACCCATCTCCGGGGTGACTCCCCATCAAAATAGTCAAATTCGCGGGTGACTCCCAAAGAAAAAAGTCAAATTCGCGGGGTGACTCCCCATCAAAACAGTCAAATTCACGGGTGACTCCCAAAGAAAAAAGTCAAATTCGCGGGGTGACTCCCCATCGAAATAGTCAAATGCGCGGGTGACTCCCAAAGAAAAAAGTCAAATTCCCGGGGTAACTCCCCATCGAAACAGTCAAATTCGCGGGGTGACTCCCCATCGAAACAGTCAAATTCGCGGGTGACTTCCCAAAGAAAAAAGTCAAATTCGCGGGGTGACTCCCCTTGGAACAGTCAATCCCGGGTACAAACGCCCATCTTCGGGGTGACTCCCTTTGGAACAGTCAATCCCAGGTACAAACGCCCATCTTCGGGGTGACTCCCCTTGGAACAGTCACTTTCGGGTACAAAGCCCGTGGCCTTTCATTAGCGCCACCTCTTTAACGAACTACGATTCGGCTTGATTCCCCCACGGGATACGTAGGAATCCTTTTCATAAAAGGTCCAGCCGCATGACCATCATGGTCGATTTTCCCCGGGACGCAAACGTCCATCCTTGTTGAACTACAATTTGGCTTGATTCTCCCACGCGATACGTAGGAATCCTTTCCACAGAAGGTCCAGCCACTTGACCATCTTGGTCATCTCTTTCCCCACAGTTCGTGTCCGTCTCGGGATTCTCATTGTGTCGACGACCCCACTTCCCGTGGAAGTGACGTCGCCGAGGGGCTCTGTGAGTACCCCGACCCGAACTCATGTTTTGGGTCCACTTTCATTGATTTTTGGGCTCATGTATTTGCTAAAAAGCAAATTGAGTCCAACTATCCAATTGCCCACTCAACCCATTGGGCCTGCCATCCATTCGGCCCAACTGTGCCAAAAAGCTGTACGCTGTCGTCCGACACAGGACGACACTAAGGCGGTTTAACTCCCTCTGTCGGACGACATGGAGCTTCCCATCAGCCTGCCTATAAATACAAGGCATGGCTGATCATTTTAAGGGGGATTTTGGAGAGTTTTGGGAGGATATCAGTAAAAGAGGGGAAACTCTGCAGAAATAGAGACTCTCTCTCTCTCTCTCTCATACACACACACTCACCTCCCTCCTCACACACACACCCTAAAAGCCAAGATCCAAAGAAAGGTTCCCTTTGTTGGTGTGTTGAAGGGGTAGACACCATACTACTGGTGTTCTTACCTTGTGGACTACAATAGGTAGCCACTAAACCCTCTCTCTCTTTAACTAACTCTTCCATATACTTATATCACCTTACATGTTTACTTGCTTTGATATTATGTGAAATATTGGGGTTTTTGCATGATAAAGGTGGTGGAGAAGTGAATCTTCCATATTCACTTCTCCCCACCTCAGATCTGAACATTTGGTGACATTAGCACCAATAAAGTTTGAATCTTTGTTAATTTCCATTGAGTT
>JAFEMH010004787.1:0-192160 GCA_022495995.1 Adenophora triphylla var. japonica
AATAAAAAATTTAAAAAAAAAATTAAAAATAAATATAGGGTAGTCCGTCCTCTCTTTGACTTTTCTTCTATATACCTTCATTTGTTTAGTTTTTTTCTATCTTTTTTATATAACTTTTTCTAAAAAAACCACTAATTAACAAAGGCTAAAATATTATTTTCTAGTTAATAAAAAATTTAAAAAAATTAAAAAATAAATATATAGGGGTAGTCCGTCCCTCTTTTGACTTTTTCTTCTATATGCCTTTCATCCCTGTTTAGTTTTTTTCTATCTTTTTTTATATAACTTTTTCTAAAAAAAACCACTAATTAACAAAGGCCTAAAAATATTATTTTCTAGTTAATAAAAAATTTAAAAAAAATTAAAAATAAATAATAGGGTACCCGTTCCCGTCCTCTTTTGACTTTTCATATTCTAAATAATTGGCATTTGTTTAGTTTTTTTCTATCTTATATAACTTTTTATATAAACCATAACAGATGAAAAATACTAATTAACAAAGGCTAAAATATTATTTCTAATTTAAAAAACCATTAAAAATACCTATAGGTGTCCCATCTCTTTCACTTTTCTTCTATATGCTTCTATTTGTTAGTTTTTTTCTATCTTTTTATATAACTTTTCTTTAAAAACTACTAAAACCCTAAAAACCCTAAAATAATGGTACACATATTTGTAACTCAATTTCCATTTGGATTTTGAGGAAAGTCATAAGATGAAAAACACTTTAAATGTCATTTAGAATGTAGAAAAAAATTAAAAAATAAATGAGGTAGCCGTATACCATTACTTTCACAAGATTTCGGGACACAAAAACCCTAAAAACCCTCAAATAATGGCACATATTTGTAACTCAATTTCCTATTTGGATTTTTTGAGGAAAGTCATAAGATGAAAACACTTTAAATGTCATTTAGAATGTAGAAAAAAATTAAAAAAAAATAAACGAGGTGAGCCGTATACCATTTTCACAAAGATCGGGACACATAAAAACCCTAAAAACCCTAAAATAATGGCACATATTTGTAACTCCAATTTCCATTTGGATTTTGAGAGAAAGTCATAAGATGAAAAACACTTTGGGAAATGTCAATATTTAGAATGTGAAAGAAAAAAATTAAAAATAAATAAAATGAGGTAGCCGTATACCATTTTCACAAGATCGGGACACAAAAAACCCTAAAAACCCTAAATAATGGCACATATTTGTAACTCAATTTCCATTTGGATTTTGAGGAAAGTCATAAGATGAAAAACACTTTAAATTTCATTTATAATGTAGAAAAAATTAAAAAAAAAAATAAACGAGGTAGCCGTATACCATTTTCACAAGATCGGGATACATTCCTTAAAACCCTAAATAATGGCACATATTTGTAACTCAATTTCCATTTGGATTTTGAGGAAAGTCATAAAGATGAAAAACACTTTAAATGTCATTTAGAATGTAGAAAAAAATTAAAAAAAAATAAATGAGGTAGCCGTATACCATTTTCACAAGATCGGGACACAAAAAACCCTAAAAACCCTAAATAATGGCACATATTTGTAACTCAATTTCCATTTGGATTTTGAGGAAAGTCATAAGATGAAAAACACTTTAAATTTCATTTATAATGTAGAAAAAAATTAAAAAAATAAACGAGGTAGCCGTATACCATTTTCACAAGATCGGGATACATTCCTTAAAACCCTAAATAATGGCACATATTTGTAACTCAATTTCCATTTGGATTTTGAGGAAAGTCATAAAGATGAAAACACTTTAAATGTCATTTAGAATGTAGAAAAAAATTAAAAAAATAAATGAGGTAGCCGTATACCATTTTCACAAGATCGGAACACAAAAAACCCTAAAAACCCTAAATAATGGCACATATTTGTAACTCAATTTCCATTTGGATTTTGAGGAAAGTCATAAGATGAAAAACACTTTAAATTTCATTTATAATGTAGAAAAAATTAAAAAATAAACGAGGTAGCCGTATACCATTTTCACAAGATCGGGATACATTCCTTAAAACCCTAAATAATGGCACATATTTGTAACTCAATTTCCATTTGGATTTTGAGGAAAGTCATACTGATGAAAAACACTTTAAATGTCATTTAGAGTGTAGAAAAAAATTAAAAAAATAAACAAGGTAGCCGTATACCATTTTCACAAGATCGGGACATATAAAACCCTAAAAACCCTAAATATGGCACAGCTTTGTAACTCAATTTCCATTTGAATTTTGAGGAAAGTCATAATGATAAAAAAACACTTTAAATGTCATTTAGAATGTAGAAAAAAATTTAAAAAAATAAACGAGGTAGCCGTATACCATTTTCACAAGATCGGATACATTCCTTAAAACCCTAAATAATGGCACATATTTGTAACTCAATTTCCATTTGGATTTTGAGGAAAGTCATAAAGATGAAAAACACTTTAAATGTCATTTAGAATGTAGAAAAAAATTAAAAAAAATAAACGAGGTAGCCGTATACCATTTTTACAAGATCGGGACACATAAAACCCTTAAAACCCAAAATAATGGCACATATTTGTAACTCAATTTCCATTTGGATTTTGAGGAAAGTCATAGAGATGAAAAACACTTTAAATTTCATTTATAATGTAGAAAAAAATTAAAAAAATAAACGAGGTAGCCGTATACCATTTTCACAAGATCGGGATACATTCCTTAAAACCCTAAATAATGGCACATATTTGTAACTCAATTTCCATTTGGATTTTGAGGAAAGTCATAAAGATGAAAAACACTTTAAATGTCATTTAGAATGTAGAAAAAAATTAAAAAAAATAAATGAGGTAGCCGTATACCATTTTCACAAGATCGGGACACAAAAACTCCAAAACCCTAAATAATGGCACATATTTGTAACTCAATTTCCATTTGGATTTTGAGGAAAGTCATAAGATGAAAAACACTTTAAATTTCATTTATAATGTAGAAAAAAATTAAAAAAAAATAAACGAGGTAGCCGTATACCATTTTCACAAGATCGGGATACATTCCTTAAAACCCTAAATAATGGCACATATTTGTTACTCAATTTCCATTTGGATTTTGAGGAAAGTCATAAAGATGAAAAACACTTTAAATGTCATTTAGAATGTAGAAAAAAATTAAAAAAAAAATAAACGAGGTAGCCGTATACAATTTTCACAAGATCGGGACATTTATTATACAATTATTATTATTAAATAATTCCATTTAGATTTTAAATGAATTAAATTTTTTTTCAAAAAAAAACTAATTATCATTATTACATCATTTATTATTAAGTCATATTTTTCACATGGATCTCCATCTAAGCCATTTATAATAACACATTTAAGTTGAATCTAATGGCTCACATTTTAACAAACTATTTCACTTGGATCACAATCTCAACCATCCATTCATATTAACACATTTAAGTTGAATCCAATGGCTCACATTTTAACAAACTATTTCACTTGGATCACCATCTCAACCATCCATTCATATTAAATCAATGGTCCAAATTCCTTACTCACATTTTAACAAACAAATTAATCCTTATATATATATATATATATATATATATATATATATATATAAACACTCTCTCTCTCACACACACACACACACACTTCCTCTTCCCACACACATACACACACTCTCTCTCACACACACACTCTCTCTCTAGCCGCAAATTACAGAGCCCTCCCAATCGTCGTCTTCTTCGACCACTACAATCGTCTCCTCACCGGTGACCCAAGGCCACCCTCCTTCTCCGATTGCCATCATCGATCTCCCAAGACCCAACCCGTCCTTCATTCATCTCTAAAACCCATTGGTGGTGAATCCTTCCTCACCCCTCTGTTTCTCTACCCCAAAATCACCATTCTCCTTCTCCCGTTCACCGTCATCGATTTCCCTACTTCCAATCCCAATCTCCTTCTCCGGCCAAGCCCCAAATCAACACCCTCACTCTCCGTATCCAAAACCACGACCCAAACCAAAGCTCTTCTTCTCCGGCCAAGGTCACCGTCATTCCCTTTCTCCGGCGACGATCCGTTCGCCGCCCCCAACAACGCCAAGCACGACAACTGATTCCTCACCAGTTGAAGTCTTCCCCAAAACCGGTTGCGGTCTTCCTCTCTCTCTCTCACACACACACACACACTCTCTCTCACACACAAACTATTTCAATTGGATTTCTGAAAACTGTACTCAGTATTTGAGTATGCGAATCCTATGAGATGGTGGTCTTATTTGATATTCTCTTTGTTCATAGAGTTTCATAATGTCTTTATTAGTGTACATGGAGTTTATATCCTAGCAGTAGATGAATGTCGACAATGGAATGGAACTTATATGGATTTATCCATTGATAAGTCTGTGTGGGGGAAGGAGTTTGTGTTACATGTTGAAGTCTCAATAATTTTGACATAAATAATTTTGAAAAAATAAAAAATAACAATGAAAATGATTATTCAATATTGAAAAAAAAAAATTTTAATTTTGACATTTTTGATTTTTTTATTTATTGAATTATTAGCGACGAATATTCCGCCGCCGAAATAAAAATTTAATAAAAAATAAATAATATCGGCGACGGAATATTCCGTCGCCGAAATAAAAATAAAATTAAAATATATTATATCGGTGACGGAATATTCCGCCGTGAAATAAAAATTAAATTAATATTAATTAACACAGCGACGGAAATTTCCGTCG
The DNA here is from genome assembly GCA_022495995.1 of Adenophora triphylla var. japonica. Lineage (NCBI taxonomy): Eukaryota > Viridiplantae > Streptophyta > Magnoliopsida > Asterales > Campanulaceae > Adenophora > Adenophora triphylla. The sequence goes on from JAFEMH010004787.1 coordinate 4,716, forward strand.
AGATTAATTTTATTTAATTTAATTTTTATTCCAAATGATTTTAATATTCCGTCAAATTAATTTAATTTAATTAATTTTTTCAAATGTGGAAATTTCGTTCTTTGAAATAAAAATTAATTAAAATAAATTTATTTCAATGACGGAATATTCCGTCATTGAAATTAATTTATTTTAATTAATTTTTATTCCAAGAACGGAAATTTCCGCCGCCGAAATTAATTTAATTTAATTAATTTTTATTTTCAATGACGGAAATTTCCGTCATTTGAAATAAAAATTAATTAAATTAAATTAATTTCTGTGAAAATTTTCGTCGCCGATGTCAAGAAATCAACGACGGAATTAATTCCGTCGGTAAAATCAAAATATACCGACGGAAATTGAGCCGCGAGCACTGCTATGACGGCCGGTAGCGTAGCGACGGACCAGCGACGGAATTTTTCCGTCGCTGTTTAATTTTAGCGACGGAAATTTGGATTTAGCGACGGAAATTTCCGTCGCTAAAACCTGTTTTTCTGGTAGTGCACCTGATTGACAATTAATGGAGGTTGTCACCTGAAGAAACTAAAGCTTACGTCGCTATCGAGTAGATAGAGGTAGCTAAAGTTGGAAAACTTGAGCGTACTTCACTATCTATGAGATAGAGGTAGCTAAAGTTGGAAAACTTGAGCGTACTTCACTATCTATGAGATAGAGGTAGCTAAAGTTGGAAAACTTGAGCGTACTTCACTATCTATGAGATAGAGGTAGCTAAAGTTGGGAAACTTGAGCGTACTTCACTATCTATGAGACAGAGGTAGCTAAAGTTAGGAAAACTTGAGCGTACTTTACTATCTATGAGATAGAGGTAGCTAAAGTTGGGAAACTTGAGCGTACTTCACTATCTATGAGATAGAGGTAGCTAAAGTTGGGAAACTTGAGCGTACTTCACATATCTATGAGATAGAGGTAGCTTGAATTGGGAAAACTTGAGCGTACTTCACTATCTATGAGATAGAGGTAGCTAAAGTTGGAAAAACTTGAGCGTACTTCACTATCTATGAGATAGAGGTAGCTAAAGTTGGAAAAACTTGAGCGTACTTCACTATCTAGGAGATAGAGGTAGCTAAAGCTTAGAGAAACTGAAGCGTACTTCACTCTCTATGAGATAGAGGTAGCTAAAGTTGGGAAAACTTGAGCGTACTTCACTATCTATGAGATAGAGGTAGCTAAAGTTAGGAAAACTTGAGCGTACTTCACTATCTATGAGATAGAGGTAGCTAAAGTTGGGAAACTTGAGCGTACTTCACTATATATGAGATAGAGGTAGCTAAAGTTAGGAAAACTTGAGCGTACTTCACTATCTATGAGATAGAGGTAGCTAAAGTTGGGAAACTTGAGCGTACTTCACTATCTATGAGATAGAGGTAGCTAAAGTTGGGAAAACTTGAGCGTGCTTCACTATCTATGAGATAGAGGTAGCTAAAGTTGGGAAACTTGAGCGTACTTCACATATCTATGAGATAGAGGTAGCTAAAGTTTAGGGTTTGACAATTCGGAGGATGTCACCTAGCGTTATTCCGTTATAACGGAAATAATGGAGGCGACTCGGGAGGAAAGTTTGTTCTTCTTAGAGATAACGGATATCCTTTGGGAAACATCGTTACTCTGGTTAAGAGATAACGGGAATTGTATGCCTAAGTGGAAAGTCCAGGGGCATAAGTGTAAATTCAGCTCAGGGTGAATGAGGCCGCCCGACGAGAGATGGGGAAAAAGAAGCCGTACGGCTTTGAATTTATTTTCACCAGATTATTTAAACTAAATTGAAACAGGCATTGGGCACCATTGCCGCCTGCTTGCTGCCGAGGAAGAGAGAGAGAGGAGAGAGAGAATTTTCAAAAATCCTTCAAATCCTTTGCCTCTACTGATCAAGATGGATCTGAAAGGAAACATGGTGCCTAGGCAAGCACGAAGAAACATATTGGAAGCCGCTAGGAGGAGGAGGAGGGAGCTCGTTCGAACGGAGCGGAAGTATGACTTCAACACGCCTCCGTCTGAGCTTTATCTCGGTAGGGGAGAGCACAAATCCACGAAACCTCAATCTATTGGGGTAAGCATTCTTGAATTGCTTGATTTTGTTAATTTTGATTGGAATTTTGATTGACTTAGGGCTTGACCCGATTTTTAGGAATTTTTCGAATTTTCCTATGATTCTTGCTGATGATTTTGAAATTTTGATGATTAACCTATGAGGCTGTAAACACCCCATTCTGAACCAATAATTTATGATTACACTACTTTTCGTCTCTCTTTTGTATTTTGATGAAAGCATATTAGTTTCGTCATGTTTCGTTAAGTTTCTAACTAACCTCGTTAGTTTTGGACCTAACTGACTAACGGAATAAACTGAAGAGGACAAAATAGTCAAATGACTAGTTATCTCACGCGGAATAGCGTGTCTCGCGCGAGACAACCCCTCGACGGGATGTGCAGAATCACTCTCCTTCTCCGTTTCAACCTCTTTTCTTGATAAAATCTTATCCCATCCTGTTCTCCAATCACATCTGAGTTCTGGAACCTTCCTAGGAGTGTTTTACCTCTCCACCTCTACCTCTTAAAACCCTATAAATACCTGATGACTTTCAGTATTTCCGGCTAACAATTTTAGATTGAAAGGTCCCCGATCGACGATCAAAAACACACAACACACACAATTTGTTGGTTTTTTTTCACGAAAGACTCCTTCAAATCACTCACAAAATCACCCTAAAATCACCTAAAGTTTGTTTATCAACCTTGTTGATCAACAAACATCAAAACCCGAATCAAGGACTAAGGCGAAGCTCTGTCCGCATCAAGATTTGACTCTCATATTGAGTCGAATCTCTGTCCAAATCACTTCTCGACCGAGAAGACATCTTAGAACCACATTCTAAATCAAATACTCCCTAAACGCTAGGTAAATTCCTATACTTTTACTCTCTTCTTCTCAATCTCTCTCTATTGGCTTTTAGAGTGGTGTAATCCCATCAAAAGGATTAGCCTAGAGTCCCTTCAATCGATGAAGGTGATCTCGAAGCATACAATCTGACATTCCTAATCAAGAAATTGATTAGGGTTTTCTTATTCTTTTATTTTATTGTTAAATTAAAAAGATTGATAATACTCAATTGGCAAGATCGATCTTCGGATCGGGTGGAATGGATGCTCCTCGACCTACCCATTCCATAACTTAACCCCCGAATCCTCAAATCTCTTTAAAATTAAAAAAGGTTTTTTCTTATTATTTTCCTAAATAAATGATAAGTGGCGACTCTGTTATTCAAAATTCACGCATCGCTACAGTGGCGACTCCGCTGGGAATAATTAATTAAGAGGGTTAGACTTGCGTACAATTGAGTATTATCAATCCTTTTATTTTTCTGTAAAAAATTGATTTTTCTGGATTTTTCGAAATTTTTCTGTACTATTTTTGTCAAAAAAATATTTACTGTTCGAATACATATCCCGCGCGAGATATGGTTATCTCGCGCGAGATTGCCTTACGGTTTTACAAGCAAAAGATTCCTCTGTTTTTTGCTGCGGCGGCATGCAACATTAAAAAAAAAATGAAAGGTTTAGGTCATCAAGTTTGACCTTTATTAAGACTTTGATTAGAAAAAAAAAAAACAGGGGAAGTCAGCCGCCTGACATGGGTCATTTGCTTGCTTGGTTGACTTTGCTTAAGGGTAAAAAAAAAAAGCTTTGGTCTAATGTTCTTCAAACGTTGACCACATTAAAAAAATAATAATAAAATAAAAAACAGTTTCAAGAAACTTTCAAAAAATTTCGGAAAAATCAAAATAATTGTTTTGCTTGTATTAACTTTATTTTACAGGGTAGAATAATTTTAATTACTTAAACTATATAACTGCGTGTGATTGAATTATTTTAATTTTTACCGGTCATCGGTTGACTCGGGCTTTGTAATAAATTAGTTTATTTATTCTCTCGCTCTCTCTATCTAAGTGGAACTACGACGACCTGAGTCTTCCTAAATCGGGAGAAACGTAGGCAACCACTTGGTGCGGCCATTGCTTGTTTTTATTTTGTTTTCAAAAAAAAAATAAAACTCTCTATTTTACTCTATCACCAAGATTGACTCTCACACACGCGCACTCATATTATAACTGTCATTGCACTACATACCCTGATTAACCCGGGACCCACACTAAGGACGGATGACGGTAACCACCTAGTCGCCGGTCTCTCCGAAGTTGGATCATCCCACTCCGCGTATTCAATCCATCTAGATTGTCATATCGCGGGGAGCCTAGCCTTCCAGCCCTGCATCGCCACATATCATGTAGATTGACTTTTTAAGACACTCCGTGACCGGTCGGTTTGATCTTGGAGTCCTTGTAATCCCTTGTCAAGATCTTGTTTTGTGCAATAAATCATGAAAAAGAAATCAAAAAATTGTCGCTTCGGAATTGTCCCTTCGGAAATGTCCCTATAATTGTCCCTTCGGATTTGCCCCTAAAAAGAAAAAAATTTTCACCAAATTTATTGCACAAAAGTTGATGTTACTTGAGATGACTTCGACCCCTAGGTCCTTAGGTTTGGATTCTGAATGTTAGAAACTCCCAAAACGGATTTTCCGTCCGACCAAAATTAGGATTAAAATCAGAAAAATTGTGACTTTCCGTGGTATTGTCTCGCGCGAGACTACTTGTCCCGTGCGAGATAAGTGTTCGGTCTTTTCGTGTTTTGGTCAAAACCTTCAAACCTTCAAGCCTTCATACACCCTATTCAGCGGACTTGTTGGGACTCGATCATGGTTTAACACGGTTGCTACACATCTAGGTTCATCACCAAAGTTCGACATCAAGGAAAATAGTTCTGTCACAATGGCTGATTCTCATCCCAACACTCAAGCTACACAAGAGATCGATGCTCTAAAGGCCCGTCTAGAAGGGGAAGTGAATCAAATGGTTGGAGTGCATGCTCATGTCTTATTTACCCACTTCCAACGACAAATGGAGGGACAATTTCAAACCCGCCTACGTGCCCAAGGCGATTACTACAAGGAAGAGGTTGAAACACTTCAAACTCATCTACAAGTACAAAAGGAATACTACGAAGAAGAAATCAAAGCACTTCGTACCCGCCTACAAGCTCAGGAGGAATATTGGGATCATGCCTACATTAATAGATTCAACCATTCCAACGCCGACAAGTACCCTACTACTCCTCCTCACAAGAAGAAAAGGAAGGAGAGATACTATGACAAACTCGAAGGAATCACTCAAGAGGGTCTCCTTGACACCCTCGTGAAAGAAGGAAAGATTCGAACAAGAGAAGGTGTTCCTCCCAAGGATGTGGGTCCTGATCATGCTAATCACTTATTCTGCAAGTACCACAATTTCACCGGCCACGACACCAACACTTGCTACCAATTGAAGGACATCATCCAATACCTCTTTGACAATGGAGATCTAGAACGCCCCAACGTCATCAAAAATCCTCTCCCTCGCAATCCATGAAGAAGATGAAGCTCCGAGAAGAAATCTACACTTACCACTTTGGGGCTACAACTATCCTCTCCCTTTCTCCTTTGATAGAAGTAGATTAGGTTTTAAATTTCCAAGTATGAACTCGAAGAGTCATTCTGTCTTTCTAGTACTTCTCACCTCCTCTAGTTTGTGTCATCTAAACTATCGAGTCTGTTTTAAATTTCTATGATTAATTAAAGTAATTTTCTTTTCCTAAACACTTTCCCTAAGGTTGTTCTACCTCACGAATATCATTTCATTCATGCAAAATAATGGACCCTCTATTCCCGAAATCATCGCAAAAAAATAGAGACTTCTAAGCAAATTCAAGAAGAAAGTTATCCTTAGGAAGCTTAAGGGCTAAACATTACCCCTACTGAAAGTCAAAGTCAACAAGCGAAGGAAGCCAAAGGCGCTTCTATCAACATTCATCCCAAGAAGAGTGGGGCTACTCAATTCAAGGCTTTGAGAGTACAAAAATAAATAAAAAGTTCGCTAGGTCGAAACTCTTCAAATCGCCCTAGGCAAAATTTAGAGCATCAAAAAAAAAAAAAAAGAAGAAGAAGAAGAAGAAGAAGAAGAAGAAGAAGAAGAAGAAAAACTCTCAAGCCTTCATCGCCCCACAAAAAGGAAGGAATTTCAACAAAGGCAAGAAGGACTCTCCTACAGAGAAAAAGAGTCGAGTAAAGAGAATTCCTCAATATCCTCTTACAACAAGTGAAGAAGACTTTCAGTATCAATGTTTACCCTTAAGTCATACTAATGATTGGCTTCCTTCTCAAACTTATTTAGAAACTTCTAGATGATACACGGTCCATTAAAAGGTAGAATAACTTTTCTAGATCTTTGAGCCAAGAAGCGTTTCTCATTGAGTCTAGGGGCTTCCTGTTAGCCACTCTCATACACACTCTTGAAATTCAAGCATCAAAACTGGGGCTTCCTCACCTTTCTTACTCTAGTCAATCTCTACTTCAACTCTTCAAAATAATCAAATTTGCAGTAGAAGCTTTCCTCTTTGCTTCTCCCTCTCATCATTAAAGAATACACTTCTCCAAAAAATCAATGCTTGGATCACCTTCCAAAGAATAGAGTTCATCTCTCCTCAACTGACTTGAGATCTCATCTCTCTCTCCTCAATAAGATTCTCTCCTCTGAGTTCTCTTTGAGTACACATACTTTTCAAAAAAAAAATGGCTCGCTAGGTTGAAAACTCGTAAAGAGCGGCCTAGGCAAAAGTTAGAGCACAAGAAAAAAAAAGACGCAAAAGAGATGCCCGCTAGATTGAAAACCCGAAAGGGCAGTCTAGGCAAAAACCAGGGTGCGTCACTAAGAAAAGAAAAAAAAATCAAGGACAAAGGGATAGTATTCTTCAACCTACTTCATCAAGCATCATTCGATCTTCTTCAAATGAAAATCAACAAGGAGAGTCTTCTTCGATCATCTTCAAATCAAGAGAGCAGACTCACAAGCCTGTTCACAAAGTCATCTACCACTTGCAAGCAATTTGGGGCTTGAGACAGTAAAGGGCCTTAGACACAAAGCCATTACGACAGTCGACAGATTTATAGACGTTTGCCTCCTAGAGACACGACTCAAGGGAGAATTAAGAATGATTATTCTCAACACGCCTAGATGTGTTCACAAAAGGTTACTCATCAAAATCCTACAACAATGAAGAAACAATACAACCTTGCTGACTAGCAACAGATTCTGCATAAACCTGATTTGGTCCCAACTTGTCAAACACAAGTTCACTCATATATTTCACCCCTCTCAAATATCAATCTATACAAATGTCCCTACATTTCCATATACCATATACTCATACATAAACTCACCACCAAAATGACCAACCGGCCATTTACACTAATAGACGTGAGCACTACCACGTAAGTCCAGTCAAACAACTAAAATCTGAAAAAAAATTCTCTACTTGGAATCTTTATGTGCTGATAGGTACAGGAAGGTAAGAATCATTCGGGTCTATCCGAGACCAGCATGCATATATCCTTGCATTACAGGGGCCGACAGAACTCCACCTCAACCGACAACTTCAAAGTCTGTGATGGCAACAAACTTCAAGTTCGTGACCTCGGTGACAACTTCAAAGTTTGTGACGGCAGCAAACTTCAAGTCTGTGACCTCGACGACACCAACAAAGTCTGTGACGGCAGCAACTTCAAGTCCGTGACCTCGGCGACAACTTCAAAGTCTGTGACGGCAGCAACTTCAAGTCCGTGACCTCGGCGACAACTTCAAAGTCTGTGACGGTAGTAACTTCAAGTCCGTGACCTCGACGACAACTTCAAAGTCTGTGATGGCAGCAAACTTCTAGTCCGTGACCTCGGCAACAACTTCAAAGTCTGTGACGGCAGCAAACTTCAAGTCTGTGACCTCAGCATCAACAAAGTCTGTGATGGCAGCAACGACAATAAAGTCCGTGACCTCGACAACAATGGCAACGTCAGTAACCTCAGGCGGCGCACTTCAACAACTTCATCAACAAACAGGTATCTTCAGAATTGGGTCAAGTCTTTTGATTCCTCAGTATGATTTTACCTTTTCAAAAAAAAATCCCTCTTCGATTTTCAAAAATGCTTTTCAAAATACCTAAAATAGCCTTTTTAGTGTTTTGGAGTCGAACTACGTTTGGTCTGATTCTCTCTTAGAGATACGTAGGCAGCCGTGCGGCGCGACCATCCCAATGTTCAGAATGATGTCTTTTCTATCGACGACACTTCTTCTTTCATAAGACCTGTCGCCGAGGGGCTCTGTAGACACCCCATTCTGAACCAATAATTTATGATTACACTACTCTTCGTCTCTCTTTTGTGTTTTGATAAAAGCATATTAGTTTTGTCATGTTTCGTTAAGTTTCTAACTAACCTCGTTAGTTTTGGACCTAACTGACTAACGGAATAAACTGAAGAGGACAAAATAGTCAAATGACTAGTTATCTCGCGTGGAATAGCGTGTCTCGCGCGAGACAAACCCTCGACGGGATGTGCAGAATCACTCTCCTTCTCCGTTTCAACCTCTTTTTTTGATAAAATCTTATCCCATCCGGTTCTCCAATCACATCTGAGTTCTGGAACCTTCCTAGGAGTGTTTTACCTCTCCACCTCTACCTCTTAAAACCCTATAAATACCTGATGACTTTCAGTATTTCCGGCTAACAGTTTTAGATTGAAAGGTCCCCGATCGACGATCAAAAACATACAACACACACAATTTGTTGGTTTCTTTTCAAGAAAGACTCCTTCAAATCACTCACAAAATCACCCTAAAATCACCTAAAGTTTGTTTATCAACCTTGTTGATTAACAAACATCAAAACCCGAATCAAGGACCAAGGCAAAGCTCTGTCCGCATCAAGATTTGACTCTCATATTGAGTCGAATCTCTGCCCAAATCACTTCTCGACCGAGAAGACATCTTAGAACCACGTTCTAAATCAAATACTCCCTAAACGCTAGGTAAATTCCTATACTTTTACTCTCTTCTTCTCAATCTCTCTCTATTGACTTTTAGAGTGGTGTAATCCCATCAAAAGGATTAGCCTAGAGTCCCTTCAATCGATGAAGGTGATCTCGAAGCATACAATCCGACATTCCTAATCAAGAAATTGATTAGGGTTTTCTTGTTCCTTTATTTTATTGTTAAATTAAAAAGATTGATAATACTCAATTGGCAAGACCGATCTTCGGATCGGGTGGAATGGATGCTCCTCGACCTACCCATTCCATAACTTAACCCCCGAACCCTCAAATCTCTTTAAAATTAAAAAGGTTTTTTCTTATTGTTTTCCTAAATAAATGATAAGAAAAGGATTCATGCATGCCATTTTGAATAAATTAATGCTTATGTGCAAAAAATTTTGAAAATTGGAATTTTTGTTCTTGAGAGAGCAATGTGCTCGGGATGACGTGCTTCAAATGTTGAAAGACACGTTTTCTAGGCAAAGGATGCTAGAAATCTTTTATGAATGCTTTTCTTTGAAAATATATGCACTTTTGAATATATGCACGCTTTTGAAATTAGATGAAGGACTGACACATATTTTTTGTGTTTTCCTACAGGAGAACAAGTTAAGGGGACCCTCTGAGGTGGCTGTGAAGTTGTGGGACAGGATGCCCAACTTCGAGAAGGACGGGGTGAACCCCAAGCAGCTGGTAATGGCTACCGGCCTGGATTTGTTCATTGACGCTATTGGCAGAGGCATTCACGTGACCTCTAAGAGCAAGGGACTGGTCCAGGCCCTTTCGGAGTTCTGGTGGGACACCACCCACAGTTTTCACCTCAGCTGGGGAGAGATCACGGTGACTCCAGCTGACTTTACTGCTATTACAGGCTTGCAGTTCACTGGGAGGCCTGTGACCTGGAGAGATCACATTACTGTAGCTGAGTTTAGAGCTATGGTTGGGTTTGACCTCCGTCCTAAGGGGCTTGGGATGGAGACAAGGAATGTGGAGGTGGCGGTCCTGGAGTGCATGCAGGGGTTTGCCGCCAACAAGGTGATTGCCCATCAGCTCGCGAGAGCTTTCTTGTGGTTGATGCTGTCGGTCACCATCTTTGCCAACTCTGGGACACTGGCTATGCTGTGCCTACTTGACTCTTTGGAGAATCTGGATGAGGTTGGGGCGGTCTCTTGGGGTGAGGCCGGATTGGCTGAGCTTTATTTCTCTCTGGATATGTACAGCCGGAACAAGGCTTCTTCGATGGACTGCTTTTCTTTTGCTCTTGAGGTAGTCTTCCTCTCTTTTCTCTCTTTTCTCTCTTTCACTTTCTGTCTTGAGACTTTATGAGAGAAATGACCTTTTTGTGTTTTGAACATGCAGGTCTGGTTTTGTGAGGTGATTGGGTTCTTTCCTTGAAACCAACAGAGTGATCCGGAGATCTTCTCGACCATGATTTGCTGGAGGGGAGAGGCTAGAGACAAGTTCACCAGGAAGACCCGGATCACTTTTGACTACAAGATGGTGAGACCGGTCATCAACAGGGATGGACATGAGGGGGTTAATTTTTATCCTTGGGGGAGGTACCTGGAGGTTTTTCTTGGGGATGCCTTGGAGGCGACTAGGCAGAGGAGGTGGTTGACGAGGCTGACTTGTGATGTCATTTACTTGGGGGACCACTTCTCTAGGCAGCATAGCCATGTCCCTCCTTTGGACGCCATTACTCCTCACGATCCTCCACCTCGTATTCTGCAGCCCAGGGACTGGTCAGAGAACGAGATAGTGAGGTATCAGGCTGGCGTGGCGGCTGAGGAGTATTTTGACTTGGCTACTCTGTATGCCACCTTCGTGGAGCAGCGGTTGAGGATGCCGCAGAAGCTAGTGAAGCTGGCCGTCACTCAGGGGTACAGGGAAGCTGAGCCGACTGACCCACCTATGCCTCCTGCTCATCTCTCTTATGTGGTGAATGGGGTACCGAGGAGGTTCATAATACCTGTTCCTGACACGAGGGAGCCTCGGTATACTTTGCCGCCTGACAGCACTGTAAGTACCTCTAGGGTCGCTTCCCTTTTTGGATTTCTTTGCTTTCTGCGATTTTGAGATTTCTTTTCCTGAGATTTTCTGAGTTTTTCTTCTCTTTTCTCTCAGGTTCCAGCTCGTTCTTACGATGGTTTGGTACGACAGAACAGGGGTTGGAAGGATGTGTGTCGGTCCCTTCTGAGGAAGTTGGCTTGCGCTTTCAGGACTGGGGCAAATATGCAGGAGCCCGTGCGCAAAAGAAGGCACGTTGGGAGCACAGCATCTGCCTTGTCGTCCTCAGAGTATCAGACCTCCTCTACTAGCGCTATGCCTCGGGGACAGGGGCCCAACACAAGCATTCTGGTGCAACTGGCGGAGTACGAGCACGTGAACATCAATCTTTCTGACGTGAGTGATTGTGAAGACTTGATGAAGGATCCTAGCTTCTACGAGATAAGCAGCGATGACGAGGAGTCGGAGGTTTAGGATTTCTTAGAATTTATCTAGGAGGAAGGAAACAAATAATGAACAGTTTTATGCACATTTTATTTATTTTTCATTTTATTTGGGCGCCAATGGGGCGAAGACAATGTAATGGTATTTTATTTGCTTTTTCTATTCATGCTTTATGAATTTGCATATTACTTGAGCCTCGGGGTAGCTTTTTGCTTGGAAATGGGGCTGAAACTGGGCCAAAATGATTTGTGATGATATATGACTGCATGGATGGTATTTGGATATGTTTTTATGCAGGTTTTATTGAGAAAGTGGGGTGAGAATTCCACTTGGGCAGCAGCTAGAGCTGCTGCTGATTTTTTTCTGCAGCAAGCAAAAGAAGCCGTCCGGCCAGGTCTTGGGGAAATGAAGCCGTGCGGCCGGAAGTTCTGTCTGAACTGGTTTTTTTCAAAATAAAATCAAGGGATGGCCTTTTCATTTCATTTTCACCCTAGACTTGTCCCAACTGATCCCAGAGCACATTTTTGACAAAAATCATCAACTTTGATCACTATCAATGGAGAAACCAATCAGATTGCAAAAAGGGAAAAGAGACCGTTTTCTGTCCGATCTTCAATCTTGGATGAGACGCAACTTCCAATCCAACAAGGGGCTGTTCGATACCACCTTCAAGATCAAATCTTTATAGCATTTGAAGGATCTCCCACCTGATTGGGACCTTTTGAGAGCTGCGGCGAGGTTTTGGGACGTCCGGAGACATGTTTATTGCTTTTCTTATAATGAAATCGTCTCAACCTTTGAAGACTTTCGAGCATTGATTGGGGGTCCGGAAATTGAGGCCGTTTCGGTTCCTCTGATCGAAGACGTGCCGGTGACGGTAAAGCTGGCATCTTTTCTGCAAATCTCTCTGGAAGAGGCAGAGGGGATGATGGTAGCCCCTGACAGGATCGACCTTTCTGATATCCCAAGCAGGTTTGGGTCTCCGGATACGGCTACGACCCTGGTGGCTATGGATGACTTTATCCTCTGCGTGTTCTTATCTCTGTTCACTGCTGATTCCGTGGGGGTCTGTCATGGTGGTCTTTTGGACATGGTCAGGGATTGTAGGGCTGGGAAGGATATTGTCCCGTTGGTTTTGGGTGAGACCCTGCATGGCATCGACAGGTTGGCTAGGGGAGACCATTTCATGAGGTCTGGGAGTCCGACTGTGTTGACTTTCTGGTTGCAGGAGAGGCTTGGGGCTTTGTCGGGGGCTTCGCCTACTCAGTGCCATGGGTGATTTCTCAGAGGGGTGCACCTAGGCAACAGGACCAGAGTTGCTGGGAGCTGACGATGGCTAGGTTGTCCACCTCAGACATTCATTGGTGGGTACCTCACTGGAGACTGCAGACCCGGAGGACGTTTCAGGAGTCCTACATAGTGAGGGTTCCAGGGCTTTCTTGGTCATCCTTCTACATACACTACTTAGTCTCCAGGAAGTTTGGGACATGCAGGAGCCATTGGACGATTGGGAGGACATCGGTACCATGGAGGTAGTGCCTTTTGACATGAGGGATCCAGCCAGCTTCTCATTTTTCTCGAGGGCTTGGACATACACTCTTTTCCCCCAGGGCTATTCTCAAGAGCAGGAAGAGTATCATCTTGACCACGGCCTACTTGGACTGGTATGAGAGGGAGATGGGAGCGACTCAGGTAGTTTTGGGAGAGAGACGTCAGGCTTTATTGGGGGCTGACTGTGACTCGAGCAGGACTCTGAGGGAGACTGAGGCCAAGGCTAATCGCCATAACCAGTCGGGTGACCTCTTTAGGGATATGGAGGCTCGATATGAGAGCCTTTCGGAAGTCGCTCCTATGACTGAGGCTCAGAGGGAGGAAGTACGGACTCGTGCCCGGATTGAGAAGGAACTTATTGACACGGGTTTGATGGAGGCTCCAGTGAGGATACCAGAAATTGGGATGAGGGAGACCGACATCATAGAGAAGAAAAGGAAGAACACTCGACGAGGTCGAGGTAAAGGGAAGAAGACCAAAGAAGACTCGGTGAATGACAATTGATAGGTCTTTTCTTAGGATTTCCTTATTGCCATTTGCAAACACAGTAGTTTATTAGGCCTTTTATTGTATTTTAGATCTTTGTAGTAGGTTAGCAGAGTCAAGAGTAGACCGTGCTTGAACTCATCAAGGAGTTTTTAACTTGTAAATAACAAGAGATATTTATCTTAGAACTTATTCAAGACACGTTTCATGGAAACTTTGAATGTCTTATTTATTGTTTAGACCAAACAATTGCTGGCTGCCTACGTTCCCCTTATACAAGAAAGACTAAGGGGCTCAGGTCTTCGTAGTTCATTCTGGTGAACTATCGAGATTTTTGTTTTTTTTTTGTCTCTCTTTTTTTTTATATGTGCAACCCTGTCTTTTGCCTAGACCGCCCTTTTTGGGTTTTCAGCCTAGCTGGGCATTACTCTTTTTGCACTAAAATTTTTCTTTCTTTTTTTCTTTTTTTCTTTTTCTTTTCCTTTTTTTATTATTTTTTTCTTTTAGACATAGTACCTGCGGAGCTTATCACCGTTGACTGGGTGGACAAAAGGATTGCCGTCCAAGTCCGCAAGCTTCATTGCTCCTCCCGATAGTATCTTCTGCATCACATACGGGCCGATCCAAACGGGTTCCCACTTTCCCAGGGGGTTGTCTCTGGTAGGGGGCTTTACCTTCAGCACTAGATCACCCTCTTTGATGTCCCTGGCCTTGACTTTTTGTCGAATGCCCTGGCCATTCGCCTCTGGTAGGCTCGGGTGTGCTCCATGGCTTTTAGTCTTCTCTCATCAAGCAGGGCCAACTCATCGTGCCGACTGCGCAGCCATTCTACCTCGTTGATGCTGTTTTCCAGGAAGACCCTTAGTGACGGGATTTCCAACTCCACTGGCAACACTGCTTCCATCCCATACGTTAGGGCAAAGGGAGTTTCTCCCATGGCTGTTCTAACGAATGTTCTGTAGCCCCAGAGTGCCAAGTGCAGCTTCTCAGGCTAGTCACGACTACAGATAGCCATTTTTCAGATAATCCGCTCGAGCGTCTTATTGGCAGCTTCTACGGCTCCATTAGTCTGAGGTCTGTATGGGGACGACTTGTGGCGAGTGATTCTGAATTCTGACAGCAATCTATCGCAGTCCCCTTCAAAGTGCGACCCGTTATCTGAAATGACCTCATTGGGCACCCCATATCTGCACATAATGTTTTCTTTGATGAACTGGGCCACTTTTCCTGAAGTGAGGACCTTGTAGGACTTGGCCTCTACCCACTTTTTGAAGTAGTCGACTGCCACTAACACGAATTCATGCCCATTGCTTCCTGCAGGGGCTATCTTCCCTATCACGTCAATACCCCAAGTTGCAAACGGCCAGGGAGTCGTCATGCAGTACAAGTCATGAGGCGGAAGATGATTGAGGTTGGCAAACCGTTGGCATTTGTCGCACTGTCGGACATGCTGGACACAGTCTGTTTCCATGTAGATCCAGTAGTAGCCCATTCTGAGGATCACTTGCATCAATGCTCTGGCATTCATATGAGGACCGCAGGGACCATTGTGGACTTCGGTCATCAATTCTCTGGCCCTTTCTTGGGTGACACATAGGAGGAGCGGTCCCTGGTACCGTTTCTTGTGCAGGTCGCCCCCTAGAATGACATAATGGGAGGCCAACCGTTTCAGGGCTTGCAAGCTCTTGGCCTTGATGCCTTCCCTTGGTCTACCTTCTTCGTCTCTGAAAGCTTACTCTCCATCTTTGAGGAACTGGTAAATCTGACTGTACTAGGGTTCCTTGACGGGCTCGGGTCCCAAGTCTATTTCACAACAAAAAGTCGGGGCTTCTCTTCTACCCACTCTGAAGGGTTTTATGGCCTTTCCCTCGGGGATCTCTACCAGTGAGGCTAGAGTAGCTAAGGCATCCGCGAATCTGTTCTTATCCCTTGGCAGGTAATTGAAGGTCACCTCCCTGAACTGCTCAGTCAACTCTTCCATGTAGGCATGATACCTCGAAGGTTAGGGTCCACAGTCTTCCACTTGTTGGAGACCTGGTTGATGATCAGGGCTGAGTCTCCATAAACCTCGAGCTCCTTGACATTCCTTTCTAAGGCAGCCTCCAAACTAGCAATGCAAGCTTCATACTCGGCGACATTGTTCGTGGCAGGGAAGTTTAACTTGATGGCTATTGGCGTGTGTTCATCTTTCGGATCGACCAGTAGCATTCCTACGCCATTTCCTCTTTTGTTAGCAGCTCCGTCAAAGAAAAGCTGCCATTGGTTCTCAGGCTCAACTACGAAGATTCCTTCATCTAGGAATTGGGATTCAGGCCCTCGGTCCTCATTACTAGGGAAGTTCGCCAGATGGTCTGACAGCGCTTGACCCTTAATTGCCCTTCTCGTCACATAGTTGATGTCATACTCAGCTAAGAAGAACTACCACTTTGCTAGGCACATCGAGAGGGAAGGCTTGTCGAAGATATACTTGATGGGGTCCATTTTTGAGACCAAGTTCACAGAGTGGGCTTGCATGTAATGCTTCAGCTTACCGACTACCTAGACTAGTCCTGCACAAGTCTTTTCGCACGCTGAGTAATTGAGCTCACTTCCCTGCAGCTTCCGGCTGACAAAGTAAATGGCATTTTCTACCCGAGAGTCCTTCTCTCTTGAGAAAGCATAGCCCCAACTGCCGTATCAGTGACAGTGAGATAGAGCAGAAGAGGTTTCTGTCTATGTGGGGGGAATAGCACCGGAGGATGTACTAGGTACGCCTTGATTTGGTCAAAGGCATCCTGGCATTCCTCGGTCATTTCTGTGTCTGCATTCTTCTTCATAAGCTTGAAGATGGGCTCGCACATGGTAGTCAGCTGGTTGACAAAATGGCTGATGTACTGTAGTTTGCCTATAAAGCTTTTGACCTCTGTCTGGGTTCGAGGTGGCCTCATGTCCATAATGGCCTTGATCTTTCAGGGGTCGACTTCAATACCTCGCTCCGTGACCATATACCCAAGCACTTTTCCCCTTGTCACTCCAAAGGTGCATTTGGTAGGGTTCAGTCTCATAGAATGCTGTCTCAGCCTCTCAAAAAACTTTCGCAGGTCGACAAAGTGTTGTCCATCCTCTCCTTTGGAATGGATTATCATGTCGTCGACATAGACCTCAATCTCCTTGTGGATCATATCGTGAAAGAGTGCGGTCGCTGCCCTCTGATAAGTAGCCCCGGCGTTCTTAAGCCCAAAAGGCATCACTGTATAGCAGTACGTTCCCCACGGCGTGGTGAAGGCTGTCTTTTCCTGGTCTTCCTCAGCCACCTTGATCTGGTTGTAGCACTACAAGAAAACTGATCTTTCGCGATTGCTTTTGGCGATGGCAAAAAAGGCAGTCGCGTTTGAGTATATAAGGAGACGGCCTTTGTGACTGCATTTAGTGCAGTCACAGTAGGCTAGCGTGATGGCTAAGCAGTCACGAATGCCATCACATATAAGTTTTTCCTTTAGCGCCAACAACGTAATTCGTACGCGGGAATTTGAAATTCTAATACGATTGTATTTTTATCAAAGGGGATGGCTTTAGCAATCACATTTTATAAAAATATTAAATTAAACAATTTAAAAATTAAATTTTTTATTATTCTTAAAGGTGACTGACTTTGCAATCACATTATATAAAAAAAATTTAAAAAAATTCAATTACACAATTAACCATCCTTTTTCTTTTCTAATTATCATTCACAATTCCACGACCTTAGAAAAACCCTTTGCTTTCCTTTTCTCTCTCATTCACCCGGTTTCCTCTTCTTCTTCCCTCTCCAGCGGCGACGGCGATTCCTCCAGCGCCGTTTCTTCCTCCGGCGTTTCTTCCTCCGGCGTTCTTCCTCCGGCGTTCTTCCTCCGGCATCAGGTGACTCTCTCTCGCTCTAGCTCTCTCTCTCGCTCTCTCTCTCTCAGAGAGATCCAAGGCAGAGGTGGGAAGAGTCAGACGGCAAATTGGTTGAGAACAAGGATGGCT
The DNA here is from genome assembly GCA_022495995.1 of Adenophora triphylla var. japonica. Classification (NCBI taxonomy): domain Eukaryota; kingdom Viridiplantae; phylum Streptophyta; class Magnoliopsida; order Asterales; family Campanulaceae; genus Adenophora; species Adenophora triphylla. The sequence continues at coordinate 22,186 of JAFEMH010004787.1, forward strand.
ATGCGATTACATTGCCATCCTTTCATCTCTGTAATCGTCTCTCTCTCTCTCTCCTTCTGTTTCTATTTAATTTGACCTAATTTCGCTATTTAATTTGATACGAGTACTGCTTTTATAACTTTCTTGTTTGAGTTTGATAAGATGTAGGTTCTGCAAATTCAATTTTGAATCTATTTAGAAATGAATCTATTTTTTTCAACCTTTTTTTTGGATCAATCTAAAAAAAGAAAGAGGGATTAGCTTTTGGGTGTGGGGTATTTTGTTTATTTTGTCACTTATATAGTCTCATTCGACAAGTCAATTTTATTTTTTATTTTTTCTTAGGAATGGAGATTTACATGTCTGTATCTTCTTGAAGTTGCACTAAAATTATAGTCAATTTTAGAAATGAGACTATTGTACCGGTAGTTATCTGAAAGACGGAGGGAGTATACATCTGTGCATCTAGTAATAGATAAAAGAAAATGTTCATAATAGTTTACCAGATGTGCGCATACAAGCTGACATACTGAATGCTAGCAGTTGATAGAAATTCTATTTGTACTTCAATGCAAGCAAATGAATTTACGTGATGGCATTTGCTTGATTATGTTGTTTATTATATGTCACCATGTGCTTCATCTAGTTTCTAGGTTGTCCTAAATTTCTTCTCAGCACTCTGTAGAGAGTATACCAACCAATTTTTTAGATATCTATTTAGTAAATCAGTTTCATTATCTTGAAGGCGTGGAAAGGACGGGCGTATGACTATTGTATGGAAAATCTAAAGAAAGTTGGTTTCCCTGTTGATGGGCTAGCTTTTGATCCAGATCTGGTAATTTCGATATCTCTGTGCCCTCAAATATTTTTTAGGTATCAAATCCGTGGTTATGCCACCTTCATAATTACCCTTATTTATTCTTGTAGGTAATTAGAGGTCTTGTCATCGACAAAGAAAAAGGCAACTTGGTCAGGGCAGATCGATTTGGCTATGTAAAGAGGGCTATGCATGGCACAGGAATGCTTTCTACACAAGCTGTTGGGTGAGTATGAACCTTATTTGCTCGTATGTGAAGATGGGAGTAACCTTTTTTTTACAAATTATGGGGGCAAATAGTCATGTTGAATGTGTGTGGCCACTCTGCTAAAGTGAGACTAGCTATACTCTCTTTCACATATTGGTTGAACATTCCACTGCCTAGTTTATTACGTCGTCGTAGTGGATATGTACTTGCGTATGCATCATTTACTGCTTTAACTCTTCTAGATACCGTTCAGTTAGTTAGAATAGCTTGCAAGTCCCCTTTTTGTGAAATCAAAACACTCCTGTGTGCGAAACTTGGGTTATATTTGCTGTAGTGCTTGTTAACCTTATATGCATGAAAGTGAGATGTACGGGAGGGAGCTGGTGGATCTGCGGAAGGAAATTCGATGGGAGTTCCTCAATACGCTATTCTCTGTCTCAGAAGCAGTAGCATACATGCAGGTTGGTTATTCACTTGCTCTAAGCTGCTGCATGAGTTTTGTTACGATTTAATCATAATTTGCATGAAGTTTTGAACTGTTGCTTAAATGTCATGATTCTGAACTTTGGTTATGTCCCTAGCTCCTGAGGCACCCAAGGCAGATCGATTTGGCTATGTAAAGAGGGCTATGCATGGCACAGGAATGCTTTCTACACAAGCTGTTGGGTGAGTATGCACCTTATTTTCTCGTATGTGAAGATGGGAGTAACCTTTTTTTTACAAATTATGGGGGCAAATAGTCATGTTGAATGTGTGTGGCCACTCTGCTAAAGTGAGACTAGCTATACTATATTTCACATATTGGTTAAACATTCCACTGCCTAGTTTATTACGTCGTCGTAGTGGATATGTACTTGCGTATGCATCATTTACTGCTTTAACTCTTCTAGATACCATTCAGTTAGTTAGAATAGCTTGCAAGTCCCCTTTTTGTGAAATCAAAACACTCCTGTGTGTGAAACTTGGGTTATATTTGCTGTAGTGCTTGTTAACCTTATAATGCTTATATGCATGAAAGTGAGATGTACGGGAGGGAGCTAGTGGATCTGCGGAAGGAAAGTCGATGGGAGTTCCTCAATACGCTATTCTCTGTCTCAGAAGCAGTAGCATACATGCAGGTTGGTTATTCACTTGCTCTAAGCTGCTGCATGAGTTTCGTTACGAATTAATCATAATTTGCATGAAGTTTTGATCTGTTGCTTAAATGTCATGATTCTGAACTTTGGTTATGTCCCTAGCTCCTGAGGCACCCAATCCTGTACTTGCACCAGCATTTTCTTATTGGTTTTTGGATGCAAACCCAGTGCATACTTACTGTTGCAAATGCAAGTCATTGAAACTCGTCAAATCCTTTTCATTTGTTTTCCTTTTAGTCATCTCCCTTCGTTTCACTTTCCTATTCAGGATATTCAAGGCACTTTTGATATATCAGTGGCACAAGCAAACACTTGTGTCCAAGCCTGAATGGGACCAACAGATAATGTCCTGGACAGCTCTGAACAATTAAAAGGACCAGGAGTTGGACCATTTCTTTAACAACTCGAAACCGGTCTTGAGTTTATAGTCCTCTTCTCATACTTCAATAAATAGCGATCAGGGTTCTCATTCCCTTGGTACTGATTGCCATTTAGACAAGTCCTACTATATTTAAAAAAAATAGCGATCTGGCTTCTTCGTGTATCTTTCTCCATTCCCTTTACATTCAGTTCCCTTAAGACAATTTCTTGTATACTTCAACGAGTAGCGATCAAGTTCTTGTATACTTGAACGAATATCGATCATGCTTCTCATCAAATCTTCCATCTCCATTGTGCTTGAATTATATAACTAAGAACATATGGGAGTAGCAAATCTGGCCAATCTAGGCAGGAATAACCATTCATCTACAATTTCACTGCCTCAACATGTATAAAATAGTATAAAAGCATTGACTTGTCAAATGAGACTGTGTTTTGGGGGACGGGTGGGAGTATCAATTGACAAGCCAGGATTTAAGAAATGAGACTAAATTTTGGGACGGAGGGAGTAGTAGTGTTCCTTGGGCTTGTGGTTGAGAGGTGAGGAACCTGTCTTCCAGCATCTTAGGTGACACTGTCTTTTGCACCTTTAGTTATTATGCATTAACTGTTTTGCGGCAAGTAAGATTCAGTTGTAGAAGAAAAGGTGCCACAAAAGAGGCCGGGGTTGGTGGCAGACTGCCCATGTATACTCCCCATCTCCCCTTCCCCCAAAAAAAAAAAAAAAAAAAAAAAGAGTGGTCAGCTACTAATATTTCCAAAAAAAGAAATATAAGAAAAGTCTCTACACTGAGAAAAACTAGTGTAGCAACGAGGCCTTCCAACCTGTTATATGAGATTCTATATTTTCAATTTTGCTATTTTTCTCCTACAAATGACCAAAACATGCACAACGGGCCTATGATTGTATAGAAACCAGGTTTGGCGAATTGGCACAGAATTAAATGATTCTTTTGTTCATCCAAAATTGGCAAAGATTACATATGATGCTTTAAAAGATGAAAATACATCTAAAGTCAGGCTATATTGCAAAGTTCATTCTATATATCTGAGCAGCAAAGTATTGCTAGGTAAAAATTATCCTCTAAATTTAAAGTTGGTTTGATTTACACTCTATGTCCCAAAATAAGTGCCCTGCTTTTTTATTTGAGTTTTATTTCAGCTAAATAACCTTTAGTGGTACCAAAACAAAAGACCGTTTGATTCCAGTATCATGGAAACCAACCCATGTTTTTTCCCCCAAGCTTTGAAATTTGCAGTACGAGCATGCTTGGTAACATCGTATTAGGTCCAAAAAAGACATGCTTCTTGCGCATAAAATTCATTGGATTATATTGACGAAAGTTTTCTCCAATATATGTTGATCTCCTCTTCCTGCCCTAGAAGTGCACTTGATCCGCTGAAACGAATCCCCTGGTCATATTTATTGATCATCACTTAGTTCGAGCTATAGATTAAACTATATGAATTTGTTTATTTTGTTGATGAATTTGTTATATCTATTTGTAGGTGCTGGAAGAAATAAGACCGTACCTGGTTGGTGCAGCTGGTGGATGTATGGAGCTGGTAGCAATCGAAGAGCCAATAGTGAAAGTTCGACTAACGGGGCCGGCTGCTAGTGTAATGACTGTTAGAGTGGCAGTTACCCAGAAACTAGGAGAGAAAATCCCATCCATCGCGGCAGTTCCACTTTTACAGTAAGTGGCTATTGTTTTGTTGTTTGGATTCAAATATGATGATTGTCAAACAATGGAATGAGATTAAAGTATACTAGAAGGTGTTGTACAGACTATAGGTTGCATGGTGTACTTTGTACAGTCTTTCAATTACATGTCCCAAACTTTTAGTTATTAGTTGTAGTTTCTAGGAACAAGTGTAAGTTGATTGTTGTTTTTAGATTAACCTGGTAGGATGATACATTTTCTTGATAAACCTAGTAGGTTGATTATTTTTTGGATTTTGTAACGATGATTATGGTTCGTAATACAGTGTTAAATGCAATAAATTTATTAATTTTCATGTTGTGCTAATCAACCTTTCTTTAATTTTTATTCAATTATTAATTATAAATAGGGCAGTGAAATGGAAAAAAAATATAAATTAAGTACCTAAGGCGATTGCATTTGCCATCTTTTTTTTTATATACCTAAGGCGATTGCATTTGCCGTCACCTTTTTAAAACCTAAGGCGATTGTATTTGCCATCTCCTTTTCAAAACCTAAGGCGATTGCATTTGCCGTCACCTTTTTAAAAACCTAAGGCGATTGCATTTGCCGTCTCCTTTTTCAAAACCTAAGGTGATTGCATTTGCCGTCTCCTTTGCTGAGCTAAGGCGATTGCATTTGCCGTCTCCTTTGCTGAGCTAAGGCGATTGCAAATGTAATTAAAATAATTAAATAAATAAAATTTAAAAAAACTCTTACGCGATGGAAAAAGCAATCGCGAAAAATAATTGACAAAGGCGACGGCTTTTTCAGTCACCTTATCTTTTCGCGACAAGGCTTTACGCGATTGTCATTGCGACGGCTTTTCCCGTCACGTTAGCCTTCCACGACGACTTTAAGGGTTTACGCGACGGCTTTTGGCCGTCGCGAAAGACCAGTTTTCTTGTAGTGTAGCCAGAAAATCCATCAACGAAGGATTTGACTTCGTAGTTAGCAGTGGCGTCCACCAGAATGTCTATGTTCGGCAAGGGATAATCGTCTTTGGGGCTGGCCTTGTTCAGATCCCGGAAATCTACACAGCAGTGCACCTTTCCATTGGCCTTAGTCACAATCACGATGCTGGATAGCCATGTCGGATATTCAATGACCCTGATGAATCCTACCCGCAGTAGCTTCTCAATCTCTTCTTTGACCTGTAGAGACCACTCTGGCTTGATCTTTCTCAGTTTCTGCTTTACTGGCTTGGCATCTGGTGCTAGGGGGATTCTGTGCTCCATAATCGAACTGGCCCCGGCATATCCCTGTATGACCATGCAAACACGTCCATGTATTCTCTGAGCAGATTGACCAGTCTGTCCCGTTCAACCCCCTGGAAGAAGTTCCCAATCTATGTCTCTTTAGGTTCCTCGACAGTACCCAAGTTAACACTTGTCAAAACCACTTCGGCAGCTTGGGCCCGGTTTTCCTCTTTGTCTGTAACCTGCTTAAAGATTTCTTTAATGTATTGTTTGTTTAGTGTGTTTGCATCTTGTTCAAATGATTCATTATTAACTGTTGTTAAGTTTTTAGTTACTTTATCATTTGTTAAGTTGGCAATAAGGGGATACTCATAAAGATCTGTCATTTCATTTAAAGCGAAAGGAAAGGTGACATTGGCTACATATTCATAATCCTCAGGCGTGAGGCCTTCGGATGACTGGAATTCAAAGACTCCTGACTCGAGGGTATGGACAACAGGGTGTTTGACACGACTGGGCTGAGAGGGACGGGGTACCAATCCAAGCTCCTTGATCATTTGCTGTCGGCTGGCTATCGGCCCTGAGAATGTCTCCCAATTCCTTAAAGGCATCTCTGACTTAGTCACCAAAGTGCGGGGATCAAAAGGTTCTTCACCACCGTCTCCAATCACGGCAACTACCTCGTCATATGAGCTGAAGTCGATCAAATTAGGGATCTGTGGTTCTTCATCAAACAACTTCTGCAAACCCAACTCACTGTCTTCACTACTGGCAGCTTCAATCTGGCTGATCTTCGGAAGAGCTAACTCGAAGGCAGAGAAATCCATTACCCCTGATGGGAAGAGTGCTGACTCTTTAAAGCAGTCTGGGTTTCCCTTGAAGGCATACTTGTTCTGAACAGTAGTGGTAGCCCCAGGAATGTCCGGCAAGTCAAGAAACATTCTTCGAACAGGATTTGCTGGTTTTCCCCGAACTTTCTCAAGGTTTTCCAGGAGAGTTTTTCTCAAGGAGATCTGACTATCACTTTCATCGTATTGGGTCCCACCTCTTGTGAAGTACTGGGCAAGAGACAAGCTGTAAGGATGGAGATGGATCCCTTCACTTCATTTTTCCTGAACTGTTCCTTTAGCTTTTTTGTCATCCTGAGACTTCGATTTGTATCCCAAGCCGTGTCGGGTGGTCTGTTCCTTCACATCAATGACAGTATTGCGACCCTGAAGTCTTTTACCCAATCCAAGCCCCGAAAGATAACCCATCTTTCTCATCATTCGCATGGCAGGAGGTATTCTGTCAGAGGTAGCAGTGAGGTCGATGCAACACACTTGCGCTTTGGAGGAGGCTACAGAGAATCCGGTCAAGGCAAACCCTTCATCATCATGCTTGATCTCCAGTATCGGGATACCTCCTGTGCTGGTTCCTTCCACGGTGACACTGTCTCCATATGGTAGTAATAGTCCCATCATTTGACTGGAATTTGATGCACTGGTGCAAATTAGAGGCTACTCCATTTATCTGGTGAATCCAAGGTCGTCCCAGCAGAGCGGTAAATGAAATGGGAATGTCAATCACTTGGAAGTCTACATCCATGGACTTTTTCCCGAATCACAATTTAAGAGTAGCAATCCCCAAGACTGATCGAGCAGTGGAATCGTAGGCCTTAATAGTCTGGCTGGAAGGCTTCAAATATGTGGGCTTCAAACCCAACAAATCCATCATCTTTGCTGGCAGGACATTCATTGCAGACCCTCCGTCAACTAATACCCTTGATAATCGGCATTCTTCCAACTGGACTGTGATGTAAAGGGGTTCGTTATGACTAGCCCCATATTTTGGCAAGTCCAGGTTAGTGAAGGTGATGATATTTCCATAGTGGATATTTCCAATCATCTGGACGACCTCCTCTGGGGTGACATCTATGGGCACCATGGTCTTGGCCAAACTTTCTTCTAGCTTCAGTTTGTGAGGGTATGAAGAGGTTAACAGGGACCACAAGGAGATATTGGCTTGAGTACACTTCAACTGAGTCAGCATTGGGTCCTCCTTTTCAGAGTCTAGCTTTTCTGCTTCTGGCTTGTAAGGTCTTTTATCTGTCTTGGGCTCGGAGACAGCATTTCTTTTGTCACCCTTAGGCTGCTCCACACTCCTTTGTCTAGACCGAGTCATCACGTAGACATTAGACTTTTCCGAGTCATCAGTCCTACCGGAGGATTCCTTCAGCTCTTTCAAGGTTAGAGGCGGGCTTTTACTGGCGTATGGCCAACTCTGCTGATTAATCTGATTAACAGCACTACCCGAGGCATAGGCAGCTTCCCGAATCTGATCCCAGGTCACTGGCTTTCTGGCCTTTTCTGAGTTCTGACTTCCCCATTGGCCTAGCAATTGGCTGATTTCAGTTTCATCTTCCTCACTCAAGGCCTTAACGATTTCATTCAAGCTTTTCAAGGTCAACATGCAACAGGAATTATTGTTCCCAAGGTTTGGAGGTTTGCTAATGGCTTCCTCACCTTGACATAGCAACTTTTTCAACAGAGCGGGATCACATTCCTCATCACTGTCAAACATATCCATTCTCTCTCTAGGGGTCAACCTTCTGACGGCATCTTTGACATTGGCCAAACACTTCCTGAAGTGGGAGATTCCATCATCGAGAAGGATTTCTGCGGGGTCAAACCTCATAGCAGGTTCCTGTTCTTTACTCTCGGGAGGGTTTTCTGGGCTTTTTGGCTTCTGGGCTAACCACTCTTCCACCGTTCCTTTCGGCATTTCGACTGTGTCTTCCTCAGTATCACTACAGTAACTCCCGTGGGAATTCTCATCTTGACTGTGATGACCAATGAGGGCACAAGCAGGTCGAGATACTTGGCACCATATAAGGGGTATTCTGGACTCTTCCCCTGACTTAGGGATTACCAAGAAAACATCACTGTCGTCATAAGGAAGGGGACCGGGGTCGCTTCAAACTTTAAGATTCTTTCCAGAGCTTCCATACATTCTTTTTCAGACAAAGTCTCAGGGGTGACCCTTAGCACTGCAATGGAGTCTACTCTTCCCGATGGGGGTTTAGCCTTAATGACGCTTACGTGTTCTAGATCGGCGGGTGGAGCCCACTTCCCTCTTTCAGCTAAAGCTTCGATCAAGTTTCTCCATTCACCAACCAAGTCTTTGTAAGGAGTGTTGAATTCTAGGATGTGAAATTCATACCCTGCCTCATCTGAGCTTGCATCCATTTTCTCTTCCGAGCCCTTGCAAAGGCGACAGACACACTTTGAAGTGATACAGTCCCCCATTCCAGGTCTGTGATTTTCTACCCCATCTTATCCTTCGGATTTCATTTCCATTGGCTCCATGTTCATTCCTTCTACTGAACTGTCATCATCATTGTAAATCCATCCATTCCTATTCTCATTTCCGACCGACTCTTCGTTGTCACTGTATAGGAGATAGGCAAATTCACAGGCGTTGACGAAGTTGGAAAGGTCAGGTTGATACTGGAGTTTCGGGATAAGGAAACTTGGTTCATGCTGAGGAGGGGGAGTGAGTCCCATGGGATAATGAAGAGGCTGAGTGACTGGGATAGCCGTGGCATTTTCTCTCTATTGGTAGGGAACAAAGCTGGGTCTTATCTGAGGAGGCGAGGGCGTTGGAACCCTGATGGCATGGGATGTTGGAAAGGACTGAAAAGGGGTAGTCCTTGGTAAGGGATCATATGTGGATGGAGGAGGGCATTGGTAATAGGCTGGGGGAGCTGAGATGGCTGCTTCTGGAGTCTCATCTTCTACCATAACCAGGGAACCATTGGACTCAACCACTATCTGAACCCCATGACGACGTAGCGCATCAATGAGTATGGCTTGCTGTTCCTCATGGACCTTACGACTGTTTTCCAAGGCTAAGGCTAGCTCTTCTTCCCTAGTCATCTGGTTACCCAAACCACTGCTGTTTTTTGTCAAATCTGCCATTCGACTCTGCGGGTGACAAAGCGAGGACTGCGCGAGCTATCTGAGAATTCTGCGCTAACAAGCCGCTGACCCGGTATTCTCACCCACTTCTTTCTCGCTGCGGGAATGGGATAGGAGAGGGTTAGACTCTGGGGTAGGTGTTTAGGCTGAAGGCTCAAGCAATATGCAAATTAAGAATCTTTCAGTTTACTTAAAACGGTGTCTTTTATTAATTTCTATTTGGTTGGAAAAGGGGTTGCCCTTCTTTTTCGCAACTACTCTAGATCCTGGATCAGTGGGCTCCGTCACTACGTCTATAAGCCCCTCGTATTCCACCTGTATTTCGACCTCCCAGGGTGGACAGCCCCGGGCGAGGGTCCTATAGGGCATGCGGATCCCACCGACCGAGAGAGAAGAACGCTCCTAACGGGTCTAGTGGGTCATAGGAGCTTTTAACGCACGAGCGGTGCAGATTATAGTCAAGGCAATGCCGAGAAAGTCTCGTCTTTCAGTCTTAACGGAATTTCGGCAGAGTTTCGCTTGCGCGATTGACGTTTCGACTTTTTGGCATTGTCGAAGAAGATAATAGGCATGGGTCGGACGGTAAAATCCGGATGACACAGTATCACATTGAACTTCATTGCATACGTTGCGTGAGTCAAAGTCACAGTCAATGCCGGGTCAAGATCTTGCCAATTTTTCCTTGTCGGAATTTCGGCAGAGTTCCGCTTGCGTGAAAGATCTTTCGATTTTTAGGCACGGACTCGGGCTTGACTTTTACGTATCCCGTGCGGGTCAAAGTCAAAGTCAATGTCGGGGTCAAGATTCTGCCAATTTTCCTTGGCGGAATTTCGGCAGAGTTTCGCTTGCACGAAGGATCTCGACTCTTGACATGGACTAAGGTTTGACTTTTACGGGGGTATGCAACCGGGCTATATGACACGAACTAGACCAAAAACCAACCAAAAGTCACGGTTTTGAAATGTGTGACACGGACTGTGCATTGGTCGACACTGGCTGCCATGGGGAGTTTGAGATGATTCCGTGCGCGCCCGGGAGCATCGTAATACTGTCCGTGACTGCAGCTGAACAACCACCCCGGGTTAAAGGGACGTGCGTGCAAAGTGTACAGGATATATAAGGTGCGCGTAGTGTGCGACCTCCTAAAAACGTTCCTTTTTTAGTTAAAACAGAAATTTTCATGAATGTGTGTTTAAAGGAATGATTTTCGGGACGGGGGAAATGCAGCAAATAAGCACGTAAATTTTCTGGGAGCCTGGTCAGTCTTGGAACTGAATAGCCCCAAGCTGCCAGATTAATCCTCAATTTTTATCCTGGTGGAATTGCCAATGAAGCCGCCCGACTAGGATTCAAGGAGTATCAAACCGTACGGCTGCATCAATCAATTTTCCAGGTTCCATTTTCTTTCATCTGCAGGTTGTTTTCCCGGCCTTTTTGGCACCTTTTCAGCTCCAGCAAGCTTCCTGTTCAGCATTCAGAATGTGCACAATTCCCAAGAACCAACAATGCATGCAATGCAATGCAAGAAAAGAAGGCAAGCATGAAAATTGGATCCGCGACGGAAGGCTAACCCACTCAAAAAAAGCTTTTCTTTTTTTTCGAAAAGAGATACCGGTACGTGGCTTTGTTAGACCATAGTTTATCCCAGACTCGTGTTAGGAGGCGATAACGGGAAGCTTAATGGTTTCCACCTATATACCGAGTATCATTTTTTTTTATTTAAAAATGAAAGCTTTTTAATTTTCCTCCCCAGCAGAGTCGCCAAACTGTGATACGTGGTGCCCAAGATTGCGGCTTTTCCCATTTTTTGAAATTGTTTTTATGGTTGGAACCGCTTTCTCGTGTAAGGGGATCACCGCCTCTCATCGGTTTGAAGACATCCGGTTTAAATTGAAAAACGGAGTCGCCACGCCATTTTGATTTCCCAAAACTTTGAAAAAGGATTTGGGTCCGGAGGTTAAGTTACCCCTTGGGAAGAACGGATCGACGTTCACCCAAAGAGCCTTGCCGAAGCAAGTCTTCCAAGATCCGATTTTCATGCTTGCCTTTGTGTTTTCGTGTGTGGGATGTGTTTTTTTGAAAAGGGAGGGAATGTGCCAAGTTATCTTCCGGACGTATAAATCATGAGTTGGTTATCGCTCGGGATTCCTTGGATTTTGATGTGTTAGGGACTTTGATCCCATTCTCATCTTGGACTTATGATCATCATTATGAGACCTTGGGTCATATGAGATCAAGATAGGGACACCTCTTTTTATAGTCCAAGGATGAGACTCTTTAGAAAGGAATGACCTTTGCCCATAAATCCTACATCTTGAGACGATTTGAGCTTAGTCGGGACATTTATGCTCGTCTCAAGTGATGATCGGAGATGTAGGGCTCAAGTCCATCCTTTTCTAAAGGAATATTCGTCTATGACATCTTCATGTGGGGGAAATGATGTAAAGATAGGACCTTTACACCATTACACTCCAAGAGATGCTCCAAGTACCAAAGGGGACTAAGGGAGGGGTATAAAGATTGGATCTTTATACTCATCCTATGCCTTTTTGTGCCTTAAGAAGGTCATTAGGCAATCCTTTGAGAGTGATCCAACCATGAGGGACATGGGAAATGCATTTTAAAGTAAATATGACATTTTTACACTAACATATGTAATGAACATAATGTAAGCTAAGACTAGGAATGAAAAAGGGAGGGCCTTTATGGCTTTCCTATGTCCTTTATGAACCTTTTAGGTGGACAATCCTTGGAAGCAAGGTCTATGGGAAGGGGGGATAACATTCATGAATAAAGATGACATTTTTATGGAAAAATATGACATTTTTATATGCAAAGATGACATTTTTATATGTAAAGGATGCTATTTTCACATCATCATGTGAGAGATCCACCCTAGAACAAGCCATTTTGAGGTCTTATTGTTCATCCTTGGGATGGACCTTCCATGAATCCCATGTGATAAAGGGGAATGGGGGTATTATGATCTACATGCCTAAAGATGTGATTTTTATGGCAATAAATCAAGTATCAAGCAAGTACATAGCAATATAAACAACAAAGATCAATATAGCAAGTATGGCAAGTATATTTTAAAGGGAAGAGGAGAGGTTACCAATGGTAGTGTTCCTCTATCTCCTTGAAGATTGCCTAAGGAAGGATCAACTTTGGAGAGGTTTTGGAGAGGAGGGAGGTGATTTTGGGAGCTCTCAGCTTTCTGGAATTTCGTGGAGCTATTTTGGCAGAGTAACAGTGCTTGAAATTCTCTCTTTAAAATGAATAGAGGAGGCCTCTATTTATAGGCAGTCTGGTGATGGCTACTGAAGCCGTGCGGCTGTAACCCCAAGCTAATGAAGCCGTGCGGTCATATCCAGTAGTGACTCAGCCTATTTCTAGAACCATGCAAGGTGGCCTTCTAGAAGGTGTTTTCCAGTGAAGGACTACGTGGAATTTTAATTCCTAGCAAGTCCTTCACCCCTTGGAAGGTTTTGGAAAGTTCCCAAATTGCCCCTGAACTTTAGAAAAGTCCGGGGAATTGCCGGGAGACTTAACCGGAAGGCATGAGCCAGATTTGGGTACTTACAAGGTGAGGTTGGTTCCTGGAGTGAGATGAGGCGTGCGCTTGGAAGGCAGTAGTCCAGACCTTGCTATGCCAAAAGTGAGGCTGCCGCCTGGATGGTAGTGAGGCGTGCGCCTGGAAGGCAGCTCTATTTCACTGTTATGAACAATAACTGTGCAATGTTTTTCACAGTTGTTCTATAAAAAGAATGACTATAACAGCGAAATAGACTTCTCAATGCAAACATACTACACATGTCAAAACCAAAAAAACCCAGAAGTATGTTTATCTGTTACTGAAACAACAATGCATTAATTTGTTAAGGAAACAAAAACAATAAGCAAAAACAGAGAAATTAAATTCACCATCTAACATATTCCCTTTCATTTCATATATTGTCTTTAAAAAGAAAAAGAAAAAAATCTGGACTAAAGATAGAACCAAAACATCATTAAATAGGTTCCCTGCATAGGCTTCCTATTGTGAGTTCCTAATTTTCCGCAACGACCACATTTCATTTTCCTTTTCATAACCTCCCCCTAGAAGGAATACTATTCTTCCTAGGCCTTCCAGGAGGACGCCTTGTTACTGGTGGAAGTATCACAGGTGGTTCAGTAGTGGGAGCTTGACCAAATGAAGCATAAGTCTGGATAGGTGAAGCATAACACTCTCTGTAGTAACTGCAATGGAAAAATGGCTCAAAGTATGAGAATGGATCTGGTTTGGTATTGAACAGAACCACAACTACATGCACATAAGGGAAACCTTCAATGCTGCCACTTTCCACATGAACATGTGCATTCTTCGACGTTGACAACCATTGGTGGAACATAATGCACTTCAAACACATTGTTTGAAGAAGAGTATACCACCCATGACCTACCAATTTTGAATGTTCTTCGTACTTCTTCTGCATAAGAGGACACAATGTTGTATTCCACTTTGATGAGTCTTTTCTCCGTTTTGACATTTGACACATCAACTTCAATCTAATAGAATCAATTAACTCCATAATAGGAAATGAACGAGCAACTTTAAACTGAGCATTAAATGATTCTGCAGCATTGGATGACATCTCCCCATATCGACTACCATTAAAGAATGCATTAGCATAATTTTCAACTGGTATGTCCCACCTTCAGCTTTCATTTCATTCAGAAAATTATTAAAATGTTCATCGGTCGGGGCTTCTGCGCACTAACTGAGTTTATAGGTCATTCTATTCTTAAACCTTATATGATAGCCTCTCATCTTATACTTCAAATTATGTTTCAAATGAACAATGCAAAATGAATGAAAACATTCAGGCAACACGTCTTTCACTGCTTGAATAATGCCTTGATGGCGATCAGACACAAATGTCACTTGCCTATAATCTATGAGAGGTTTATGTTTCTCCAAAAACCATATCCAATTTGCAGTATCTTCACCACCGACAATAGCAAAAGCAATGTTAAAAAGCCCTGGATAAAAAAACTATAGTAAGAACAATTCAAGAAACAACTGATAAATACACTATACTATTTATGTAAAGAATAATACATACCAGAGTTGCCATCTTTGGCCGTTGCAGCAAGTAAAGTCCCCTTGTATTTTCCATGTAAAAATGTACCATCAACAAATAGCAACGGACGACAAAACCGGAAACCTCTTTTACATGCCCCAAATGAAACAAAACACCTTTTAAAGTGACCTACTTTATCAGATTCAAGCACAAACTGATTATTCGCATCCAACTCCTTCATCTTCTTAAAGTAACCTCTCAAATTATCATAAGATAACGATTCTTCACCGTAAACTATTGCCCTAGCTTTCTCAATAGCTCTCCACCCAACTTTGTAAGTTACATCAAGTCCATAACTAGTCTTAAGAACCCTAAGAATTTGAGCTGTACCAATCGAAGGCGTAGAACGAACAACATCAACTATGGATTCAACAAGAACATCAGAAGTAACCCTACTACCCTTTTCACTCCTATGCACATAACCACATGTATGAATTGAAGTATATGTTTTTATGTAAACAAATCCATTTGACTTCTCAACAGAAGCATGGATCCTCCAAGGACAGCCTACAGTAGATTATGCTTGCACTGTGCAGTAACACGTTTTTTTTTTGTCATTTTTAATATACTCAAAACTAAATCCAACCTCACAGGCATACTTACATAATCTGATACGAAACTCAGTAATTCCTGTTTCAAAAACTTGTCCAATACCTATTATTTCCTTAGCCCACTTTGTAGTTAACAATTCTTTTTCTCCATGATGGAAAAAGTTCACAGTCATTTCAAGTACAAGCCTACTAGAACTACTATGCTCAAGTTCATTAGATATAGAACCACCACAACGCACAGTAGATGTAGATGATTCATAGGCACAAATAGCTTGACTCTCTTTAACATGAACAACAACAAGTTTTGCACCACTATAACCTAACATGATGCCCATATTCAAGAAATCCTCTTCATTCTCCGGTAAGCAACTTGAATTATCATGTAAAACATATAACAATGATATAGAATCCTTATTCAATGACGGCCACCTTGAACAAACAACTGAGAAATAAGAAGAAAACTGAGCAAATCTTGCTATTGCATTCAATTCACCATACTTAAATGAAAGCATCACTAGAGTATACATATCTATAAGATATAATACAGCTGCATAAAAGAAACATCAAAAATATTACAACTGAGAAATTCACTTAACAATATTGATTATCATAGAACTAGATCATTGAAACAATTACAAAAGCATAAACACACAATGTATTACAAAAAATTCAAAGCTATAACAGATTTCGTTCACAAAAATAAGCAAATCAACAATATCAAATTCGAATATGACATACCTTTGTAGAGATAAAATTTCCACAAATTGAAATTTGAGATGGGCAAATCTAAATCAATCAATTGAAGCCTCAACCAAGAAATCGAATCTGATTCCACTTCGAATTGAGATCGAGAGAAAAGGAATTGAGATCGAGAGAAGACATAAATCTTCTCTCGAATTGAAATCGAGAGAAGAAAAGGTGAATGGGGCGAGGAATTTCGCTTTGGCGCAGGCGAGGGATTCTGTTTCCTTTTGGGATCGTAAAACCTCAAATTCAGACGTATATATACCAGGGGCATTTTCAATATTATAAATATTTTAAAAGGAGCTAGGGGTTTATTGGTAAAATAGATTTCAACCTATGGACCCTAAGGTAGATTATGAAATGTGGTGTTTTTTTTTTTATAAATTCCACCTTCTTATAGGGGCTTATTGGTAAAAATCCCTTTACTAATTATGTTCCTTCTAATTTAGGAACTCATTTTTTTATGATTTTAATGAACCCCCTTGCTTGTAAAGGCCCTTATCTTTCAGATAAAGGTCCACTCCCTTATGTTAGACATCCTTTTTGGTTGATCCATGTTTTGTATTTTCTTTTACGATTATATTATTTTGTATGCACCACGAACCTTGTACAATATGAGGTATCATGTTAATTATTGTTGATCCATAATAGAGGAAGCTGAAAACAAGTGAAATGCCTACTAAGAAGGCCAATAAGTTTAGTTGATGGTGGCGGCAATTGTTATGGCAAAGAACATGGGCGACCCAACTCCAAATTCAAACATCCCTTGTTCGTAATGTTTGCCTTGTTCCCTGTCAATGACTTTGCTCGTAACGTTGAATCCAAATGTGGCTATGCCTAGGGACTTGAGAGCATAAATTCAAGTAATGCAAATGGGAAGCTTGATACTCCACATATCAACCACATACGTTGGCAATTCCACCACCTTTTCAATATTGGCCCTCCATCGATTGTGAAGTCGAAAAGATGTTTACCATACGCTCCAAGGAAAAGAAAAGCATATAAAAAGAACCAAGGATCCGAAACCTGTGTCACAAAATTTCATTAGTTCAGATACAAATGTTAAATACTACGGAATTTCCTTTGTTTGATAAAGAAAATGAAACACATTTTCAGATGAAATTAGACCTTGGGAAAGATGGGGAAAGAGTTGATGAGCATTAGTTGAGGCAAGAAGGCATATATGATAATAGGGATGGACCAAAAGGGCCAGGAAAAGTAGTGTAAATAACAAAGGGCTTGGAGAGGATACTTCATGGCCTTGAGCCCATAATTTATTGGGCTGTATTTCGACAAATTGATCTAAAGAAAGCCCATATACCATCGTTTTGTTTGAGTAAGCCAATCATAAAGTGTAATTGGGGAGTTCCCAAAAATGCAGCTCTTGTAGGACTGCAAAAAATAGACCTCCATCCTTCACAATACGTTTTCAGACTTGACTTGTTGAATATCAGAATAGAAAATAGGCTCAAAGCATGCCTACGAAAAAGGCCCAGTGCTCATAAAATGAGGGCCCAATAAACCATCATAGCCCAAAGTATCAAGTTTGGTCATCATTTTAAATTCACCACTATAAATGTCATCCTTGTTAATACCATGAAAGCGTTGAGGAACAAATGCGAGCTTTGGGTCCATAAGAGGGTCCACAAAGTAACATAGTGCTCGAAGGGGAGTCTTGGGATCATTTGAGTACATGTCACAATCCACAACTAGTAAAATTGGTGCATTCGTCATTGTCCCCGATACACGAAGCTTAAAAAATAAAGAAAAATATTTTATGAAATGAAGAAAGGATAACAATAATACGTAAGTAGAAAGCTTAAGGCATGTTTAAGAAAAAAAATCATTTTCTTCTTTTAAGGGCGTACCAGCACATTAAGGGCACCTGCTTTAAAATTATGTGGTTTGACTTTGCTTTTCTCCATAGAAATATAAATAAGACTTGGCATCGCGTTACCATCGACATTTTTATCCGTCTTGCCATCCAAGAGAACCTATACTCATCAACAAGTTATAAGCACCGATTTAAGCACTAAGCAATAATATATTTCAAGAGTTTTGAAACAACTATGATTTTAGAAGTAACTAAAAAATTAATCAAGGGTAATGCATAAGTCAACAAAATAATAAATAAAACCTCAATAATGGGAGGATGATCTTGAGGGGTGGTCCACTTGGTAAAAGGATGGTAGTCGGGACAACCAATATTTAGCAAATTTAGCAGCCTCCATTAATGCAAAGAGAGTCAACTGAGACCCTCCGTCGTCCGATACATAAATGAACTTATATTATAATGTAAGAGGAACCAAGTCCAGTGGGCTGATTGGATTCATGCCATAGACAGCTTCAAAAGGACTTCGACCTGTTGGCGGAGAGAGTCTCAACCCAAGGACCCTAAGATAAGGGATATATTCGGCATTATGAGATAACATAAAGGGGGCGAGGGATTTATTGGTAAAATCGATTTCAACTTAGGGATCATAAAGTAGAATATGAAATGTTGTGTTTTTATTGATAAATTTCACCTTATCTCAGAGACTTATTGGTAAAAACCCCATATATTAATTCCATTTTTATCAATATATTGCAAAAATCCAATTTTTCCTAAAACTATTGAAAATTTTGTTTTGAAAATATAGAGTGACATTTTTACAAATAATCAAAACTTATTAAACCACGCTGACATGCACTGGCACTTTTAGAAGTAACTAAAAAATTAATCAAGGGTAATGCGTAAGTCAACAAAATAATAAATAAAACCTCAATAATGGGAGGATGATCTTGACGGGTGAAATTGGTGGTCCACTTGGTAAAAGGATGGTAGCCGGGACAACCAATATTTAGCAAATTTAGCAGCCTCCATTAATGCAAAGAGAGTCAACAGAGACCCTCCGTCGTCCGATACATAAATGGACAGCTTCTCCACCGGATAATCATAAGCCAACACCGATAAAGCGGTGTTAACCACCCCGATTGGCGGCTCTTTAAAGGGATCCGCCGTGCATATTAAAGGCGGATATTCGCTCTCCTTTGCAACAAGTGTTAGATTTTCCGGGAAAACTTGGCGTCAGATTGGGTATAATTGGAAGGCTTGATTGGTTATCCACATGAAAGAAAGTACAAGATCGGCTAGAATTAGGAGAATGGTTATTATGGTATTGGGAGAGTGGATTAGGTTAAGGAAATGGTAATAAAAAAGAAAGAAGATTGCAATTGTATAAACGAACGCAAATACGCGATTTATCCATGCTCGTGGAAGAAGTTTTCTTGTATGGAGGGTTGGAGTTGGTGTTGCCATGGTTGTGCCTTTTGCTTGCAGCTAGTGCCATAATTTCTAAATATTATATGTACGTATATATAATGTCGCATTTTTCATTTTGATTTGTCCCAAAATAAATGTCACATTTCCAAATAAAAAAAGTAATTTTATTATTGTAGAAGCTAGTCATCTTTAAAAATGTTGACGATTGCAATTTTTATTCCGTGACTTCTATATATTATGAGGGTAAGTTTGAATTACTGTGAAATATGTGTTTTTACTTATTTATATAGTATTGTTTGTAATATAGTAAAGCTTATCTAAATTATTTTTTATTTAAAAATGTGATACTTATTAAAGGATGGATAAAAAGAAAAGTGTGACGGATGGATAATACGATTAATTAGTACGTAGGAGACTAATTGAATCATAAATCAGTTACAATATTTCTAAAATACAAAATAACTTGCTGCACAAATAGCACATGCAATCACTGTGGAAATAAAAGTGACCCTGGGCATTCTCCCTTTATCACTCCTCAACAACATGGCTTCATATACATTGGCAAGCTATTCAACACCCCAAAACCAGCTATCAAAACTTGCACAAGCATTTCCTCCAATTTTTTTTCAAATAAATATATTAATAAAACCCGCGAGTATCGTGATTAGATTGAGAAATAAACAACACGCTGAGAGCAAAGTTTTTTTGGATTTTAAACTGTCAGTTTTACTATTAAAACTGACGATTTTGACAGGTTAAAATTCTCCGATTACTATGTTTTAACCGACGAACTAACAGTTTTAATATTTAAATCATCAGACTTAATATAACAATTCCATACCTTGGGAAAGATGGAGAGTCCATTGAGGAGAGCTATCTTAGGCAGGAAGGAGTAAATGCTAATCGGAATGGACCAAAGGGCCCAAAACGCAAAGTGTGATTAACAAAGGCCCATATAAAGGCCCAAAAAATGCTGGCCTATTTGGATCATAAAACACTGATTTCCACCCTTCACATTTGAGATGATATCCAGTTTAATAGTCCTCAACCAGTGATCCATATCGAAAGCCCAACTATAGATTTTCAAAAATAAATTCATAATAGGCCCAATAAATTTCATGGGCCTTAAAACATGGCCCAGAATCAGAATGGAAATCATTTGCTTACCTTACTTGGTACCCCATTTGGTTTGATGTTCATAGTTGCATCCTGCAACATATATGGTGTGCTAAACCTGAAATAATTTTACCCTTGATGGGATTTTCTACTTTATAATTTGGATCAAGTTCGGGGATCTCCGGCGATTTCATCAACGAGGGCCCACCAAAGAAAGCCCGTCGAAGAAAAAAAACAGCCGCTTCCGACATAAGCCGGGCTTGAAAGCCCATTCATTCCCACCGGATTTGCTATATAGAGGCGTTGGTTTTCGCCTCCATAGATATCTGTTTTGTTGAGGCCATGATAGCGTTGAGCGAACTGAACATATCCCAAATTGGAAAGGAAAGACGGGTCGGAGAAGTAGCATAGCATGTGATGAGGTGTTTGGGGATCGTTGGAGTACATGTCGCAATCTTGAGTTAGAACTATTGGTGCACAATCTTAATCTTAATTTATAAGACACTCCCAGATGTAAATCACATAATGAACCAAAGAAACTTACCTTAATTTTCTCAATCTCAGGAGATCCAACATAGTTAGATACAAAAAACACATCGGGGCTCCGATCCATTACATTATTTTCCCGACAAAAGGGTAACCAATGTTTTCCAAATTCAGCAGCCTCTATGAAAGCAAAGAGCGTAAGCTGAGAGCCACCGTCGTCGGAAACATACACCGAGATCTTTTCCGATGGATAATCATAAGCCATTAGTGATAACTAGTATAACACCCGTGCGTTAAACGCACGATTAAATTTTTTTTGATAAATAACATGAACTAAATAATATAGTTAATATAACTATCTCATTTGATTTGCATGACTGTCATTAAATAAAAATAATTATCTCATTTTCAAGTAATTAATATTATTAACAACTCTATTTTTTCATTAATTTGCGTCTTTTAAAATTAGTTTTTTGGATATAATCTTATAAAGTCATACTTCGTATTTCTAACCAATATTATATAATAGTTTTCTTTTTTTTTTTTTGAATTATCTTATAGTTTTTATTTTGAAAAACCCATATAAAATAGATTTTTTTTAGAAAAATATTTTGAAATAGTTATGAAACCATGTTTATTATTTTAGCAATAAATATAAAATTTATAACCCAAAAATAGAATGGATTTAAAATTTCAATGCAAATTAAATTATCCCAAAATTTGAAAATCCTTTCTTATATTTTGTATTTACCATTTTTTTTAATTTATGAAAGTTCATCTAAATAACACTCATTGAAACTTAATTATATATCTCTCTTTAAGAAGATGTTCAATAAAACACTAAAATCTCAATTTTTTATTTTATTGTTTTTTGGAATTTTAATGAACAAAAAAAATATCACCAATAAACTCAAAAGTTGTATAAAAAAATGGCTAAATAAGATTTCAAGCCTATTTTTTACTATTAGCTAAAAAAAATCACTTTGTTCAAAGAAATTAATGAAGAAAAAGGAAAAAGGTTTTAATAAAAACAAAGAAGAATTTAAGAGAATATAATTTTGAAAACAAAATTTTCAACAAAAATTAATCATCACATTAATTTAATAATATTACATATTTCTAAACATAATCAATAACTATTTCCGTTTTAAAAACACTCTTTATTTAAGAAAAAAAATGAAAAAAAAAATATCTAAATATCATTGTTATACATAAGTCTTTACAAAAATAATTATTACTATTACACACATTTCAAAAATATCAATTCATTAAATGGAAAATTTCATGTGTTTCTAAATGTATTTTTAATATTGTTTTTTCATATTTCATTTTTTACTTGCAAAATTAAGAGTCTGCAAAACAATGATATTTATAAATTTGTGAAGAAAGGAGTTTAGGTATAGTGGCTAAAAGTAAGAGAAAAAAAGTATTGTTTCATTTGCATTTTATTAATAGGGGAGAGAATAGGTTAATAGGTTAATTTAAAGAAAATTATTATTTTCTTGATTAGTTGATTTAAAGCAAAAAACTATTCTAGAACCATCCATGTTTTGGAGGGAAAATAAGCTTGTTGAAGTGCTCTATGCACTTCAACCTTTATATATATATATAGAAGCCGTATTCACCACACCCATAGGTGCCTCCTTGTATGGATCTGCAGTACATATAAATACATCAATGGCAGGAAAATCACTTCTTTTCAAAACTCAGTCAAGATTTTCCGGGAATACTTGCCGGAGGAGGGGGCGCATGCGGCACGATGTGGTGGTGACCCACATGAAGGCTAGGGAAAGATCAGCTATGAACATGGAAGTGGAAAGGGAAAGGGAAAGAAAAGTGTTGGAATGGAGGATTTTGTTTGCATGGTGATAGAGAAGAGCTAAGATAGCAGTGGAGTAGAGTAATGCAAATATGCGGTTTAATCTGCTTCCCAATCCGAACCCCTTAAAAGACTCGAACAATGAAAAAAAAAAAAACTAAGAACCTGCGCTGAATAACATCAAAGCTAAATTCAAATTTCAGCAGCTTCCAAGCTAAAACCCAATGCTACATTGTCTATGGAAGAAAGGGGAGAGATCTGCAGAAATTCGAGGTGGAATTTTTGGAGATGCAGGGATCAAGATAGATCTGGAGATGTTCAAGGGTTTTTGGGGCAGTCAAAGTGGTTGGAGAAAAAATATGAAAGAAAAGGAGTCTAAGTCGGAGAAATTGCTGGGATCAAGAAGGAAAATCGCGGAGGACTTTCTGTTGTGATGGGCGACCGCCCAGGTGGACAGAAGTATGGCTCGTGGGAAATTCATCTTGGGCGACCGCCCATGGGGTGGTGGGCGACCGCCCACGTGTCGGGTGGAAATTTTCTGCAGCTGATTTGTTTCCTATTTTGATACAATTTCTCATGCAAAGGTGAGTGGTATAAGCCGGTTAGACCACGTGGGAAGAGGAGGACTTCTCGCAAACGACGGATGAGGGGTAAGGAGGATGTTGTACTCTACCGACAACATCAATTTCGTTCCGGGTGGGAGCAAGAGGCTTGGAGACCGGCCTGTTGGTGTAAAAAAGAGGAGAGACATCAATAAACGGTGTGTTAGGGTGGAGAGGTGACAATGTGTAGCTGGCCAGCAAGGAGACAGTCACAAGTACCTAACAGAGAGCGAGAAAAGGAACCACAAGAAAACAATGCAAGAAGCAAGGTGTGTCCGAGTTTCATGGGGAGCATTGCAAGGGGAGTGGATCTAGGAGGGAGAAGGCGAAGTTAGTCTTGCAAATAAATCAAGGTAGAAGTTGATTTGGGGAGGCAAGAAGGATCTAACACGGGGAGGTTGAAGCGTCGCTTGGTTTCAACTCGCCTTATTACTTGGGCGTGGAGGCTCATGGTGGAGCGTGGAGGCTCAACATGGTGGGGAAAATATTTGGGGGATCATTCTCAGGTGGGAGTATGATGGGAGCATGTCACAATGGCAGTTTATGTCTCCAGGTGGGAGATTGTTGGGATTGGAGCCAAAACCAAGGAGAGGATCAAAACCATGGAGGAGCAGAAATTCGGGGCTGACTGTTGAGGAGGGCGGCCGCGCTCGTGGTGGAGGGCGACCGCGCTGAGAGGTCGGACGATGGTGAAGAAGTCTCGGTCGATGAGGGCGGCCGCGCTGGGGGTGCTGCGCGACCGCGCTTGTGACGGACGGATTCTCTGCAGGTGGCGTGTAAGGAGTCTTTGGAAAGGAATTAATTTGGTAACAAATTAGTATTCCTAATTTATGTGATACTCCTTCCATGTCAAGGACTCCGGGTAAATCAGGTTTTGATTAGGAATAGGTTTTGTATCCCTATAAATATATTGTGACTACCACCATAATATTTGTACCAAAGAGGGGAAAAGTTAGGATATCAAGGAGAGCCACAAAATAGTATCTAGGAGGGGGTCGGGGGCCTAGGAGAGCCATGGGGGCGATCCTACAACCCGGCCATGACTGTGTTATTTTGTGTGTTCTTGGGGAGGTGAGATAATATATATGAGAGATTGCTCATGGAGAGTTACTATGCTAGATCTGTGTGAGTGCATATGTAAAGTTGTAATCCTTCATATATTATTATAGTGATATCCTGGCTTGGTGCCTCCGGACGTAGTTCACGAGTTGGTGAATGAACCGGGTAAACAACTCTTGTGTTCTTGTTCTTTCATATTATTATGTGTTGATTTTATTTTCTCCATGTTGATGACTGCTAGTATGGGCTAGTGGATGTGGTGATCCCCCCAATTTCACAACAATTTTGATCTTCAACCTCTTCTTTCCCACCATGAAACCGCCACCTTTCTTTTTCTTAGCCCCACCGTCCACCTGATAAACAACCAAATCACACAACAAAGCATGATTAAAAACACTTAAAAGTGACGAACCCAAATGAAACTACACTCTCCGAAATTATTGAAATTGCCTGCGAAAATACTTTTCTAGTCAATACTTTTTGTGGTTCCAAATCAGGCTATTCTAATCAGTACAATGTAATGACCTAGGGTTCATTTTAATTTGGGGACGACCGTTGCTTTTGAATCCTAGGGGAACGCTGCCGTTTTATCAATAACCTTTTATGATAATTGTTTTTATCGTATTAATTGTATTAGCGTATAATATAGGTACGCTTTCTCTTTTAGCCAGACGGTGTCGTTTTAGGGGAGATAAGGTAGTTATAGTTGTGGCATGTTACGGCGTCGTTTCTTTTGGCGTTTAGCTGAGTTGGTTGGGGCGCATGTGCCTTGCCATTTTTAGAAGAACAAACACCTCTGTGTTCATCATTATGCAAAATATCACAAATTCCCTACCTCTCTCTAGTTTCTCTCTCTACATTTCTCTCTCTTCTTTGCTAATTCTTGTTGGAAATAGATAACGGAAAGTTAAGTTTGACTTAACGTTGATCTATTTTCTAACGGAAGTTCGTTATTTGTTAACGAGACTTGTTACAAATTATATTCTACATTTGTTGTAGATTATCAAACTTATTTAATGTCTCTAAAACCATTTAGGGTGAATGAGAATTAATGACAAGTGTTTTTTGTAACTTAACGGAAGTTAAATAAAGGGTTAAAATTGATTTGAATTAGCCAAAACGTGCTTGGACTGATTGATCAATCGCAACTGTTCGAAGAGGCAATTTTCTGGGCTTCAGCGCGGTCGCGCTCCAGCCTAGAGCGGCCGCGCTGAGTTAAGTAAAACATGGGCGTGGTCTCGGCATAAGAGCGCGGTCGCGCTCAAGGCAAGAGCGGCCGCGCTCGTGCACAGAATCTGAACAGTTTTGGCACCTCTTGGAGTGAACAGCCATGAACCCTTTAGCTTTCTTTAAATAGTTTCCCTCCGAATTTCAATTAATATACACAGTCATTCTGAGCCTTTTACCCTCTAGTGAGATAGATTAACATACCCAAATCATTGCATTTTGTTGCATTCAATCCTTTCAAGTCCAAAGTTCCAAAACCTTGTGTTGTTCGTTAGATTAGTTATATTGGAGTGCTCCTTATAACTAATAGTAAGTCGTTTCATCTTACTAGAGTTTTGTCATTCAACCGTAAGCACCAGTGCGGGACAAATAACTCTTACGGAGATTGTATTAAATACAAGACTCGACTTGATTTCTTTTGTTTTTCAATCTCCGTTACTTTGCCATCAGTTTTTCCTGTTAAGTCTTAAGGAAGTCATACACTAGTTCTAACAATCGTAAGAGTTATTTGACGCTTCTTCAAGATCTTCAAAATGGCAAACGAGAAAGACTCCACCGAATCAAGTCAAGGGAATGTGACGCCTCCATCGCAAGGTGATACTACATTCAACCATGTTGCTCCCGCTCCTACAACTCATCACATCAGTCATGGTGAGAAACCCGCGAAATTCACTGGTGTGGATTTCAAAAGATGGCAACAGAAGATGCTCTTCTACTTAACCACCCTAAGCTTGCACCGCTTCTTAAAGGAAGATCCTCCGGCGGTAGAAAAAGGTGATCCGGACCCCCAAAGACAAATGGCAAAGGAGGCTTGGGCTCACGGTAATTTTCTTTGTAAGAACTATATCTTAAATGGACTTGACGATGCACTATACAATGTGTATAGTACAGTCGAGTTAGCCAAAGCGTTGTGGGACACTTTGGAAAGGAAGTACAAGATCGAGGATGCCGGGTCAAAGAAATTTGTCGTCGGTAAGTATCTTGACTTTATGATGGTCGATTCCAAATCGGTAACAACTCAAGTAGATGAATTCCAAATCATTCTACATGGGCTTGATGCCGAGGGAATGATCATGAATGATCCATTTAAGGTGGCTTCTATCATTGAAAAGTTGCCTCCTTCGTGGAAGGATTTCAAGAACTATCTCAAGCATAAACGCAAGGAGATGTCCTTGGAAGACATTGTTGTTCGTCTTCAAATAGAAGAGAACAATAGAATGAATGAGGCCAAAGTTGCTAAAGGCAAGATGGAGGCTAAGGTAAATCTCGCCGAGGCTAGCACGAGTGGCACAAAAAGGAAGCATTCCGAAACTACCGCGAATGCTAAGAAAGGGAAGAAGAAGACCTCTAAGAAGTTCAAGGGGTCTTGCTATAATTGTGGCAAACCGGGCCACTTGTCAAGGGATTGTCGTCTCCCGAAGAAAGAGGCAAATAATGTTAACCACATGGACCTAGATTTTGCAGCGGTTGTCTTCGAGGCCAACGTTGCAAACGTGGAGGAGAATCCTAAAGCTTGGTGGATAGATACCGGTGCTACCCGCCATATTTGTGGTAACAAGGAAAGTTTCTCCTCCTATACTCCCATCTCCGGAAGAAAGCTTTACATGGGAAATTCTGCGACCTCCGATGTTCAAGGCATTGGAAACGTGATTTTGAAGATGACTTCCGGAAAAGAAGTAACTTTGTTGGATGTGCTGCATGTTCCAGACATCCGTAAAAATTTAGTGTCCGGCGCTTTGCTTAGTAAGGCCGGTTTTAGACTAGTATTTGAATCCGACAAATTTGTACTAACCAAGAATGGTTTGTTTCTTGGAAAGGGTTACCTCGAGGAGGGCCTTTTTAAAATGAATGTAATGACTGTGATCCGCCAAGGTGCGATGAATAAAAGTTGTGTTCCTTATGTTTACTTGTCGGAAAGTTCTAATTTATGGCATGATAGATTAGGACATGTAAACCTCGACACCATTAAGAAATTAGCGAGACAAGATTTAATTCAAATGACTAAATCCGACTCGACTAATAGGTGCGAAGTTTGTGTTGAGGCAAAAATGACAAAGTCGCCATTTAATGCCATACAAAGAGACACAACTCCTCTCGAGTTAATTCACACCGACATATGTGATTTAAAACTAGTGCAAACTCGAGGAGGTAAAAAGTACTTCATTACATTTATAGATGATTGCACTAAGTATTGTTATGTCTATCTCTTAAGAAGTAAGGATGAAGCCTTAGGGGCTTTTGAGACTTATAAGAAAGAAGTTGAGAATCAACTTAACTTGAAAATTAAGAAAATTAGAAGCGATAGAGGTGGAGAATATGAAGCACCGTTTGAAGGATTATGTTGGGAATCCGGCATAATTCATCAAACAACGGCTCCTTATACCCCTCAATCTAATGGAGTTGCTTTGAACGCAAAACCGTACTCTCAAAGAGCCGATGAACGCGCTTTTGATCGGTTCGGGCTTACCCGACAACTTGTGGGGGGAAGCAATACTCACTTCTAATTATGTTCTTAATAAAATACCCAAGAAAGGTATTGATAAAACGCCCTATGAATTATGGCATAATCGTAGGCCATGTTTTAAATACCTTAAAGTGTGGGGGTGTTTGGCCAAGGTTGAAGTACCTAAGCCTAAACAAGTCAAGATTGGTCCAATGACCATTGACTGTGTTTTTATTGGATATGCCAATAATAGTAGTGCCTATCGGTTTATAGTGCACAAATCGGACATTCCGGATATGCACGTAGGAACTACTATAGAATCAAGGAATGCGGTATTCTTTGAAAACATTTTTCCGGTTAAGGACAGGAAAGATGTAGGTTCTAATAAGAGAACACATGAGTCTACAACCGGTCCTTCTCAAATAGATGATGAAGAACCGAGACGTAGCAAAAGGGCAAGAGTGGAAAAGACTTTTGGTCCTGATTTTCTATCTTACATGTTAGAAAACGAACCATCAACTGTTAAAGAAGCTTTATCCGGTCCGGATTGTTCGTTCTGGAAAGAGGCCATTAACAGTGAAATAGAATCCATAATGCTCAATAATACTTGGGAATTAGTTGATCTCCCTCCAGGTTGCAAACCATTAGGTTGCAAATGGATCCTTAAAAGGAAGTATAAGGCGGATGGATCCGTCGATAAGTACAAAGCTAGGCTAGTTGCCAAAGGCTTTAGACAGAAAGAGGGATATGATTTCTTTGATACATACTCCCCTGTCACAAGGATCACATCCATTCGTGTTCTCATAGCTATTGCAACAGTGCATAATCTTGAGATACACCAAATGGATGTGAAGACTGCTTTCCTAAATGGAAAACTTGATGAAGAAATTTACATGGAACAACCCGAAGGGTTCGTGGTTCCTGGTAAAGAAAGAAAGGTGTGTAAACTTGTAAAGTCCTTGTATGGACTAAAACAAGCACCTAAACAATGGCATGAGAAGTTCGATAGAACCATGTTATCGAATGGATTCAAGATTAATGAATGTGACAAATGTGTCTACATTAAAGGAATATCTGAATCATTCGTTATCGTTTGTCTTTATGTAGACGACATGCTCATAATGGGAAGTAATCATGATTTGATCATGAATACCAAAGGCATGCTAAAGAAGAACTTTGACATGAAAGACATGGGATTAGCTGATGTAATATTAGGGATAAAGATCTCTAGAACATCTGAAGGATTAGTTCTTTCACAATCCCATTACCTAGAAAATGTTCTTCGGAGATTCAATGTCTTTGATGATCCTCCGGCTAAAACACCGGTAGACTTGGCTCTACATTTAGTCAAGAACAAAGGGGAACCAGTTTCTCAACTAGAATATGCAAGAATAATTGGCAGTCTGATGTACTTAACGAATTGTACTCGTCCAGACATTGCATATTCAGTGAGCAAACTAAGTAGGTTCACAAGCAATCCTAGTAATCTTGATCATTGGAAAGCACTAATGAGAGTACTAAGATATTTAAAGTATACATTAAAACATGGGATACTTTACAATAAATATCCAGCTATTAGAAGGATACTTGTGATGCCAATTGGATATCGGACACAAAGACTCTAAATCCACAAGTGGATATGTATTCACAATAGGTGGAGGAAGCGGTGTCATGGAAATCCTCCAAACAAACGTGTATAGCCAGATCCACGATGGAATGCTGAGTTTATAGCTTTGGATAAAGGCTGGGGAAGAAAGCGAGAATGGCTTAAGAACTTCCTGGAAGATATTCCTTGTTGGAGTAAACACATTACTGTTGTTATGATACATTGTGATAGTCAATCAGCAATAGGAAGGGCACAGAATAGTATGTATAATGGTAAGTCTAGACATATTCGTCGTAGACACAATATCATTAGACAGTTGATCAAGAATGGCATTATCACTATTGATTATGTAAAATCATGTGATAACTTAGCGGATCCGTTTACCAAAGGTATAAATCGAGATCAACTGTATAAACTGTTAAGGGGAATGGGTTTAAAACCCACGACAAAAGAACTTATAGCGGACACTCAACCTTGAGAAATGGAGATCCCAGGCCCTTGGTTCAATGAGACAACCAAGTTATAAGTTCTAGTAGAGTTACTTGGAAACAACAACTCGGTTTATTAAACTGGAAATGTTGAATACTCATTCCCAGAACATCCAAGTACAAGCACATGCAGCAGTGGTAAGGATAAGTTGAGAAAACTTTTAATGATTTCTATACCTACGGGTGGAGTAGTGCATGATACTCCTTATAGAAAGAATCACCTATATAAGCGAGAGGTAATAAGGCCGCCTCTAATTGAACGCTTATGAATGAGATACGGTCCAGGGCCAAAATGGACAAAAACGTGAGAACAACAAATTGTTAGAGCTATTATTATGTGAGGATTATTGTCTTGATATACATCCGACAGTCACTGGTTCAAAGCGACTCGCTACCAAATGGCTAGTATATCCGATAATATTTCACTAGGGAAGATTCAAGGCCACAAGCTATCTATTCCGATGTAATAATAGTTCGCTGGAACTTTGGACGAAATTGCATTCATGCATTAATTGTCATTCATGTGGGGGATTGTTGGAAATAGATAACGGAAAGTTAAGTTTGACTTAACGTTGATCTATTTTCTAACGGAAGTTCGTTATTTGTTAACGAGACTTGTTACAAATTATATTCTACATTTGTTGTAGATTATCAAACTTATTTAATGTCTCTAAAACCATTTAGGGTGAATGAGAATTAATGACAAGTGGTTTTTGTAACTTAACGGAAGTTAAATAAAGGGTTAAAATTGATTTGAATTAGCCAAAACGTGCTTGGACCGATTGATCAATCGCAACTGTTCGAAGAGGCAATTTTCTGGGCTTCAGCGCGGTCACGCTCCAGCCTAGAGCGGCCGCGCTGAGTTAAGTAAAACATGGGCGTGGTCTCGGCATAAGAGCGCGGTCGCGCTCAAGGCAAGAGCGGCCGCGCTCGTGCACAGAATCTGAACAGTTTTGGCACCTCTTGGAGTGAACAGCCATGAACCCTTTAGCTTTCTTTAAATAGTTTCCCTCCGAATTTCAATTAATATACACAGTCATTCTGAGCCTTTTACCCTCTAGTGAGATAGATTAACATACCCAAATCATTGCATTTTGTTGCATTCAATCCTTTCAAGTCCAAAGTTCCAAAACCTTGTGTTGTTCGTTAGATTAGTTATATTGGAGTGCTCCTTATAACTAATAGTAAGTCGTTTCATCTTACTAGAGTTTTGTCATTCAACCGTAAGCACCAGTGCGGGACAAATAACTCTTACGGAGATTGTATTAAATACAAGACTCGACTTGATTTCTTTTGTTTTTCAATCTCCGTTACTTTGCCATCAGTTTTTCCTGTTAAGTCTTAAGGAAGTCATACACTAGTTCTAACAATTCTCTTCATCCCAATCCAATTCTTCTGTTTCTCCCTCAATTCAATTCTATTTTCTGTTAATTGTATTGTTTAATCGAGCTGAGACATAACATACAAAGAGGATGTTTGCGGATGACCCAGGATGAAAATTGCATCGAAAATTACATGGACCGACTGTTGCTTCATAACAAAGAAAAAAATGTGCATAAAGTATAGTGAGCCATTTTGCTTTATTCCATCATATTCCCAAGCAAAATAAAAATAAAAATAAAAATAGTGAGTCTTTGGCTGCGTCGGAAATGATGGAACAAATATCATAAAAGATCACGAACCTACATTTTGAAATGAGACTGAAATATCTTGAAAAAGCGGTAGACACCTTTGTATTAAAATAGAAACACATGTAAAATGGAAGTAAATTAGAAACCAAGTTTCCAGGATAATTTCAGGCCTTTCTGTTGAAATAAATTGGCACTTCCTTTAAAAATGGTATGCTTTGTTAGATAAGGGAACAGAGTGACACTAACCTTGTAATAGCATGCTCGAGAACTCCATTAATGTAAGCCTTTGTTTCAATGTGGAAACAGTATGCCATCATAACTATTAACTGAAGTAATCCATGGAATTGAACCTGCCAACAAAAGCAAGTATGAAATGGTTGAATCAACCGAATAAGAAATCTCAGAACTGTTTTACAACATTTTCTTTAATATAATCTCTCCGTCCCAAAAAGACTCCCCACAAAAGAGTATTTCTCTAACATGTAAAATAAGAGCAAAGGGTGAGCATTTTAGAAGTGGACATCTTTTAATTTGAAGACTTGAAAACATGGGAAACAGAGAGTCTGGCAACTTGTGAAGCTTATGACAGCCGTAGATGTTGAGGTGTTGAACAGAGGAGATGTTTTGAAGGCCCTCTTCAAGAGATTCCAAATTCTTCGGACCAGAGATTCGAAGATCTACTAACGACCTCGGGAGCTGAGTCCCCTCATCTAAAAAGGTAACCACTAGTGGAAATTCTCCAACTAGTCTGAGCGCAAGAAGAGAGGTTGGAAGGGTTGCTAGGCCCCACTCCATAATTGGATGCTTTACTTCCCCCATTTCAAGGAACACTAAATTTGGAGGCCAACAACGCCCTCCTACACTTGGATAACCCTCCATATTTTTACAACCATCGATTTCCAAACGTCGGAGAGAGGTGAGGCTTTGCATCTCATTGGTGCACATGTACTTTAGATTTGAGCAGCCTTCGATGTGAAGAGTTATGAGAGTGAGGGGCAAACATGTTTCCGGAATCGACTCTATGTCCGAACAAAAACTTATTTCTAATCGAGTGAGATGAGCCAACCTTTTTGGTAACAACTTAAGTTTTGACCAACTGTATATAAAAACTGATTCAAGCAAAGACAAAGACATGCCCTCCTCCATATTCTCACATTTCAAAACACTAAGATTTCTGAGTGTGGTGGGTAGCTTCTTCCCAGTGGGAAACCATTTCAAACTTGGACAACAATAGATATAAATGTACTCGAGATTAGAAAATTCATGTTTCCCGTGTTTTCCACCGCTGCTGCTTTGCGCCATGTCCTTGACCACGTGGTTCAAGTTGTCTTGCAGCTTCTCGCAAAACGAAATGGTCAATTGCCTCAGAGACATGAGGCTGTTTTGCCAATTTGGCATCTTCTCGAGCTTATCAGACCTCAACAACTCAAAACTCTAAAGATTGCGAGGCAGTTGCCCTTTATCTCCTAACGATTCAAGTTGTTCACAATAACAAACACTCAATGATTTCATTTTCTCAAGTACCTTGCATGCTATTTCTTCTTTCCACAGATATCTTAATAGGTAACAACAATAAATTTGTAGATACTCAACTTCTCCCAAACACCAGATAATCCCTTCATCTAGTTTACTCAGCCCTGATCTCAAAATAAAGAATCCATGTCATCTAGCCATCTCCAAGTCAGCAAAAACAAAGACTACAGATCATCAAAAGAGAATAACAAAGTGGCAATGCATAGTCAGCAAGGAGCATTCAACAAGAGTACACAGCAGATCATAAGCTCTAGGGACACCTCATAGAAATCTGTTATAGAAAGGAATATAACATCAGATTCATTGTATATACAAATATATGTATAGATGTATGTATAGGTTTAGGTGTATAAATATTGGATCATTCTTTGCTACTGCATATCTTACATTTTCATATTCAGTTATCAGCTCAATTCAACTCAGTTGAAGATCAATCAATCTTCATATCATATTAGTTCATATCTTCAACATGGTATCAAAGCAATCCGGTTGATTGATCATATTCCATCATTACAATCAATCTGTGATTCATAAATTCTTTCAATTCATCCTCTTATTATTTTGAGCACTGATTTTATTCAGTACATCATCATTCAAACTTATCACTGTTTTAGCATATCAAGTGTTTGTGATATTGCCCCACTTAAATTTAAGCTTTCATTCAGAATTGTTTTCTTTGTTTTCAATCTCTACTGAATCATTTGTTTTGCAATTAATTCATACAGGAAATCATTCATCATGTCAGACAATATTAGCCAAGATGATGTTAATGCTACCATATCAGCTTCAACCAGTCCTCAAATTACTCTCAAACCTCATGAAATCCCCAGTAGCCCTTATTATCTTCTTCCTTCTGATCACAATACCAATGCTGTGATCATCACCCCTCCTTTAGATGGAACCAACTATCTGACATGGTCCAAAAGGTTCATTAGATGTATTATTGTCAAGAACAAACTAGGATTTCTTGATGGCACTATCACAAAACCTAATACACTAGACCAATTATACTCTCCCTGGATCAAGTGCAACACAGTCCTTACCTCTTGGATGATAAACTCTGTCCGAGATTGCAGCCACTATTTTCTATGTGGATTCTGCACATGAAATGTGGGAAAGACTCAAAACTAGGTTTGATCAACCCGATAATGTTAGAATTTATCATCTTCAACAACAACTTAGTTTGCTTGAACAAGGAACTATGTCTGTTACTGACTATTTCACTAAACTTAATGGTATGTGGGAAGAGTTGCATAACTACAGACCTCTACCAAGCTGCACTTGTGGGTTATGCACTTGTCAAGCTCTCAAAAACATAGCTGATATTCAAGAGTCAGACCATGTTTTTAAGTTTCTCATGGGGCTGAATGATGTGTTTGAACACATTAGGAGTCAAATCATTCTCATGACACCTTTTCCTTCCTTAGATAGGGTCTATTCCATGGTTGTAAGGGATGAAAAACAAAGAATGACCAGGACTCAGTTGAACCCCACTCCAGAACCCTCTGCTATGGTTGTCAACAAAAGGAAAGAGAGAGATGTCATATGCACTAACTGTGGTAAAACCAGTCACACCAGAGAAAAATGTTACAGGCTGATAGGTTTTCCCCCAAACTTCAAGTTCACCAAAAGCAAACCTGGGTATGGAGCTCAACAAACCAAATTTTCTGCAAACCAAGTGTCCACTAATGATCAAACAACACTCACACAAGAGCAGATTCAGAAGCTTTTGTCCCTTGTTCCTGCTAGTCATTTTCAGAACAATGCAATGGCTTCACCTCAACAAAGTGGCTCACCAATCAACCAAGGAACTCCATATAGCACTCCTACAATGAATGAGGGTGAAACTTCAGCAAACATGGCAGGTATAATTCATCATAATTTCAACTCCGTCTCTCTTAAAAACATTCCATGGATCATTGACACAGGAGCAACAGATCATATGGTCTGTTCTCCTCATTTTTTAACTCACAAAATTACTTTGAAAAATTTTGTTCAATTACCAAATCATACTAGAGTACCAGTTACACATGTGGGACATGTAAAACTTACTGATGACATAGTACTACAGAATGTTTTATGTGTTCCCTCATTTCATGTCAATCTCATCTCCATTAAAAGACTCATTAAAGATAACTCATTCAACATTTTATTTAGGGATAACAAAGTTTATTTGCAGGACTCATGTTCCTGGAAAATGATTGGTCAAGTTAATGAAGCAAGTGGACTCTATCATTTCAACAAAACTGCAATCAAGTCACCTTTGACAAATCAAGTGCATTCTCAAGCACAAATTTCTCCTCAGTGTTTTAGTTTAACTTCTAGGACTCCTCTGTTATGGAATTATAGATTAGGACACCCTTCAAAGGATAGAATGAATTTGATTTATAAAAATTCATCATATAGTATGAAGGGTCATCCAGAAAATTGTATTACATGTCAACAGAGTAAACAAAGATATTTATCTTTTCCCATTAGTAATTCACTTTCTTCTACTTCATTTGATCTTATCCATTGTGATATATGGGGCCCTTTTTCTCAAGAATCAATTCAAGGTTGTCATTATTTCTTAACTATAGTGGATGA
The DNA here is from genome assembly GCA_022495995.1 of Adenophora triphylla var. japonica. Taxonomy (NCBI): domain Eukaryota; kingdom Viridiplantae; phylum Streptophyta; class Magnoliopsida; order Asterales; family Campanulaceae; genus Adenophora; species Adenophora triphylla. Next base: position 57,844 of record JAFEMH010004787.1, read on the forward strand.
TTTGTCAAGAATGACTTGGGTTCATCTCTTAAGATACAAATCAGAAGTAAGACAACTAATTAAAAATTATACTGCTATGGTTAAAACTCAATTCAAAGCAGATATCAAAATTCTAAGATCAGATAATGGCCTTGAGTTTGCTATGAAAGATTTTTATGCAGAAAAAGGAATTCTGCATCAAACTTCTTGTGTTTATACTCCTGAGCAGAATGGTTTGGTGGAAAGAAAACACCAACACATTCTTAATGTAGCCAGGGCACTCTTATTTCAAGCATCACTTCCTTTAAAATTTTGGGGAGATGCTATACTCACTGCTGTATACATTATTAACAGGATTCCTAGTCCTCTTTTAAAAGGAAAATCACCTTTTGAAATCTTGTTTCATACTAAACCAGATTATGATTCACTTAGAACATTTGGATGCTTATGTTATGCAAGCACTATCAAGTTTCATAGATCAAAATTTGACCCTAGAGCAGAACCATGCATCTTTCTGGGGTATCCTTCAAATATTAAAGGTTACAAAGTTTATAATCTTAAAACTCATACTGTACAAATCACAAGGAATGTTATTTTTAAGGAATTTATATTTCCTTATCAAAATTCTGAATTTTACAAAGAAAATGATGTGACAAATTCTAATACCCAAGATCCATTTCATATTAATGATCAGGACATATTCGATAATTTTGTTCTTGAACAAGAAACTTCACCACCAAACAGTACTCTTTTATCACCTCAACAAAATTCATCTCAAACAGATTCTTCTAACAGTCCTGATAAAATTCCTTCACCAGATCAATCTTCTAACAATCATTCATCAGAACATCATTCTGACTGTTACTTTGATCACTCTTCTGATCATACAGCTGCCCAATCACCTGTAATAATCAGGAGATCAGAAAGAGTTAGAAATGCTCCACCATACCTCCTAGATTATAAATGTAATCTAATCCATCATGATCAACCCAAACCTGTTAAGTATCCTTTATGTAATTTTCTGAATTACACCAATCTTTCTTCAAATCACAAATTCTTTGCTATTAATATCACCACTCATAAAGAACCTCAAACATATCAAGAAGCCATCCAACATGATCATTGGAAAGAAGCTATCAACTCTGAGTTACAAGCTCTCAAAACCAATCAAACTTGGTCAATTGTTCCTTTACCTATTGGGATTAAACCAATAGGATGTAGGTATGTTTTTAAAACCAAATTCAAGTCAGATGGATCAATTGACAAATACAAGGCAAGGTTAGTTGCCAAAGGATACACTCAAAAATATGGAATTGATTATTTAGACACTTTTAGCCCAGTTGCTAAACTCACATCAGTAAGAGTATTCTTTGCATTAGCAGCCATTTATAACTGGCATATCATTCAACTTGATGTTCATAATGCATTCCTTAATGGAGACCTAGATGAAGACATCTACATGGAACTACCTCCTGGTGTTCACTTTAAGGGGGAATCACCTCATCAAAAATATGTGTGCAAACTCCATAAGTCTTTATATGGTTTAAAACAAGCATCAAGACAATGGAATTGCAAACTAACCTCAACTCTTTTATCTCTTGGTTTTCACCAATCAAAGTCAGATTATTCACTCTTTTCTAAACAAGAAAAATCTGACATTATCATTATTATTGTATATGTGGATGATATTCTCATAGGAGGTAATAATATTACATCCATTAATTCAATTAAATCTCTTTTACAAGACAAATATAAAATTAGAGATATTGGTACAGCAAAATATTTTCTAGGGATTGAAATAGCCAGATCAAATAAAGGCATTCATCTTTGTCAAAGGAAATATACTCTTGAAATCCTAGAAGATGCTGGTATGTTGGGATGCAAACCATCCAATTCTCCTATTGAACTAAATCACAAACTTTCAACAACAGAAGAACATCAGTTAACAGATCCTACATTTTACAGAAAATTAGTAGGAAGGTTAATATATCTCAGCCTTACTAGGCCTGATATATCATATTCTGTTGGGATTGCAAGTCAATTCATGGATAAGCCTTGTCAAAATCATTTACAAGCTGTGTTTCGAATTCTTAAGTACTTAAAAGGTACCATTGGAAAAGGTATATTAATGTCAACTCATTCAAGCACTCAACTGCAAGCCTTCAGTGATTCAGATTGGGCTGCATGTCCAGACACAAGAAAATCCATCACAGGATTTTGTGTTTATTTAGGAAATTCCTTAATAAGTTGGAAATCAAAGAAACAACAAACAGTTTCGAGATCATCAACTGAAGCAGAATATAGGGCTTTGGCACATGTTTGTGTAGAGATTGTTTGGCTTAAAAATCTTCTTAAGGATTTCTTTGTACAATCAAACAAACCTGTTACTATATTCTGTGATAATCAATCAGCCATTCATCTCACTAAGAATCCTATGTTTCATGAAAGGACAAAACACATAGAAGTGGATTGTCATTTTATTAGAGAGAAAACTCTTTCAGATTTAGTTAGGCCTATTCATATAAGTTCAAAACATCAGCTTGCTGATATATTTACAAAAGCCTTAACTGGCAATACTCTCAAGTTCTTAACATCCAAGATGGGCATGATTAACATCTATGCTCATCTTGAGGGGGAATCTCAAAATAAAGAATCCATGTCATCTAGCCATCTCCAAGTCAGCAAAAACAAAGACTACAGATCATCAAAAGAGAATAACAAAGTGGCAATGCATAGTCAGCAAGGAGCATTCAACAAGAGTACACAGCAGATCATAAGCTCTAGGGACACCTCATAGAAATTTGTTATAGAAAGGAATATAACATCAGATTCATTGTATATACAAATATATGTATAGATGTATGTATAGGTTTAGGTGTATAAATATTGGATCATCTTTTTTTTCTGTACACAGAATCAGCAATCATTCTAATACAAACAAGGTTGAATTCCTTTGTCCATTGTTTTGCATTTCTTTCTTTATTTTGTTAATCATTCTTTGCTACTGCATATCTTACATTTTCATATTCAGTTATCAGCTCAATTCAACTCAGTTGAAGATCAATCAATCTTCATATCATATTAGTTCATATCTTCAACACCTGACACGTAATAAACCCACATCTCTTTCACTGATCCAAGCCCCACCAAAATTCTTAGAACCGCCTTGCTGCAACCATGCATTCCTAATTTTTGAAGTGATGGAATCTTTGGAAGTGAAACCTTGTTTAGTTTCATACATCCTTGAATTTTCAGCTCTTGTAGGTGTGGGAATGCTCTTGTTAAATCCTCATCAACACACCATTCCTCACAACCATTCATAACTATAAAGCATAGATTTTTGCAACCAATCAGTCTGATATTCATGCCTTCAATAGACAGCCCCTTGAGTGATGATAATTGTCCTAGTGGCGGTAAAAATGTGCAATTTTTGCAACCAATCAGTCTGATATTCACCATATCACAGAATGAGTGATCCCCAATCCAACTAGGAAATTTAAGGCCTCCATAGAATTCAAATTTAAGACTTGTCAATCGTGTTAAAGGCTTTAATGCATCAACTACTTCTAATTCAAGTCCTTCTTCTCGAGTACCACCAAAGCTGCTACTCCAGATCATCTCTAGTCTGTGAAGACCCTCCTTGCTCGATAGATTTGTTGGAAATGGGTTTTTAGAAACTAGGTTTGACCAATTTTTGACCCAATTTTCAAATGGGTTTCATTTATTGTTAAATGAAATAAGTTACAAAATTATAATCTACATTTGTTGTAGATTAAGAAAATGCATTTATTTACTCAAAACCATTTCCGGGTGAATGAGAAATTAATGGCTAAAGATTGTAACTTGAAATGGGAAAATGAAGAGTTTATGGGATATGAAAGAGTTATCCCACATTGCTTAGAGATGAAAAGTAAAGCAAGTTTATAAGTGGATGCAAACAAAGCATCAAGTTGTTCCTCCTTGGGCCAACCTAGGTGGACCATTGGGCCAACCATGCAAGGTGCAGCCCAATTGTGCTAGTTTTATACTAGCTCAATTTGGACCACACCCGCGAAGGGCGGAATGGGCGGTTTAGGGCGCACGTGCGCATCGTCGCTAGGAGCTATTGGAGCCTTAAATCTTTTGACAAAAGATGGCTCGGTATGGTTCGGCTCTAGGGTGGTCCAGTAAGGGGGCGGCTCGGTTCGGTTGATCGTGGGTCAGTCCGATGGGCTGCTTGGTTTGGGCTTAGGCGCAAATGGGCTTGGCCCAGTTGGAAGGTCTGGCAGATCAGGTTCACAGAACCTGGCCCGTGTCCGTTCGGGGAGTCATGGGTCAGACCCAGATGGAGAAAGGCACGACCCGCGCCCCTTGGGAATGGGCGGCTCTGATCCAGCAGATCTGAGCTCTTCACCAGAATCTGATCTGACGGTCCAGAATCCACCAGGTGCCAATTGTGTTTATTCCCAAAGGGCACCCCAACTTCACTAACTATAAATACCCCCCACCAGGTTTGACAATTCATTCATTCACTCACCGATCAATCATTAGCAAGTTAGATCAAAAGCATCCTGAAGCATAAATTTCCTTCTAGTCCAGAAGTTGCAAATACTTAGATTTGTTCGCCGAAGTCGTTAATTTGGAGTGCTCCTATTAACGACAGTTAAAGTCGTTGCGTCTTACGAGAAGATTGTCAATTACCGTTAGCACTAGTGCAGGGCAATTACTTCTTACGGAGATTGTGTCTAACACAAGCCTCGACTCTCTGCATTCCCGGTTTAATTCAGTTTTTACGGTTTTCATTTCTTTTCCCGGTTTTTATTATTTTCAGTTATTTTCTTAAAGAAAGCCTTTTCGAATTTTCGTTTATTTTCCTAACAAGATTTGCCTCCATAGCATCTTGCACTTTCATTACATTCAGAATGCCAATTATGGACAGCGTTCCTTGGAGTTGGTGTAGTCCCTTCAACTTGGTTATTTTTCGCCCATCACTCTTATCAACTATAAACTTTGACAATGTGCGAAGGTGAGCCAGCAAGCCAATCCCCATTCGCATCACTTTTGATCTTGGGGTATCAGCAATATCCAGATGCCGTAAATTGATCAACTTTTGAATGCCTGTAGGCAACCGAAAAAGTACATGACATTCATGTAATAATAGTGTTTGCAAATTGGAAAGGCCACAAACAGATTCCGGTAACTCTTTGATGTCAATCCTGGATAAATCAAGATATCAAAGATGATTCAAATTACCTATTGATTTGGGTAGCTCGTTTATGTAATACCCACTGAAAGACAATATAATGCTCGTAAGCAAGGTAACCTTGGAAAGTCTTTCAAAACAAGACTACTTAAGTAAGAAAAATCGGAAGAATTTTCATGCATTGGTAATATGGTACGCAAACACCGAGCCTCACCAAAAGCGCTGAATTTTTTAAAATCACCATATTTGTGGGGAAATGAATGATACATGTCGCGCCTCTTTGCAGATGTTGTACTGCTCATCGCTCACAATTTTATTGTCCAACCTAAGACTTGTCAACCCAGCAACAATCTAAGCTAGGTCATTATTAAGATCATGCATGATAAACCTTGATTTGCCAATCAAAGGTTGGAAAAAAGACCTTGATAGAAGCTCTGTAACGACCCTAACCCTAGGCACTAAATTAACATCATATTGTGTGCTTTTAAAATTATTGTTAATATTATGTGTTCATTTTTATATCTTTGATTTTTTTTTTTATATTAGGATGAGATAATAGAGAAAATTTAATAAAATCCATGGGGAAAATATAATAATTGACAATAAATAAAATGTGAGTAGTTAGGCTTTAGTTTGTGTAGGGGAAAGAGGTAAATTGTTGAAAGCCTTTAATAATGTGGTATGGGGGACCATACCTATTTCTCTTTTTCCCTCACTCTCCCCTCATGAGCCGGCCCCCCCTCTCCCTTTACCACTTTTATACTCCATCCTCCTTCTTCTTCTTCTTCATTTTATTTTCTTTACAAAATTCCATGGAAATCCCACCCTTGAAAGCCTCATTTCCTAAGCTCCTAGAGAAGGCAATTCTCCACCAATTTTAGATCCAAGAGTACTTTTGTGTTCGGGGTAAAGAGAGGAGTTCTTCAAGCTAAGAAGATCTTCGTTCCATTCCATATTCGCTAGGTGAGTTATTATGACCCTTCTCTTCTCTAAATGTTCATGAGATATTTATTGTTGTTATTGTTGTTAAAATGCTTAGTGGATGCTTTGGAAACTTTCTTGAAATGGAGGAATTGATTAAGGTCATAAGGAAATGTGGTTGTTCTTGGAAGTGATAAAGAATGAAAGAAATGGGTGGAATTAGTTAGAATGTTTTGGAATCCTCTTTGAAGTTGAGAAATGGGTAAATAACATAGGATGATATTATTGATCATGGAAGTGAATTTGGAGTATAAGAAATGGGTGAAATTAGTTTAGAAGATTTAATTTGAAATGTGTTATTAAAAAGGGGTTGAAAATCTTGTGGTGAATAATTTGGATTTATATTATTTTGGGGTTTAAATGATTTAGGATGAAAAATGGTAAAGTTAGAGATCCTCCTGGTATTCTTGAATATTGAGTTAGAATAAAAGAAAAGGAAATGAAACTTGGTAGAAGAGATGAAATCTGGGGAAGTCTGATTTAGCACTTGGGCGGTCGCCCAAGAGGGCATGAGCGGCCGCCCATCTTTGCCCGTAACAAGAGTGCCTTAGGAAAACCTCTTGGGCGGTCGCCCAAGAGGAGTTGAGCGGTCGCCCAAGAGGGCAGCAACTTGGGTGTTCTTTAGAACCACTTGGGCGGTCGCCCAAGTGGCCTGGGCGGTCGCCCACCATGCCAGATCCTCCTTAAGTCTCTTTTCTTATTGATTTACCAACAACCAGTGGCATGACTCTGAACCATTATGAATTAGTGGAACCTAATCCAAACCAGGTATGAATTAACCCTTTTACACTTAAGTTATATTAAAACACTTAAGAGCACCTTAATTGGGTTTAAATGGAACTAAGGAAGCAATTTAAATACGACTCAGGAATTGATTCGACAATCTTGTATGGACACTTATTAAATGTGACTTCCATTGGGTAAAGTGAACTTGGGTTCTTATAGAGATCATGTATTACTAAATAATGTCTAAGTAGGGATAATTATGGATGCTTTGTTATCATACTTGAGTACATATTCATGACTTGTATTATACTTAGTGTATTACATAAATGCTGCACTCTGATTATTGGTTGAACATGAGTATATTTTACCATGTGACTATATTGCTTATTTATGCATAGTGTGTTAAAGAAATGTTGCACTATGATGTTGGTTGAGCATGAGTATATTTTACCATGTTGCTATGTTGTTTATCCCCTTTGTGGATTATATTTCAAGTATCTACTATGTGCTTGATAATGTGTGAGTCAGCTGACATTGGGGGTATAACATAATACGATCAATTATGGAAGTGTGACCTAATGTGATCGGATTATGTTATATCTGTGGCCGTCCCCTCCTGTGGCCACAGGATGGGGTATAGCATCTGTATTGAGCCAAAAGCCTTACAGAGTTGCTACTATCTTATTTGGTTCCCTGAAAAACGGGTCTTATAAGATGTGAGTATTGCTTAAAAACGGCTCGGCTATAAAATTGGTGTATTATTATACCCAATGTTGTACGACTAATGTTCAGACGGGAAAAGGTAAACCAAGGTAATGTAAGGTGTTTACAGCTTTTCCAATGTGTTATATGCAACTTGTTATGTGTTGCATCTTATATGGCATATTGCTGCATTCATAATAGCTTGCTGAGATTTATTCTCACCCCTCTCCCTTTACTGTTTTTAGATTCCGAGACAGATGGACCGGCCAAGTAAGGGCGGTGAGGAGTTTGGAAGTTATATTTTGGGAATTGTCGGGGTATGATTAGGTTGGTATAGCAAGTGTACTTTGGTATAAATCATTTACGGATTTGTATTATTAAATCTTCATTTTATGTTATAACCGATGCCTTTTTGTAACTAAAACAGTTTCTTACTTTCTAAGTTAGCCAACTATTTCTCCATTGTGAAAAGGTGTAGATTTATTTTGAAATGGTTATAATAATTGTATTTATTTTTTAAAGTTAAATAAAGGTTTTAAAAGTTTATGAAATTTGGGTTAGTTTGAGGACGCTCCAGCTTGGGACACGTGTAGGTTCCGGGTCGGGGTCCTCACAAGCTCAATGAAATACTCACAACCCAACTCTTCCATTTGCTTATGCTTTTCTGGTGTTTTCAAGAACCCTTGCGCCATCCATAACATAATTAGCTCCTGGTGGTCAAACTCGTGGGCCTTTGGAAATATAGAACAAAATGCAAACAAAGGCTTCAAGTGCGGAGGAAGATGATGATAGCTTAGCCTTAGAGCAGGGATAATGCCATTGCTTTGTACCTCCCATATCTTGCTTATTGAAACTTCTATCCACTGCTTTGGGTTTCTTTTAGTGCGGAGGAGACCCCCTAGCGACTTTGCTGCCAAAGGCAAGCCTTCGCATCTCTTTTATATCACCTTTCCGACTTCTTCGAAAGTTGGATGTCCATCGAAGTTTGGTCTTTCAAAGGCATGTTGAGCTAATAGAGAGAGACAATCCTCAACAGATAATCCCTCCAAACCATAAACTTCCTTAGAACCCATGGTTATTGCAACATCATGACTGCGAGTAGTGACTATAATTGTGCTTCTGAGGGCCCCACCATGAAAAGGAGCACACAGAAGGTCCCATTTTGCATAGTCTTGATTCCACAAAGTCTTCAATTTCAGAAACTAGGTTCCGAACATGATGCAGCCACTGTTAAACAGACGGCTCAGTAAATTGTATGTCTTCAGCATCCGTCAGCACCTCCTCAATTATCAACAAATTATTTCTCCACTCCTTGATTTTGTCATCAATTCTGGCAAGGCTCCAGGGGCCAACCAGCAGCGACACTAAAGCAGAGACAAACATTTCAGCAATGTCCATTATATTGATTTTTTGTTTACAAGATGAGAAGGATGGATTAGAAAGGTGATTAAGGCGGAGAAATAACAAGTGAGGTGATCAGAGGAATTAAAATACAAGTGAAGGTGCCAGCTATTGTATATACTCCCTCCGTCCCATTACAAATCACACACTTTCCTTTTTGGGCGTCCCACTACAAATCACACACTTCCTAAAATGGAAAGTTTTTATCACTATTCCCTCTACTCATTCTCTCTCCTACATTATTTTAATACTCACAACACCATTATAATTTACTATTCCCTCCACTCATTCTCTCTCCTATTTTACTTTTACACTCACAACATTTATATCATTATTTTTTTCCTTAATCTACGCGTGAACAGTAACTGTATTATTTGTAATGGGACGGAGGTTGTATATATATAGTAATAAGGCTAACAGCAGTATAGCGGAGAATGAAATGGAAATCCTAATCAGGCTTCGTCTAATTTAACTAATTATGAGTAGTAATCTTATAGTGTAGACAGATGGATTGAATAATAAATACAATTAGTAACTAATTAGTTATTAAATTTGGCTAAAAGTATACTAATACTCTCTGCGTCCCATTTATATTGGCCACTTTACTTCATCAAGGACAATTAGAAAAGTGTAATGGTACATGTACAGCATAAGGAACTTAATTTTAACAGAGTGAAAAGGGTTAATGATAAAGAGAGTGATAACAGACTGACTATGGCTAACATGGATACAAGGGGTGAATGTGTAATAGACAATTGTACAGGGGAAGTCAATGTAAATATAATTTATGCAGTTACAAGTTGTTAGGATGTTGTTAGATTGTTAGACAGTTAGTGGTTGGTTAGAATGTTCATATTGCCTTGTATATATACATTCAAGTACAGAGAATACAAATGATGATTCATTCTCTCAAATTTCTTTCTCGTTCTTCTAACATGGTATCAGAGCTTCGAAGATCCATTCAACCTAATTTCTCAATTTGTTCTTAATTTTCTGTTCTATCCTGCTTATCAATGGCGGATCCTACTACGACGAACACTATACCAGATTTCTATGATATTGAAGCCTCCACACTGCAATTAAATCCAAATCATCCACTATTTCTGCATCCGAATGATCATCCAGGTCTCAAATTGGTGAATCAAGTTCTCACTGAGGTCAATTATGCGCAATGGAGTCGATCGATGATCATTGATTTGTTAGCCAAATTAAAACTAGGTATGGTCGATGGAACTTGTATTCAACCTGTTTCTACCTCTAAGTACTTCTCTCTTTGGAATAGATGCAACGACATGGTGATTTCCTGGCTATTGAATGTTCTGAGTCCTGATATTGCTTCATGTGTTGTCTATATCAAATCAGCTAAACAAATTTGGGATAGTCTTAAGTCTAGGTATGCACAGTCTAATGCACCTAAGATATTCCAAATTCAAAAAGATATTACATCATTTTCTCAAGGTCATCTTTCAATTTTTGCCTATCACACGAAGTTCAAAAGTGTGTGGGATGAATATGAGGCTTTGTTTCAATTTCCTAAATGTATCTGTGATTGTGCTTGTGGAGCTGTAAAAGCACAAGAGGATTATGAGACATTACAAAAGCTAACTCAATTTCTGATGGGGTTAAATGAGAGCTTTACACACACTCGTGGTCAAATCTTGATGATTAAACCTCTTCCAACAATTGATGAAGCACTAAGTATTTTACTGCAAGAAGAGCAGCAGAGAGGTCATTCCAATTCAATTGGATCTTCTTCTTCTAGTTCAGAATTTACCACAAATCTTATTACAACAGCGCTAGTGCACGTGCTCTTTGTGATGCTTGTCTGCTTCCCGGAACTGATATTTCCAATCGTGTTTCTTTACATGTTTCTTATCGGAGTATGGAATTATAGATTTAGACCGAAATATAAACGCTTTGCCAAAAGATGTTTATTTCAAATGAATCACTGAGATATATGTACAAGAGTATAAGCCTTTTCTAATTCTACAATACATGGAATTAAATATGAAATGAGAACTGAATTGGAAGCATCAGGAGTTTGACAGTCTGTTGGAAATGCATTGAGGTGGGCGCATCAGTGGAGGGAGGCGGCCGCCTGGGACGCAGCAAGGCGGGCTTCGATCCCACGACAGTGAGGCGGGCGCACCGTGTGGAGTGAGGCGGGCGCACAGCGTGAGGCAAGAGCCTGAAGCAATGGCACGAGCAGTCTGAGGCGCACGCATGAAGGGTAGTGAGGCGGGCGCCTCACATTGCTGGGAAGAGTTTTGATCCTTAACACGCCCCCGCAAGGTGGACGGTCCTTGGGTGAGTCCAATCTTGGAGACGAGAGAAACGAACCGTGTGCGAGGAAGCGGTTTTGTAAGAGCGTCTGCTAATTGATCATTACCGGAGATGTGTTGTACCCGAAGAGTCCCTAGCTGAACTTGCTCACGAACAAAGTGAAAGGCAAGAGCTAGGTGTTTCATCCGTGAGTGAAAAATTGGATTGGCAGAGTAGTTGGCTGCCCTAAGTTATCACGAAAATGACCGGTGTGGTGGAGGAGAAAGCCAAGCTCAGACAGAAGGTTTGTTACCCAGATGAGTTCAGCCGTAGTTGCAGCAATTGAGCGGAATTCAGCTTCCGTTGAGGAGCGAGCGACCGCTCGTTGCTTTTTAGAGGACCAAGCTATTGAGTTGCGACCGAGATAGACAATGAATCCGGAGGTGGATAGATAGTCATCATTGTCGCCGGCCCAGTCGGAGTCACAATAAGCATGGAGAATGTGAGGGGAGTTTTTGTAAATTTGAATGCCCATATGAAGAGTACCGTGGAGATAGCGAAGGAGTCGCTTTAGAGCTGACCAATGTGATTCCTGTGGGTGGTGAAGAAATTGAGCAAGTTTGTTTACAGGGAAGGCGATGTCAGGGCGGGTAAGAGAAAGGTATTGAAGGCTACCTATGATGGCTCGATATTCTGTAGGATTGTGTATGGGTGTTTTGGGTTGAGCCGAGAGGGGTGGATATGTTGCCATAGGTGTGGGAGATGGTTTGGAGTGTTGCATGTCATGGCGGTTGAGAATATCAGAGATGTATTTGGACTGGGAGAGAAGGATTCCATGGGTGTTGGGTGTTATCTCAATCCCAAGGAAGTAGGAAAGAGGACCAAGATCTTTTAAAGAGAAGCAAAATGAGAGGGTTTGAATAAATGACTCAAGGAAGGAAGTGGAAGGACCTGTAATGATTATATCATCAACGTAGACAAGGAGAAGGAGACGATGGGAATTTTTGTTGTAAGTAAAGAGTGAGGGATCCGCAATTAAGGGACAAAAACCAAATGAAGCAAGAAATTGTTTGAGAGCTGTGTACCAAGCACGTGGTGCTTGTTTTAGACCGTAGATGGCTTTTGACAGCCGACAGACATGAGAGGGTTTGAAAGAATCTTGGAACCCGGGGGGTTGGGACATGAAAACAGTTTCGGAGAGATGACCTTGAAGGAAGGCATTGTTAATATCAAGTTGTCGTGGAGACCAACCTTGGGTGTTAGCTAGAGAAAGAATTAGACGAATGGTGACGGGTTTGACAACTGGACTGAAGGTTTCGGAATAGTCTAGTCCGGGTCGTTGATGGAACCCTTTGGCTACAAGGCGGGCTTTGTATTTGTGGATGGTATTGTCGGGGTTATATTTTATACGGAAAACCCATTTGCAACCGACAATGTTTGGTGCTTCATGGGAAGGGACTAAGGACCAAGTTTGATTGCGTAAGAGTGCATTGTACTCATCACGCATGGCCTCATGCCAATGGGGAGTGGAGAGGGCCTGTTTGGTGGTGGTTGGGAGGGAGGTAGGTGAGGAGAGAGTGGTTAGGTTCGCATATTTAGGGTTGGGTTTGCGTATACCATGGGAAAGACGGGTGGTTATGGTGCGGTTTGGTGGAGTTGGGGCAGCGATGTGAGTGGGTAAGTTGGGTTCGGCCGAGGGAGCAGGGTTGGGGATGGAGGCGGAAGCAGGAGGGTGTGGGGAGTCAGCTGTAGGTGGCTGGGCAGTGGGTTGGGGTGGTGATGGTACATTTGGGATGTTGTTGACAGCAGTGTTTTGAGGGTTGATGTCGGTAGTGGGTGATGGGAGAATGGGAATGGAGAAGGCACACCATTCAGATGAAGAGAGGGGAGGAAGAGTAGTATGTTGAGATGTGAGGGAAGTGTATGGAAATTCGTTTTCAATGAATTTGACATGGCGAGAGGTATAGAGACGTTGAGTTTTAGGATCTAGACAATGGTAGGCACTTTGAGAGGAAGAATAGCCAACAAAGATACAAGGAGTGGATTTTAGGGCGAGTTTATGAGGAGTGTATGGTTTGAGCCATGGGTAGCAGAGGCATCCAAAGCTACGGAGTTTGTGGTAGTTTGGTGAGGTTTGAAAGAGGCGGAAATAAGGTGAGTCGTTTTGAAGAGTAGGAGTTGGGAGCCTGTTTATAAGATAGGCAGCTGTTTGAAGAGCATGAGTCCAAAAAGTGAAGGGAAGGTTAGCATGAGAGAGAAGAGACAGACCCGTTTCGACAAGATGTCGATGACGCCGTTCGGCGAAACCATTGTGTTCTGGAGTGTGTGGTGGGGAGGTGAGGTGGGAGATTCCATCTTGAATGAGTGAGGGTGTGAGTTTGAGATATTCTCCTCCATTGTCGGAGAAGAATTGAATTATTGGACGGGAGAAGTATTTTTCGACTATTACTTTGAAGCGATGAAAGGTAGAGAAGGTATCGGATTTATTTTTCAAAGGATATAGCCAGGTGTATTTTGTGAAGTGGTCTACGAAAATTACATAATATTTATAATTATCGTAGGAGTATAAAGGAGATGTCCACACATCCGAGAACACAAGTTCAAGCGGAGCATGAGATTGTAGAGTAGATGTGGAGAAAGGAAGTTTGTGGCTTTTATTAATATTGCATGAGTTACATGAAGAAGCAGAATTGAACGGAATACGTTAAGAGAATTTATTATTCAAATGGGAGACAATAGGAGGGGAGGGGTGTCCTAGTCTATGATGCCACGATCTGTGAGACAGAGTGCCTAGGAAAGCTTGAGGAGATGAGGAGTGCCATAGGTAGATTCCACGATCAGTTGTTCCGTGGAGAAGAATGCGTTGGGTCGAGATTTCCTTGATAAGAAAGGAAGATTGTGAGAATTCAATATAAGAATTGTTATCTTTGCAAAATTGAGAGACGAGAGGATGTTACGAGAAATTTGTGGAACATGCAAGACATTGTTAAAATGAAGGACGTAATTAGAGGAAGGAATAGAAAAACAACCTATGTTTGAAATAGGAAGGGACGAACCATCTCCAATAATGACATCGTCACCGCCATCATAAGGGTGGTGGAGAGAGAGGGTGGAAAGATCGTTGGTGATGTGGTGGGTGGCACTTGTCAACAAGCCAAGAGGTTGGGGTAGTGGGGTGACGGGCTGCAGCAGTGTGGGCTTGGGGTTGGTTAGTGTTTTGGCGGGTTGAGCGATTGGAAAAGGAGGGAGGAGGAAAGGTCACATTGGGGTAGTCGCGTTTAAATTGGCGACATTGGGATATTACGTGACCGATGTTTCGGCAATATTGGCATTTGCCTTTGAAGGGTGCGGTAGTGGTTTCGGGCGTGGGTGGTGGAGTGGGCGATGAGGGAGTTGGGCGATGAGGGAAGGGCCGAGAGGTGGAGGAGTGGTGGGTGTGGGCGACATGGGCGAAAATAGGGAAGCTGGAGGTGGCAGAGGTTTGTTTAAGGGTGAGTTCATGGTGAATGAGCTTCTCGTGGAGGGCTTCGAAAGAGATGGGATTATCTCGGGCACGAACAGAATCTATGATGGGTTTATAAGCTTCATAATCAAGGCCCTTTAGGATTTTGGCAATGACATCTTCAGTGTCCATGGGTTTGCCAAGGATAGCAAGTTTGTCCGTACATGACTTGATGGATTGCATATACTCGGTTATGGTTAAGGATGATTTGGTAATGGAGTCTAGGTGATCCTTAAGTTGGAGAATATGGCCTCTAGAAGGGTTGGCGTAGGTGTTTTTGAGAGTGGTCCAGGCTTCGTTGGAGGTTTTGGCATGATAAACTAGTGGTGCGACAGCAGTGTCTAAGGTTCCAAGAAGGGCGCTAAGGATAAGGCGGTCTTGCCTATTCCAAGTGGTTAGGGCTGGATTAGGGGTGTCTTTACCATCGACTTTGATGGTGGCTGCTGGGGGAAGGTGGGAGCCATCAACGAAACCTAGCAGATCAAGATCGAAGAGTAACGACTCGACTTGGGAGGACCAACAGAGGTATGTGAGTGGGGTGAGAGTTTTGCACTGAGACAAGTTTACCAAGAGGATTGGTTGGGTGGGCTCAGCCAAGTTTGGAATGGTGGAGGAAGATGGACTTGCCATGACAACAGACAAGTGGTGTGGCGGTGGACTGAATGTTTTAGAGAGAGGATCGGTTTTGCTCTGATACCATATAAACGCTTTGGCAAAAGATGTTTATTTCAAATGAATCACTGAGATATATATACAAGAGTATAAGCCTTTTCTAATTCTACAATACATGGAATTAAATATGAAATGAGAACTGAAGTGGAAGCATCAGGAGTTTGACAGTCTGTTGGAAATGCATTGAGGCGGGCGCATCAGTGGAGGGAGGCGGCCGCCTGGGACGCAGCAAGGCGGGCTTCAGTCACGACAGGTGAGGCGGGCGCACCGTGTGGAGTGAGGCGGGCGCCTGTGAGGCAGTAGCTGAAGCAATGGCACGAGCAGTCTGAGGCGCACGCATGAAGGGTAGTGAGGCGGGCGCCTCACATTGCTGGGAAGAGTTTTGATCCTTAACACGAAATACCCTCCTCACATGAACACGAGGATTTCTTACACCGATACGGTACTCCCGGATGAGATGGGCGAGGAATTTGACACATTTCCTACTACACGACATTCGGATGTGGTTCGAAATCGGTATGATCGGTTAAGGAGTGTGGCTGGTTGGATTCAGAGAGCAGTGGGTGACATAGCCAGCCAAGGCGAGCGGGTTCGAGGGTTCTTTGCCGAGCTGCCGGACCCGCGTGCCACGGTTTTATTCATGTTGTTCTGTCTCATGGCTGCTTTGGTGTTGTATGCAACTCCGTTCCAAGTACTTGTTGTCATGGATGGATTATATGTAATGAGGAACCCGAGGTTTCGACATGAACTGACATCTGCACCACTCAATTTCTTCCAAAGACTTCCTGCAAGGACCGATAGTATGATGTAAGTTGTATGGTGGTTTTCTGTTGTTTTTGCCTGAGATTAACTGAGTCATAAAACGCCGGTGAGAGTGTCTATATTGTTCATGGGACCTCTTGTATCACCATGTTGCCTATAATCTTTACTTTTGTGTACTGTGTCTTGTGCTAGTGTCTATATGAATTCTGGAAAGAGTATATTTGTGCATATATACGTGAATCAAATTTCTGCGTGGTATTTAGTGTGTGTGTGCCTATAATCTATTTCTCGTACTTTGTTTAGTACTTTTCGGTTAACTCATGTTTTTTTTTTTTTTTTGTAATCTGTACAAGAATCTGAGCCTCTATTAGGCATGTATTCATAGATCAGCATATTTGCTGCAGTGGTATCGGAGATTTCAGATCAAAAGAACCTAATTCTTGAACGCCTTCGGTTCCTGACCAGAAGATCTTGACTGCCCTTTTCGCTGTTATTTCTGGTTTATTTGCTGCAGTGTTATCGGAGATGATTGAAATTTGAACATAATACTAATATATGAGTGCCAAATGAAGTTTGATTTCAGACAGACACTCCACTCCTGTAGTTTGATTTCAGACATATATCTTCATTAACACATTGTCTTCAAACTTTGCACCACCAGCAGTATGGTTTCACTTGACACAGTGATTCTTTTCTCCCATTGCAAATAAAGATTTTGAATATCTGCACTACATAACCTTTTATCGTATTGCATTAAAAACTTAAAAGATTTTGAATATCCCAAAAAATACGAGTACAATCGAAGAAATCTAGTTCGGCTGATGAAGAATACTACTCTGTTCTTTCTGGTAACAAATGGTGCAATGCAATTTTTCTCGTTATAGCTGTTGAGAATCTCAATGTTCAGAATGGATCATGCATTTGGGATTGTATGTCGTGTATATGTCTGCTTTCAATGTGGTGCCTCAGGCAGCTCCTTCCCTCCGTTATCCCATTTTTCTTGCAAGTCTCTGCTTCGACATTCAAACAAGACAAAAAAATAATTAGAAAATGACATGCAAAGCAGATTACTTAGATTTTTCTTTAGCAAATGAATGAAACTAACCTCTGATAAGAAAAACAAAGACTGATGTGAAAGGACAAATAAGTTTGAGAAATCAAACTTATTTACATCAGGAATATATGTATAACAATCCAGACATTTTTTTTATCTTTCCGAAGCTATTGAATGGAGTATCTTCCGTAAAGTTGCTTGCACCCTAAGACATGAGACATTTAAAGATGCTGAGAATCTCAATGTCTTGAAAAGATCATGCATTTGGGACTGTATGTCGTGTATTTGCCTGCTTTCAATGTGGGGCCTGAGGCAGCTCCTTCCCTTCATTCTTGAATTTTACTCGCAAGTCTCTGCTTCAACATTCAAACAAGATAAAATTAAGAGAATCGCATGCATGAAGATGAGTCCGGGTTTTTTTAATAAATGAGTTAAACTAACCTTTGACAAGAAAACAAGAGGGACATAAAAGAACAAATAAAGATTGCAATGTAGTTTGACCAGCATAATTCCATGATCCTTTTCCTTGTTTCGCTTCTTGGTCATAGCCTCCATGCACGTAAATCACGATCCTGTGAGAAAGAAAAAACATATATATGAAAACAAAAGGAATATTATGAGGACCTGCAGTATTTACATCAGGAATATGCATAGCATCCAAACTTTTGTTTACTTATTCCGAAGCTAAATGAATAGGGTATCCATTAGAGATTAACATATTAATGAAGTCCGTTAATAAAAAAATAGTACATGAGCATTAGTTTCTATTAGAGATAATATATATGAGCGTATTTACCTTTATCATTCGCTCAAAGTGCTTTATATGCCTCAATTACATTTCTGGGGAATCAATAATCACATTTGCTATTCTGCAATAGAGATCTTCCGTAAAGTTGCTTGCACCCTAAGACATGAGACTTGGATAAAGTTCAGGAAAGGAGAATGATCGTGAAATGGCAATAAATATGTGCATGAGAATCTAGTAACTTACCAATTAAGAACTGATAAACCTTGCCAGGCTCCCAACTCCTCCAAAACCAAACAAAAAGAACTTTGACAGTGGTGAGCTGCTTCTTGCTCGTGGCAAAGGATATCAGATATGAGCCATGTCCATGACCCCATAGTTTTCTTATCTCGGCTGCAATCATTGCTGATGTGGCAAGTTCTGGAGTTCCCCCACAATCATAGATGGTCAATCCTGAGAGACATTAGCCTATTCCTGTTGTTACAAAAAAAAAGGGCTCAAGAATGCAAAGAAAACAGGAACAGGGGTATTATATGTAGGCAGAAGTTGAGAAGTTTTGGCAAGGTAATAGTATGAGGACTATAGAAGGCCAAAATCAAGCAAGAGCAAAAAATGAAAAGGACAAAATCATAGATGACTGAAATATGCAAGCATAATTTAATTTGGAAATTAAATGAGTACTAAGTTTTGCTCCTGTTTACTATATATAGATAATCACACATATATGTATATAATGCACAAACACAGTACACGTAGCATGTATCACTAGTGTAAATGTAATTACAGTTGAAATAGAAAAGATGCGTACCTGGAGTAGGATTTAGAAGGTTACGATCCCCACATTAATTTTTGACATATGTAGATGCAGGGGTTGGGGATATTTTGGGCAAGTAATCTCTGTTCTCCTTCTTACACCTTACTTCCAGAAGGGGACATTCTCTAATGTAAAGACTTGAAAGCATGGGGAGCAGAGTTTCGGGCACTTGTGAAGCTTAGGACTGTTAGGAAAAAAATTCATATAACCATTATTAAAGGCTTTTTTGAATTTAACGAGATTGACAAATATTATAATGAACTAAAATATATGTAACGGGCAGGAATTTAATGAGATGACAAATATTATAATGAACTAAAAAATGACATGACCCCATAGTTTCAATTCGTAACATTACAAGATTATCACATGACCTGTCATTGTTGCTTCGAGCTATTTCCATAATCGCATGATATTCAATTCTTCCTTTGCAATCGTTGGCGATGGTTTGTTTTGCAGTTCCCCACAACCGCAGATGGTCAATCTTGGGAGATGTTAGCCTATTCCTGTGGTTACAAAAAAAAAAAAGGCTTAATAGATAAATATGCTCCCTCCTTCTCATCTCATAAAGATAGTTCCATTTAATTTAAGATAACTTTGATTGAACGTTGATTAATAATTTTATGTTAATTATTTATCCTAACGAAAATCTAAAATTTGTAATTGATAGTATTTTTAATGTTGTATCCATAACAAGTTTTAGAATTTCATTTGGATAAATTAATTAACATAAAATTATTTGTCAAAGTTCCAACCAAAATTGACTCAAAAAGTGAGACTATCTTTGTGGGACGGAGGGAGTATGTAGTAAAACTTAATTTTCGATATTAAATAATGCACAAACCCAATATATTTTTTGGTACAAACTACAAACCCAATATATGAATGCAAGTAGATATGATTACTCATGTCTATGTAATAAAAGTTGAAATAGGAAAGTGGCGCACCAGGAGTATTAGGAGTTAGCAGGTTACAACCCCCACATTAATGATTTATCTCCACCTGTGGGATGTGGGATATTTTGGGCCAATAATCTCTTTTCTCCTTCTTACACCTTTCTTCTATAACTGGACATCCACCAATTTGAAGACTTGAAAGCCTTGGAAGCAGAGTTTTGGACAGGTTGCGAAGCTTAGGACAATCGAAGATGTAGAGGTGTTGAAGAGAGGAGAGGTTTTGAAGGCCTTCTCCAAGAGATTCCAAATTAGGACAATTGAAGATGTCGAGGTGTTGAAGAGAGGAGAGGTTTTGAAGGCCTTCTCCAAGAGATTCCAAATTCTCCATATCATTGATATAGAGATGTGTTAATGAGCTAGGGAGCTGAGTCCCCACCTCCGAAAAGGAAATCAGTAGTGGGAATTCATCATTTAGATTGAGCTTGAGGAGAGAGGTTGGAAGGGTTGCCAGGCCCCACTCCTTAATTGGCTGCTTTACTTCCCCCATTTCTAGGTATTCTAAGTTTGGAGGCCAACGCCCTTCACGTGGATAGCTCTCCAGATTAAAACAACCAATGATTTCCAAATGTCGAAGAGAGGTGAGGCTTTGCATCTCATTGGCGCATAACATGTTCTTTAGGTTTGAGCAGTTCCAGATCTTAAGAGATATGAGAGTGGGGGGCAGACTTTTTTCTGGAATCGTCTCTATGCCCGAACAATCACTTATCTTTAATTGAGTGAGATGAGTCAACCCTTGTGGTATCGATTTTATATTTGACCATCTGTCTAAACTAATCGATTCAAGCAAAGACAAAGACACGCCCTTCCCTCCCTCTTCATCTGCTTCCTTCAAATTCTCACATTTACCAATTGAGAGATGCCTGAGAGTTGTGGGTAGCTTCTTGCCCATAGGAAACCATTTAAGACTTGGACATTCATCAATTTTAACATTCTCGAGATTAGAGAATTCATATTCTCCGAGTCTTCTGTCGCTCCTACTGCTTTCCCCCTCCTTTTCAATTTTATGCTCCAAATATGTTGTTGATACCAAGCTATCTTTCAGCTTCTCACACCTACGGATGGTCAATCGCCTCAGAGACGTGAGATTGTTTTGCCAGTTCGGCATCTTCTCAAGCTTATTACAATACTCCAATTCCAGACTCTCAAGATTGTGAGGTAGCAGTTGCTCTTCATCTCCCAACAATTCTAGTTCTTCACATTCATATACAGTAAGCGATTTCAATTTCCTTAGTATCTGACATGCTACTTCTTCTTCCCACAAATATCTCAGTTGTTCACAACCCCTAACATCTAGATCCTCAACTCCTCCCAAACACTCAATAATCCCTTTATCTAGTTTACTGAGCCCTGATATATCATAAATCCACAACGTCTTAACAGAGCCAACCCCAACCATACTCCTTAGAACCATCTCCCCACATCTCCACAATTTTAACGATACAAGTGATGGAATCTTTGGAAGTGAAACCTTTTTAAGTTCTATACACTCCATCATATTCAGCTCTTGTAGGCTTGGAAGCTTTGGAAGTGAAACCTTTTTAAGTTTCCTACACCATGACATATCCAGCTTTTGTAGGCTTGGGAATGCTCCTAAATTTTCATCAACACACCATTCCTCCCAACCTTTCATAAATCTAAAGCTTAGATCTATGAGTGACTGGAAAGCAACGTTATGAGAGCAACTTCCCAGAAACTCCGGACCCACTACTTTCACCCCATCCATGCCTTCAATGAACAACTCCTTGAGTGAAGTTAATTGTCCTAGTGGCGGTAAATGTGTGCAATTTTCACAACCAATCAGTCTCACCTTCACCATATCACAGAACAAGTGATCCCCAACCCAACTAGGAAATTTCAGACCACCATAGAATTCAATTTCCAGACATGCCAATCCTCTTCGAGGCTTTAGCGCTTCAAGTACTTCGAGCTCAAGTCGTCCTTCTCGAGTACCACCAAAGTTGTTACTCCAGTTCATCTCCAATCCATGAAGACCCTCCTTGCACAATAAATTTGCCTCCATAGCATCTTGCACGTTAATCACCTTCTCAATTCCAATTATTGAAATCGTTCCTTGGAGATGGTGTAGTCCCTTCAACTCGGTTATATTCTGCCCGTCGCCCTTGCCAATAATAAACTTTGACAGTGTGCGAAGGTGAGTCAGCAAACAAATCCCCAATGGCATCTCTTTTAATCTTGGTGTATCAACAATGTCTAGATGTCGTAGATTGATCAACTTACGAATGTTTGAGGGCAACTGACCAAGCTTACGGCAGCCATGTAATAATAGTGTTTGCAAGTTATAGAGGTCACAAACAGATTCCGGCAAGTCTGTGATATCAGTCCTTGAAAAATCAAGATATCGGAGGTGATTAAGGTCACCTATTGATTTTGGAACCTCACTTATGACATACCCATTGAAAGACAGTGCTCGTAAGCACAGTAACTTTGGAAAGTCGTTGAAAACCAGACTACTTAAGTAATAACGATCGAGTGATATTCCCCGTATTGGTAAAATGGTGCGAAGACCCCGAGCTGCATTAAGAGCCTTGAATGTTTTGAAATCAGCATATTGATGGGAAATGAATGATACGTGTCGTGCCTCTTCAGAAACCTTGTACTGCTCATTACTCACCATTTTATCATCCAAACAAAGATACGTTAGGCCAGCAACAAACTGAGCTAGGTCATTGTTGAGATCATGCATTAGATACCTTGATTTATTTCCAGTTGAAAGTTGAAAAAATGACCTTGATAGCAGCTCATCAAAATACTCAGAACCCAACTCTTCCATCTGCTTCTGCTCTCCTGATAACTGCTTCAAGAAACCTTGCGACATCCATAACATAATTAGCTCCTGCTTGTTGAACTCGTATCCCTTTGGAAACAATGAGCAGTATACAAACAAAGGCTTCAAATACGGAGGAAGATGATGATAGCTTAACCTTAGAGCAGGGATAATGTTATTGCTTTGTAGCTCCCATATCTTGCTAATTGAAACTTCTTCCCACTGCAGGCTTCCTTTAGTGCGGAGGAGGCCTCCCAGTGACATTGCTGCCAAAGGCAAACCTTTGCATCTCTTTGATATCACCTCTCCAACTTCTTTAAATTCTAGATGACCATCAAAATTTGGTTTCTCAAAGGCATGTTGAGCTAACAGAGAGAGACAATCCTCATCGGATAGCACCTCCAACTTATACACTTCCTTAGAACCCATGGTTTTTGCAACATCGCGACTGCGAGTAGTGACTATGATCGTGCTGCCGGGGGCACCACCATAAAAAGGAGCACGTAGACTGTGCCATTTTTCATAGTCTTGATTCCATACATCATCTAAAACAAGAAGAAACTTTTTATTGGAAAGCTTCTCCCTTAGCTTCACTTGAACCATATCCAAGTCCATATTATGAATATCATCTTTCACTCCCTCATTATACACCTTCACATAAATTATCTTGCTTATCTTGAGAACATCAAAATCTTCAGTAACAGATACCCAGACTCTATTACGAAAGGAGTCTTTCACTCCCTCATTATTGTAGAGAGACTGAGCAAGAGTGGATTTACCTATACCACCCATTCCCACTATGGAGATGACGCGAACTTGGCCATCGTGATCACTTGCTTTGTCCTCGAGCAACGATTTGAGGATTGCACTGCTTTCTTCATCTCTGCCATAAACACGATCCGGCAAGGACATTGACGGAAGCTTCTGATATCCTGGCTTTTCAGATTTTCCACCAACGTACTCTTGCAGCTTCATAAAAATCTTTCGTTCTTCAAGTTCTTTCAAACTATCAGAGATCTCACAAACCTTGCTATCCAAATCATAACCGAAGCTAATAGCTCTAGGACTGAATATAGAGAAAAACTTGCGCAGCTTGCTTGATTCAGGTGTTGCTATCATCTGGCGACGCCCAGCTTCAGTGAGCAAATCATCTACGACGTCCTCGATTTCAAAAGCCAGCTTATGAACATCTTTCAGCCACAGTTGAATACGCTTGTCATTTAACTGCCTGTCTTCCGCATTCTCCAGCACCGCCTCAATCATCAGCAGCATATCAGTCCATTTCTTGAGCTTGGTATGAATATCGCCAGAGGGAATGAAGGACAAAGCAGAAGAGCCCAAGTTCTCTATCAGATTCGACACTAACGGAGAGACAAACATATCCGCCATTATAAGAAGATAAGAAGGAAGAAGAGAAGCAATCAAGAATGAAAAATATTCAGAAGTAAGGTGGAGAAAGAGAGAGAGAGAGAGAGAGATGAAAAGAAAGGGGGATGTTCTGTTTAGATAAGAGGGTGAAAGATATGAGTGTTTGTTTCACCGGTAACTTCCGAGAAATGAAGGGGAAATTATTGTGTTAGTTCTTAATAATGAATATGACATTTTCTATAAACAGAGAAGGAAACTAGTAACTTGCCACTAATTTGGTAACAATTGATATTTAGGCTCCGTTTGTTTCGGGGAAAATAACTTCCGGAAAATGATTTCCTGGAAAATGTTTTCCGAAAAAGGAAAATGTTTTCCGAAAATGTGGAAAACGTTTTCCGGAAAATGAGGAAAATGTTTTCCTGGAAAACAACTTCCTTAGGAAAAAGGGGAAAATGGGGAAAACGTTTTCCGGAAAATGAAGATATTTTTTGGAAAATTATTATTTTTATTATTATTATTATTATTATTATTATTATTATTATTATTATTATTATTATTACTATTATTATTTTATTATTATTTTATTATTATTATTACTATTATTATTATTTTATTATTATTTTATTATTATTTTATTATTATTTTTATTATTATTTATTATTATTTTATTATTATTATTATTTTTTATTATTATTTTATTATTATTTTATTATTATTATTATTATTATTATTTTATTATTATTATTTTATTATTATTATTATTATTATTATATTATTATTATTATTATTTTATTATTATTTATTTTTATTATTATTTTTATTATTATTATTATTATTATTACTATACGTATGGGGTTTGGTGGACTTTTATTATTATTTTATTATTATTTTATTTTTATTATTATTATTATTTTATTATTATTATTTTATTATTATTTTATTTTTATTATTATTTTATTATTATTATTATTATTATTATTATTATTACTATACGTATGGTGTTTGGTGGACTTTTATTATTATTTTATTATTATTTTATTTTTATTATTATTATTATTTTATTATTATTATGTTATTATTATTTTAGTTTTATTATTATTTTTATTATTATTATTATTATTATTATTAAAATATTATCCATCCACTTTTTTTACACCATTTTCCGGAAAACAACTTCCTTAGGAAAAATTCGGAAAACGTTTTCCTTAGAAACGGCGGAAAATGTTTTTCGAAACTCATTTTCTCCATTTTCCGGAAAACTACCAAACACCGGAAAATGGGGAAAACGTTTTCCCCATTTTCCGGAAAACAAACATGTTTCGGGGAAAATTCCGAAAAACGTTTTCCGGGGAATTACCAAACACCGGAAAATGGGAAAACGTTTTCCGAAAAACGTTTTCCTCCCATTTTCCGGTAAACAAACGGGGCCTTAGACTGGTTTAGTTTATAATCAAAATCAAGAAAGCCTAAACCTTTGCACTAATGTTGAATTTTGGTAGGAGAGAGAGATATAAAAATTATAGACGAAGATAAAAGTAATTATTTTTCATAAATTGACGCTAATGTTAATGAATTAATATTAAAAATTTTGAAAATTTTTCTAGATAAAATCGTATCAAAAATGTTTTTATATAAAAACGTGATAGTGTTTATTTTGGTAAGATAACAAAATAAAAGAGCACGATAGAAATATGATTTTTTTTTTAATAGAAAAAATATGACTTCAAAAAAAAAAAAAAAACTAAAAATCATATCTATATTATAGTATTAAAATGGAGATTGGGTTATTAGTATTGACATTATTTTTATTTTACTCACCTTCCCCTTCATTTCAAAAATATTGCATTTGACCCCTTAAGTATAATTTCTTTTTCAAACTAATCCAATTTGTTAAATCACGTCCAAATCACATGTGCCTTAACTGATTTTTCTAATGAAATCCGTCAAAAAACTCTATTTTGCAAGTAAAGTGACAAGTTAGGCCCAATTTCACTAAATTTTGGACGTCAGGTCCCAAAATTGTACCATTCCTGGACGTTATGCCCTATTTTATAATTTACCCTTGATTTTTTGATAATCTAACCCAAGCTAGTGATTTTTTTTAAATAATTTGTTTTTTATTAATTAATAATTTAATATAATATAATAGTGACATTTAAAGAGTAAAATATTGTTATGGAGTGTACTCGGACCATTTTACAAAAAGTTACATTTGATTTACCCCCCCCCCCTTTAATTTTGAAAATTGTAACTTTTAGCACTATAATTTTTTAATAAATGTCATTTTAGTATTAAAAATGACAATTTATTAGTGTTTGACCTCCGCAATTTTGATTAAAATCTGCACTATATAAAATTTTTGACCCCATAAAATTTTTATGATAAAGCTAGTGTTATACTACTAATATGTAAATTCCTTTCTGACGTTAAACAAGGAGGAAATAAAAAAGAAAAGAAAGAGCACAAACAAACAAGAATGGAAGAGAGAGAAAAACAGACTACAGCACAGATCCATATGCGGATGGACCCACACTTTGAATTAATCCAATCCAATCCAATCCATCCAAAGCTTTTTCCCTTTTTTTAATTTTCCCTCCTTGTTTTAAAAATGGGATCCAGCTGCACAGGAGGATATTTAAAAAAAAAATGAATAAAAAATTACAAATGGGTTGATAATTAGAGGAGAAAGAATGTAAAAATGAATAAAGAATTGCAAGTGGGTAGAAAATTAAAGAAAATAGAATGTAAAAATAAGTTAATGATTGATTTTTTTGTATATATGTTAACATTATAAGGGCATAATGAATGATTTTTTTGTAAATATATTTACATTATGAGGGTATAAATATAAAAAAAAAAAACTGTTCAAAATTTGTCATTTATGAAATTGGACTCTTAGTCTGGAACAGACCAAAAAGAACAAAAAAAGTAGAAAAAATATGACTTCAAAAAAAAAACTAAAAATCATATCTATATTATATTATATTATATTATATTATATTATATTATATTATATTATATTATATTATATTATATTATATTATATTATATTATATTATATTATATTATATTATATTATATTATATTATATTATATTATATTATATTATATTATATTATATTATATTATATTATATTATATTATATTATATTATATTATATTATATTATACTCCCTCCGTCCCAATAGTAGCTTCCCATTTTGCCATTTTGGGTGTCCCGTTAATAGCTTCTATTTTCCTTTTTTGATATTTTTTGACAAAGGAATCTTTACTATTCTATCCACTCATTCTCTCTCCTACATTATTTTAATACTCACAACACCATTATAATTTACTATTCTCTCCACTCATTCTCTCTCCTATTTTCAAATTACACTCACAACATTTTTTCTTCCCCCCCCCCCATTTTCTTAATTTGCGTGCTTGGCAAAAAATGGGAAGCAATTGTTGGGACGGAGGGAGTATACTCCCTCCGTCCCATTGAAAGCTTTACCTTTTGTCAAAACGGGTGTCTCGTTAAAAGCTTCATCTTTTCTAAAATGGCAAAGAATCTTTACTATTTCACCCACTAATTCTCTCTCCTATTTTACTTTTATACTCATAACACCAATCAACTTTACTATTCCCTTCACTCATCCTCTCTCCTAATTTATTTTTATACTCACAACACTTTCTCCACTAACTTTTTTTTTAATTTGCGTGCCATGCTCAAAAGGGTGAAGCTATAAACGGGACGGAGGGAGTATACTCGTATAAAATGATGGTTGTATAATAGAAGAGAGAAACGTGGAGAGTCGATGAAATATATGCTTTATTAAAAAAAATACTATTGTCTCCTCCGTCTCAAAATATATAACTTTTTTGTTATAAAATGAATAACCTTTTTGTTTCTATATTGTTTTCATAATATTCAGAAGTAAAGCGTAGAGAGAGAGAGATAAAAGAAAGGGAGATGTTTTGTTTAGATCTAAGAGGGTGAAGGGTAAAAGCAATCATCTTTAGTATAAATGAGGGAGGTCTTTTGAACAGTAGTATGAATAGTTTCACTCGCCGAAATTTCCATTTTGCCCTCACTATTTTGTTCCTTTCCCATTTTGCCCTTAAAAAAAAAATTAATTAAAAAAAAAAACAAAAAAAAAAACAAAAAACGTGATCTTGGACACGGGCTTAGGCCGGTAGATAGATAAAAGAAAGGGAGATGCTTTTTGTTTCTATATTGTCTTCATAATATTCAGAAGTAAACGCTTGTTTATTTAAAAAAGATGGTCGTCTTAATAATAATGCATCTAGTACAAAGAGACATTAGTTCACCATCAACTTCTGAGAAATGAATTTAAAGTGAAGAAGGCCGTACTAGTGTAGGTGTATAAATTTGAATGAAATGGGTGGGCCCACTGACTTTAATAATTCTCATGGGTTGTTGGTGGGTGGGTTGCACGGCCCCCCGTAATGCCTATAAATAAAAATATAAAAAAAAATCCTACCACTCTCTTCCTAGAAATTCTTAATTCTAATTTCTAACTCTATTTTTTAACTTTTTGCAATCCTACTTTTCATTTTTTTTTTAAATGACAAATAATAATACTCCCTCGGTCCCACCTCAAGGTTCCACATTTCTCTTTTGGGTCGTCCCACTTCAAAGTTCCCTTCCTTAAATGGAAAGTTTTCCATATATTTATACTTTTATAATCTTCATATATTTACAAAAAAACCATTCATTATACCCTTATAAAATTAACATATTTACAAAAAAACCAATCATTAACTTACTATTCCTCCCACTCATTATCTCTCCTATTAAATATTTTTAACTTTTACATTCTCTCTCCTATTCCCTACCACACATTTAACTTTTACATTCTCTCTCCTCAAATTTTCTACCCACTTTAAATTTTTTTTAAAAAGCGTGTAAACCTCAAGGTGAAACCTTGAGGTGGGACGGAGGGAGTAGTATATTATATTGACATATACTGTATATTCTTAACCATTCGTAAGATTTTAAAATAATCGACACTTAACTAACCAATTTTTTACCCATTTCAATTATTAAAAATGCTTTGGACAATTTGTAGTACTCATTTTTAATATTTTTTTTAAATAAGCGTACAAATTCTACACAAGACTCTCACCCAAAAATCAAGAAAAGGAGGGCATTTACCAAAATTACTTTTGAAAGATGAATATTACAAAAACAACTGATAAATGCATTTAACAGTTATAAAATAAATGCATTTATCAGTTGTTTTAACAAAAAAAACAGAACACAAAATACTCTTTAAAAAACTATTTTTCACTTATAAATAATTGATAAATGCATTTATCAGTATTTAAACTAAAAAGACAAAAAAAAAAGTAGTTTTTTTTGTAATATCACTTATTACAGGTTTTTTTTTTTTTTGTAACTAACATCTTTTTTAGGTAGTTTTTGGTAAAAACTCCATATATTTATCTACAAAGCAATTTAATACTTCCCCCTTCCCGATTCAATGTTCTTAGTTTGATTTGGCATGAGTATTAAGAAAAAGTAAATGTTGTGAGTATGAAAATAAAATAGGAAAGAAAATGTGGGTAGAGAATTTTTATTGTGAGGATATAATAAAAAAAAATTGACAAATATTTTAAACTTAAAAAGGTAAGAAATTAATGATTAAGGCAATTGGTGTGGTCCATGTTATTTTACTTTTTGTGATGTTATATCCGTATTACTAAGTAAAGAAAGAAAGATATGGGCATAATAATCCCTCAAATCAATCGAAAAATAAAACAAAAATTAAAGTAAAAAAGGCATTATCATCCATTACTAGGCTCCGTTTGTTTAACGTAAAATATTTTTCGGAAAATAATTTTCTGAAAAATATTTTTTTGAAAAATGAAAATATTTTTTGAAAAATAAGATAAACATGTTTTCGACTGTTTGGTAAGAAAAATATTTTTCGAAAAATGTTCGATTGAGTTGACTACAAATTTACCCACCCCGCTCACCACCACCACCACCACCCTACTCACCATTACCACTCCTTGCCCCTCTACCCCCTGCCCCCCCTCCCCCTCGGGTAAAAAAAATAATCATTTTAAATTTCTTTTAACAACTCCCCATCCCATTTCACTCACCAGCATTCCCTACTCCCTCCCTTGCCCACATGCCCCCCCCCCCTTGTCGGGTCAATTTTTTTTTAATCATTTTAAATTTATTTTTAACAACTCCCCACCCCACTCCACTCTTCAACACCACCCCTTGCCTCCCCCGATCGGGTCAAAAAAAAATTAGTCATTTTAAATGATTAATTTTTGTCCGTCGGTAAATTTTCGCCGGTAATGAAGTTGTTCTAGTAGTGACAACCTCACTCACAACCTAAAAGGCAATATTGAATCCGTGAAGAACAAAAGCAATTGTCTTCCAAATAATTCTCTAAAGTCGCGTCTTCTCTATGTGCTGAAGTCTTGTATTTATAAGCACCCTTGAGAAGATCTTCAATCAATCAAACTTTTTCTTGTGCAATCCAATTCCTACAAGGAAACATGAAGCACTCACAAGGAAAGAGATATGTTAGTAGGTTAGTTCTAGTCTAAATATATGTCCATGAATAAAAGATATTTATATATATACAATGTCCTATATATTCCATATAGAAAAGTAAATCTTTGTCAAGAAAGTCACAAAATCAACTTATCAAACTTATCAATTGGTATTGAATTAGGGAAGGTAATATTCCCTAAATTCTCACTCTTTTAGATTGGGCTTTAAAACTACTAACCCAAATAAAAGTTGGTCAATATGGGCTGACCCGTATGGGTGTAAGCCAAAACGGGTTTGGGCGTGTCAAGGCGGGTCATCCCACTATATTTTTTTCGCCATAAAACGACGCAATTTTTAAATGAATATTTTAGAGCTATATCATATCAACCTTGTGGCCTAAATTCGTGAATCATGAAATGAAACGAGAGAGACTTAGAGAATAATAAGAGAAAAAACCCTAAGGAGCCACCCTCGTTTTTCTCATTTTTGTTTCTATTCCGCTGGTGCACTCCGGCCACCCCCAGCTAAGACTATTCACAGTGGCCGAATGAAATGGGGATGAAATCCCATTTCATCCAGCCGATTCACTGCAATGGTGGTATTAAAAGGGTTGGGTCGGAAAGCTGGGATGAAATGTTTCATCCCGGTTGAAACATTGCTTTTGCATTTTTATTTTTTTTTGGTCTTGACTTTATCACTTTTTCACCCAATTATTTAAACTCAATTATCTCATAATAAATGATTTAAAAATAAAAATAAAAATTCACCAAAATTCATCATTTTTTTCCCTACAAATTGATATAAGTTTCATTTGATTTGGACACAAAAAGAAAACATTTAGTTTTCAATTTGAGCTGAATTATCACCAAGTAAATTAATTTTTTTTTAATTTTTTTTTCACCAAAATTCATCATTTTTTTCCCTACAAATTGATATAAGTTTCATTTGATTTGGACACAAAAAAAACACTTAGTTTTCAATTTGAGCTGAATTATCACCAAGTAAATTATTTTTTTTTTAATTTTTTTTCACCAAAATTCATCATTTTTTTTCCCTACAAATTGATATAAGTTTCATTTGATTTAGACACAAAAAAAAAAAAACTTAGTTTTCAATTTGAGCTGAATTATCACCTAGTAAATTAATTTTTTTTAATTTTTTTTTCACCAAAATTCATCATTTTTTTTCCCTACAAATTGATATAAGTTTCATTTGATTTGGACACACAAAAAAAAACACTTAATTTTCAATTTGAGCTGAAATATTTTTTTACTAATCATTATTTTTTTTAACCTATATAAATTGATGCAATATTTTTTTAATTAAGTGTGAAATATTTTTTTAATTATAAATTATAATAATAATTTTTATTATTATTTTACTAATTATAAAAATAAAGAATATAAATAAAATAAAATAAAAGTAGTGGGGTATAGAATGATGAGTTGGAGGGAGTTGAAATTTAATTTAAGTTAGCCATTCGAATGGGGTAAATGAAATGGGTAGATGAAATATTAGTGTAAGTACCCAAATCTGGCTCATGCCTTCCGGTTAATTTTCCCGACAATTTCGGTAATTTTTTCGGTAATTCCCCGGATTTTCCTAGAGTTTCGGAACTATTCCGGAACTGTTCCAAGCCTTTTAAGGGCTGGAGGGAATGCTTGGTGATTAAGAAACACGTTTTTCTTAATCCCAAATTCCTTCTAGAAGACTGCCACCTTGCATGTTTCTAGAAGGTACCAGATGTGGCTACTTAAGTCGCGCGACATAACCAGCCAAGGAGAGTTCTAGAATCATGTCACCTTGCATGTTTCTAGAAGGAAAGCGGTTATGGCTTGTTATGTCGTGCGACATAACAAGCCCATGCAGGCAGCCTATAAATAGAGGCCTTCACCTCTCATTTTAGGCACCCCTTTTCCATCCCTCAGTCTCCCTCTATAGGGAATACGCCCAGTAGCCTACTCTATCCTCACATATCCCCCAAAACACACTAATCCTCCCAAAAATCACCCACCATTCAATCAATTCACACACACACTTCTCACACACACCAAGAACCAAGGATTCTCAAGGAGCCAAGGCTTGGTTTCAGTCCCGGAGGTTGCTGTTGAAGGCTCCTATATCTAACATGATATAGGGAGTCGTGGTCTTCAAGGGTAACGATTTTCTACCCTTTTCCACTCTCTATTTTCCTTTGAATGTGAAATCTCTATGCTAAATGCGTTGATAATGTAGTATTCTGATTAAAGTTGCATACTTTAGTGTTATATTGCCCAGATCCACATCTGATTTCATCACATTTCATGTAAAAGCCCCGGTTTGACTTGGTTTTGCATGAACACTCAAGATGAGTGTGGATCCCTCATATCCACACCCTCTTGAAGTGTTCATTATTGATAAACATGCTCTCTGAGATTTGTTTGTGAAGTAACTTGACCATTTTGGTGCCTTGTTACCTCTGCAAATCTCAGCTGTTTAGGCTTCTGCAAAATGGCTTGTTATGTCACGCGACATAGGCAGCCTATGTCACGCGACATAAGTAGCCAGTTTGCAGATTCCTCATCTTTTCAGCTGTAATCTGATGTTCGCCTTTTCTAATACATCAATCTGCATTTAAACTAAAACATTTGCATACAAAGCAGCATCATTTGCATTAAAAGAATATCTTTTTCACCAAAATGACATCTTTGCTTTAAAGGTGCATCCTTTGCACTCAAAAAACCCATTTTCATACATAAAGGTGCATCCTTTGCACCCAAAGCACATTTTCATGCATTAAAATCATTCTTTTTGCACTCAAATTAGCATCCTTTGCATTAAAATCTCTTTTTCATATTAAAAGTGCATCATTTGCATTAAAAGCCATTTCTTTGTATAAAAAATGTATCCTTTGCTTTCAAAAATAATGTTTTTATGCATCCTTTGCATGTTAAATGCTATTTCCCAACATAAAAATGCATCCTTTGCACAAAAATCATTTCTTCACATAAAGATCACTTCTTTAAAATAAAAAGCATCCTTTGCAACCTAAAATGTCATCTTTTCACTAAAAATGTCATTTTTACATGCATTCCCCCTTTTCCCCATTAGCAACCTTGGAACGGACCGGTGTAAAGATCTTATTTTTACACCGTTTCTTCCATTAAAGGTTTTCATAACCTCTTTAGAAAGGAACAACCTTGAACCCTATATCTCCAATTATCGCTTAAGAAAGAGTAAGAAGCATCTATATGAGCTCGACCGTCTTAAAGCGTAGGATTGATGGGCTAAGGACATTCCTTCTTAAAGAACCTCATCTTTGACTATAAAGGGAGTCATTCTCTCGATCACGCAAGTTTCGAGGTCACAAAAAGCGATGATCACAAGTCCAAGATGAGGACGGGATCATAATCCCGAATACATAAAATCCAAGGAATCCCGAGCGACAACCAACAAATGGTTTGTACGTCCGGAAGATAACTTGAGACATTCCCTCCTTTTCTTTTCCAAACACACGCACACAAGAAAGCACACAAGCAAGCATGATAAATGGAACCTCGGGAGACTTGCTTCGGCAAGGCACTTTGGGTGAACGCCAAACGTTCTTCCCAAGGGGTAACTTAACCTCCGAACCCAAATAAAACCTTTTTTCAAAGTTTTGAGGTAATCAAAATGGCGTGTCGACTCCGTTTTCAAGTTTAAACCGGATGTCTTCAAACTCGCGTGAAACCATGAGAAATTTTGGGCACACATTCACAGTTTGACGACTCCGCTGGGGCCTGTCCAAAGGAGAAAAGCTTTCATTTTCAAATACAAAAACGATACTTGGTATATTGGTGGAAACCACTTAAGCTTCCTGTATCACTACCTGATGTGGGAGTTGGGATAAACGGTGGTCTAACAATCCCACGTACCAGTATCTCTTTTTCGCAAAAAAATAAATATAAAGCTTTTCCCTTTGAGCGGGTTAGACTCCCTTCGCGGGTTCCATTAATCATGCTTGCTTTCTTTACCTTGCATTGCATCATTTGCATCTTGGATTTTGTGCATACTCTGCGTACTCTGAATTGGAAAAGCAACTTGAAAAAAGCAAAAAAGGAGTGGAACCTGGAAAATTGATCCATGCAGTCATACGGCTCAATCCTCCTTGGATTCTGACCGGATGACCTCAGTGGCAATTCCACCAGGAAAAATCGAGGTTAATCTGGCAGTCCTAGCAGCTTGGGGCTATTCAGCTCCATGACTGACTGGGGCTTCCCAGAAAATTTACGTGCTTAACTGTGCATTCTCCCCCGTCCCGAAAATCATTCCTTTTAAAACACATTTATGAAAATCTCTGTTTTAACTCAAAAAGGAACATTTTTAGGAGACCGCACACTACGCGCACCTGATATATATCCTGTACACTTTGCACGCACGTCCTTCAAACCCGAGGGTGGTTCCAGTTGCAGTCACGGACAGCCTTACGACGCTCCCGGGCGCGCACGGAATCATCCCAACCTCCCCATGGCAGCCAGTGTCGACCAATGCACAGTCCGTGTCACACGTTTAAAAAAACCGTGACTTTTAGTTGGTTTTTGGTCTAGTCTGTGTCATATAGCCCAGTTGCATATCCTCGTAAAGGTCAAACCTTAGCTCATAACGGAAGTCAAGATCTTTCGCTCAAGCGAAACTTTGCCGAAATTCCGACAAGGAAAAATCGGTAGATCTTGACTCCGACATTGACTTTGGCTTTGACCCGCACGGAATGCGTAAGAGTCTAGACCGAGTCTTTGCCAAAAATCCAAAGATCTTTCGCTCAAGCGAAGCTCTGCCAAAATTCCGACAAGGAAAAACTGGCGAGATCTTGACCCGGCATTGACTTCGATTCTGACTCACGCACAGCGTATGCAACGAAGTTCAATGTGACACTGCGTCATCCGGCTTTTACCGCCCGACCCATGCCTATTATCTTCTCGGACATTACCGAAAGTCAAAATGTCATTCGCTCAAGCGAAACTCTGCCAAAATTCCATTAAGGCATAGAGACGAGACTCTCCCGGTATTGCCTTGACTATAATCCGCATCGCTCGTGCGTTAAAAGTTCCTATGACCCGCTAGACCCATTAGGAGCGTTCTTTACTCTCGGTCGGTGGGATCCGCGTGCCCTATAGGACCCTCGCCTGGGGCTGTCCACCCTGGGAGGTCGAAATACAGGTGGAATACGAGGGGCTTATAGACGTAGTGACGGAACCCACTGATCCAGGATCTAGAGTAGTTGAAAAAGAAGGGCAGAACCCCTTTTCCAACCAAATAGAAATTAAATAAAATATTGTTTTAAGTAAACTTGAACAATTAATGTAATCATAATTGCATGGTACTATCTCTGAAATCCTTTATCGAGACCTCCTCGGTCCGATCTCTGATTTTCCATCCCGACCCTTCGCGGTCAAATCCCTAATCGAGACCCTCCACGGTCCAATCTCCGAGTTTCCTATCTCGACCTTACATGGTCAAACCCCTAATCGCGACCTCCTCGGTCCAATTTTCGATTTCCGATTTTCGATCTCGACCTTTCACGGTCAAATTCCTAATCGCGACCCCCTCGGTCCGATCTCCAATTTTCAATCTTGACCTTTCAAGGTCTCATCTTTTCCGATCAATTAGTCTGTGACATATCAATGTGAGCTCGCCGCATGTGACCGCCACCCTGGTAATCAATGAAAGTCGGGGGCAAGGGAGGCCTAGCTACATAGCCAGTCGAGGGTCCTGCACCCTGAGCGCCATAACCAACCCTGGTCTGTGGGGACTGAAGATGCCTAGCCACGTACAATGTGTAATCCCCATCCCGTGTGTAAAGATGTGCCGCCATGCCTACGATCAAAGCATCTACATTCGCCAGCTGGCGAGGCAGCCACATCCTAGCTGGAGGATCATCAGGGATCCGAGCATGCCTATTGGGCCCATGCTGTCTATACACCCTCTCTCCTAAGTATAAGGCATCTCCAGACAAACCCACCAGCAGCTTGCGACACTCTGTCAAGTGCGCAGCCTGATCTAAATCCAAATCACCGTAACGGCCAGTCCAGGGGAATAAGCTCAAACTCTAGGGAATCCCTCTCAAACACAACAGCGTGTCATGATACGAAGCTGTAATCCTGCACCTCGAACCCTCCGGTGTCCTGGTCTGTTTCCTGGCATTCTTCGTCCACCGTCGGAGAGCAGGAAAAGTGGTGGCAGGAAAATCATCATGAATCCGCCATGCATAACAGCCAAAATACTCGAAGGCCCAAGCCTGAAAAGAAGAAGAAGAAGTCAAAAACAGGAGAAAACAATAGAGCGCAAAAGTAAAGAAGTCAAGGTAAGAGAATACCTCAAAAGCCAAGTGACAGCAGGTGAAATACTTCACCTTCCCTCTGCTGACGTCATCTAGAGCCAAATACATCTCGGCTAAGCCAGCCTCACCCCAGGATAGATTCCCCACAGTATCCCAAACTCTCAAAAGCTCCAGCAGTGAAATCAGGGCAGTAGAGGCGCTGTTAATGAACAGCATGTCAGAAAAGCCCACCCATACGAAGGCTCTAGCCTATCTCTCGGCTCTCAGCCTGCTCTCAACAGGATCATCAACCACAATGTAGTCCCTGCTCTGCTCTCCAATCAAGCCATGTAGCTCGCCCAACTCATATCCATTCCCCTTCTTGATCTGGGGAACGAAACCAAGTAAGCCCATAAAATCAGCATCAGCAATGGGCTGGGGCTCAACTCCCTGTGCAGGCTCCTCCATGTAGAGCGGCTCATCCGTAAAGGGCAGACCTGTGATGATCGCAAAATCCAGCGGAGTGACTGTCGTCTCACCCCAAGAGAAGTGGAACGAATGAGTGGTCTCCCACCAAAACTCTCTGAATGCCCTCACCAGATCCATACTCCTCTGAGTGTCTCCAATGGCCTTCGACATCTCAAAGAATCGCCCCAGTCCGACAGCATAAATCATGCCCTTAGGCGAGTGTATCTGGTCCTGGCTACCCGGCAAGCTCTGCCATAGCCTGCCAATCACCTCCGGGGAACCACGGGTGCGCAATCTCTGCAAGTAAACATGGCACAAGTATGAATATTTCGTGCTATTTCTTGAAATCATCTCAAATGAAAAATAGGTCAAAACCTATCATTGAAAGAGCATGCATTTCCTAGTTCAATCTATGTTCACATGCCAGTTCATGTCAATTCGTAGCATAGTCTAGAAAACCCAGTTCAGATTGATTTCACCCCAAATCAAGAATTTTCAAAAAAGAGAAAACCTAGGTTTCTTACCTCATCCTTCTTCCTAACATCCGAGGTATGCTCATCGAGCTGTGGATAGAACTCTCCCCTTTGAGCTTCCGGAAGAAATGGCCTTTGGTTCCTTTGCACCCCCTTCCTTCGAGTAGCTAATTCGGCGTGCTGAGGTCCCCTTTTGGTCGGATAGAGCCTAGGAGGCATTTTCCAATTGAATCGAACTAAAAGTGTTTGATTCTTCTCGATTTCTCTCAAATCTCCCTCTGATGGTTGCTCTCTCCTATTTCTCGCTGTCGCCTCCCTCTCAATTTCAATTTCAATTGAGTTTCAAATGGCGACTGTGCGAATTTTAAATAAATCTGTCAAACTGGCCTCTTATGTCGTGCGACATAATAAGCCCCTGTGGCTTGTTTTTACAATTTTGCCCTTGAAGGCTACATTTTACAATTTTATCCCCCATAGGCCTGTTTTACCCTTTGTGCCCCTGGCATTTCCAATCATTTTCAATCAAATTTTCCTCCAGTGCCCCCGTGGCCTATTTTAAAAATTTACCCCTGTGGCTCATTTTATTTGCCCTTGGTATTTTCAATTCTATTTTTCAAATGATCGGGTACGTCCCACTTTCTTTATAAAATTTATCGGGTACGCCCCACTTATTTTACAAAATTATCGGGAACGTCCCACTTCTTTTACAAAAAATTATCGGGTACGTCCCACTTTCTTTACAAAAATTATCGAGTCCTTCCTACTTCTTTACAAAATCCATTTCTTTCTCGCGATCTCAGTTATTCCAAGATGGAAGAATAACATTTCGCTCTCTCTTTCGATCTCAGTTATTCCAAGGTGGAAGAATAACATTTCGACCTTTCTCGTGATCTCAGTTATTCCAAGATGGAAGAATAACCTTTCTCTCTCTCTTTCGATCTCAGTTATTTCATGGTGGAAGAATAACATTTCGACCTTTCTCGCGATCTCAGTTATTCCAAGATGGAAGAATAACATTTCGCTCTCTCTTTCGATCTCAGTTATTCCAAGGTGGAAGAATAACATTTCGACCTTTCTCGCGATCTCAGTTATTCCAAGATGGAAGAATAACATTTCTCTCTCTCTCTTTCGATCTCAGTTATTCCAAGGTGGAAGAATAACATTTCGACCTTTCTCGCGATCTCAGTTATTCCAAGATGGAAGAATAACATTTCGCTCTCTCTTTCGGTCTCAGTTATTCCAAGGTGGAAGAATAACATTTCGACCTTTCTCGCGATCTCAGTTATTCCAAGATGGAAGAATAACATTTCGCTCTCTCTTTCGATCTCAGTTATTCCAAGGTGGAAGAATAACATTTCGACCTTTCTCGCGATCTCAGTTATTCCAAGATGGAAGAATAACATTTCGCTCTCTCTTTCGATCTCCGTTATTCCAAGGTGAAGAATAACATTTCGACCTCTATCACGGATTGAGAAGTATGCTCAAGTTCTCCGAACTTCAAATACCCTATCCCTGATTCAAAAGAGATTGAGAAGTATGCTCAAGTTCTACGAACTTCAGATACCCTATCTCTGATTCAAAAGAGATTGAGAAGTACGCTCAAGTTCTCCGAACTTCAGATACCCTATCTCTGATTCAAAAGAGATTGAGAAGTATGCTCAAGTTCTCCGAACTTCAGATACCCTATCTCTGATTCAAAAAAGATTGAGAAGTATGCTCAAGTTCTCCGAACTTCAGATACCCTATCTCTGATTCGAAAGTAAGCTCAAGTTTTTCCAAGCTTAGGCTCCCTCTATCTCTGTCAAAAAGAGATAACGCCGCAAGCTTTAACCTCCATTAATCTAGTGATGCTCGAACTACGACCTGGCTTGATTCCTCCGGGATACGTAGGTAGCCTCCTGTAGGTTCAGCCAATTTGTCATATATGACACCCCTTTTCCCCAGTGGATTCCGAACTACGATAATGGCTTGATTCCTCCGGGATACGTAGGTAGCCTTTTATAAAAGGTCCAGCCACTCGACCAACTTGGTCACCCAATCCGTCTCGCCATTCGCCAGATTGGATCCCTTTCTATCGACAACCCCACTCGCCCTGCAAGTGACGTTGCCGAGGGGCTTCTGTAAGTACCCAAATCTGGCTCATGCCTTCCGGTTAATTTTCCCGGCAATTCCGGTAATTTTTCCGGTAATTCCCCGAATTTTCCTAGAGTTCCGAAACTATTTCGATAATGTTCCAAGCCTTTTAAGGGCTGGAGGGAATGCTTGGTGATTAAGAAACACGTTTTTCTTAATCCCAAATCCCTTCTAGAAGACTGCCACCTTGCATGTTTCTAGAAGGTACCAGATGTGGCTACTTAAGTCGCGCGACATAACCAGCCAAGGAGAGTTCTAGAATCATGCCACCTTGCATGTTTCTAGAAGGAAAGCGGTTATGGCTTGTTATGTCGTGCGACATAATAAGCCCATGCAGGCAGCCTATAAATAGAGGCCTTCACCTCTCATTTTAGGCACCCCTTTTCCATCCCTCAGTCTCCCTCTATAGGAAATATGCCCAGTAGCCTACTCTATCCTCACATATCCCCCAAAACACACTAATCCTCCCAAAAATCACCCACCATTCAATCAATTCACACACACACTTCTCACACACACCAAGAACCAAGGATTCTCAAGGAGCCAAGGCTTGGTTTCAGTCCCGAAGGTTGCTGTTGAAGGCTCCTATATCTAACATGATATAGGGAGTCGTGGTCTTCAAGGGTAACGATTTTCTACCCTTTTCCACTCTCTATTTTCCTTTGAATGTGAAATCTCTATGCTAAATGCGTTGATAATGTAGTATTCTGATTAAAGTTGCATACTTTAGTGTTATATTGCCCAGATCCACATCTGATTTCATCACATTTCATGTAAAAGCCCCGGTTTGACTTGGTTTTGCATGAACACTCAAGATGAGTGTGGATCCCTCATATCCACACCCTCTTGAAGTGTTCATTATTGATAAACATGCTCTCTGAGATTTGTTTGTGAAGTAACTTGACCATTTTGGTGCCTTGTTACCTCTGCAAATCTCAGCTGTTTAGGCTTCTGCAAAATGGCTTGTTATGTCACGCGACATAGGCAGCCTATGTCACGCGACATAAGTAGCCAGTTTGCAGATTCCTCATCTTTTCAGCTGTAATCTGATATTTGCCTTTTCTAATGCATCAATCTGCATTTAAACTAAAACATTTGCATACAGAGCAGCATCATTTGCATTAAAAGAATATCTTTTTCACCAAAATGACATCTTTGCTTTAAAGGTGCATCATTTGCACTCAAAAAACCCATTTTCACACATAAAGGTGCATCCTTTGCACCCAAAGCACATTTTCATGCATTAAAATCATTCTTTTTGCACTCAAATTAGCATCCTTTGCATTAAAATCTCTTTTTCATATTAAAAGTGCATCATTTGCATTAAAAGCCATTTCTTTGTATAAAAAATGTATCCTTTGCTTTCAAAAATAATGTTTTTATGCATCCTTTGCATGTTAAATGCTATTTCCCAACATAAAAATGCATCCTTTGCACAAAAATCATTTCTTCACATAAAGATCACTTCTTTAAAATAAAAAGCATCCTTTGCAACCTAAAATGTCATCTTTTCACTAAAAATGTCATTTTTACATGCATTCCCCCTTTCCCCCATTAGCAACCTTGGAACGGACCGGTGTAAAGATCTTATTTTTACACCGTTTCTTCCATTAAAGGTTTTCATAACCTCTTTAGAAAGGAACAACCTTGAACCCTATATCTCCAATTATCGCTTAAGAAAGAGTAAGAAGCATCTATATGAGCTCGACCGTCTTAAAGCGTAAGATTGATGGGCTAAGGACATTCCTTCTTAAAGAACCTCATCTTTGACTATAAAGGGAGTCATTCTCTCGATCACGCAAGTCCCGAGGTCACAAAAAGCGATGATCACAAGTCCAAGATGAGGACGGGATCATAATCCCGAATACATAAAATCCAAGGAATCCCGAGCGACAACCAACAAATGGTTTGTACGTCCGGAAGATAACTTGGGACATTCCCTCCTTTTCTTTTCCAAACACACGCACACAAGAAAGCACACAAGCAAGCATGATAAATGGAACCTCGGGAGACTTGCTTCGGCAAGGCACTTTGGGTGAACGCCAAACGTTCTTCCCAAGGGGTAACTTAACCTCCGAACCCAAATAAAACCTTTTTTCAAAGGTTTGAGGTAATCAAAATGGCGTGGTGACTCCGTTTTCAAGTTTAAACCGGATGTCTTCAAACTCGCGTGAAACTATGAGAAATTTTGGGCACACATTCACAATTAGGTGGATGAAAAAAAGTGCAAAAAGTGTTAGATAAAATGGGGGGAATGAGATGAAATCATTGTGGGTAGTCTAAGTGTATTGCCCATCTGTAATTTGACTAAGACCAAGTCCAATAACTCAACTACCAAAAAACATTCAACTACCTTCATATCACGACACCTCATCTTCTCTCTCCATCCACTTAATCATTCAACTATTTTCTCAACTACACCCCCCACAATAAGCTAGTTTAGTTTAAAATTCAACTCCTCCCAACTCATCATTCTATACCCCACCACTTTGAGTGTTTTTTGTGTGTGTCCAAATCAAATGAAACTTATATCAATTTGTAGGGGGGAAAAAATGGTTAATTTTGGTGAAAAAAAAAATTAAAAAAAAATTAATTTACTAGGTGATAATTCAATTCAAATTGAAAAATGAGTGTTTTTTTTTTGTGTCCAAATCAAATGAAACTTATATCAATTTGTAGGGAAAAAAATGATAATTTTGGTGAATTTTATTTTTTTTTTAAATCATTTATTATGAGATAATTGAGCTTAAATAATTGGGTGAAAAAATGAAAAAGTACGGACCAATCGTATAGAGACACGTGTCATTGCAGAAAACAAAACCGAAAAAAAAAAGCTTCACACGCGCCTCCCAAGTCACGGTCCAATGAATGCGCGCCACGTGTCCCACAACCCCCTCCTTCAACCGGGTTGAAGGTTTCCAACTCCCCCAACTCAACTACCCCTACTCAACCCCCTTATTAAACACATTCAACCTTCCAACTCACCCTCAACTATCTCTCTCAACTCCTTATTGTACATAGCCTAACAAGGCTGAAGAAAATTAAGTGGTAGTAGGACAAGTCATTATCATCCTTAACTTGAAAGGGGGTAAAAGGACAAGTCTCACGTGTTGTGTTGTGGCAGAAAACTAAAGAAAAGTCTGACAAATAATAATAATGTCCCACATTAGTGTGAATGATTCAAAATATCAAAAAATATTTACTATTTCATTC
Source organism: Adenophora triphylla var. japonica (assembly GCA_022495995.1). Classification (NCBI taxonomy): domain Eukaryota; kingdom Viridiplantae; phylum Streptophyta; class Magnoliopsida; order Asterales; family Campanulaceae; genus Adenophora; species Adenophora triphylla. The sequence continues at coordinate 100,813 of JAFEMH010004787.1, forward strand.
ACTCATTCTCTCTCCTATTTTACTTTTACACTCACAACATTCTCTCTTCTAACTATTTCTCTCACTCATTCTCTTTCCTATTTAATTTTTTATACTCACAAACACCTCCTCCACCTATTTCTTTCTACTACTTTTCCTTAATTCCCGTGCCCAAAAAATAGGTCCACGGTGGAGTGGGACGGAGGGAGTATACACTACATTTTCAATGTTTTTAGTGAATTAAGAAAAAAAATATCAAAAAAAATAACTTCACATCTATAGTATAAAATACAATTGTCCGTGAACAGTTGTGTGAACAGTTCCAAATGTCAAATTTCTCATTTTACCCTCACTAAGTTGTCCCTTTTCCATTTTGCCCTTTAAATTTATTTTTTTTTAATTTTAAATTAAAAAAAAAACACTTATCCTCGGATACAAACTTTTACTAGTTTAGCTATATTATAGGGTTATTAAAGTAGATGATGATAAGTATGTTTTGGGTTATACAAAAATTTTAATAAATATTTACTTGTTTTGTAATCTTATTTTTAAAAATAAAATCAAAGTCATTGTTGTAGACAAAAAAAAAAAAAAAAAAAAAAAGGACAAGTCTCACGTGTTGTGGCAGAAAAGTAAAGAAAAGTTTGACAACATGGTGCAAATAATAAATAATGGTGTACAAAAGGCGTGGGCTAGCACATGGAGATGTCTAGCATATAAAAGTAAAAAAAATGGTACTGAACATACCAAAAGTGTCGAGTTGGGCCAAACGAGTAAAGACCAATTACAGACAGCCTTGGTCTCCACATTCCCTATAAGGCTGGTCCAATCAAAACGAGGCCCAAAGCCCATCTCAAGTATCAGTCGACTAAGCCCACGGTCCGACCTATCAAGTCCCGACCTAACTTAGTCCGACCTAATGATCCATATCACAATTCAGGTACGAACCATGCTCGCCCAGACGGTCAGGTCGACCATTCCATGAGTGGCGACCTCGACCTAATCATCAAGTATCGACCTGACATGTGTTGATGCACGTGGGTCAATCTTTCCATAACAGCATCCCTATAAATCAGGGACGGTTACAGGCACGTTCCCATGAACATAACTGCCGCTATAATTTCGGAGCTCATGTAGCCCTATCATTAAACTACCTACATCAAACTATAAATACTTCATCACTACCAACGGTGCAAAGGTAACTGCCATTTTGTATTCTGAGTTCATTATTCAATACATTTTGAGCTTTATACAACTGTTATCTTACTCACGCCCGAGTGTCTTCGCCTGAGACACATCCGGCTAGTCGTGGGTTACTGTTTTCGGGTCAAGAAGCCGAGGTGATCGGGGCCCGCCACGTGGAGGAAGATTGATAAGCACATTTCCCGACAAAGACGCTTGGTTCCATTGCCGGGAACGTGCTTTAAACTTGACCTCGAAAACTCCATCAACCTCGCAACAATGGTGACTTCGTAAGGACACGTATCCGAGGCTTCACTGGGCATGACGAAGTAAACAACAACAACATGAACGCAAATGCTGAAAACTTGAACTTGCCTCCTCCCCCACCAAATCGTCCTCATGGTAGAGCCACACGCTCTACTAGTGTCGTTGACGGCAGGGGATTGCCTGACACTAGGAGAGGGAAAAGGCATATGGATGGGCAAGAAGTTCCACCTCCTCCAAAGCGTCCAAATGCTCGGTGTGAATGTTGGAAACAGGGCAGGTCCCTCCACCAACCCCATGAGCAAGAAGGAGATGATGTTGGAACGAGCCCGGATTCTCGCCGACTTGATAGCCATGGAGGAGGCGTAACAGCCGACATACGCTCTCCGAGAGAGTGGCACCTACTCGTGTTTCTAATGGGCAAGAAGCCAGGAGTTTGAGGCCAAACGAGGGTGTGAGGCGTAATGGTGAAAACAGGATAATTCAACGAGCTCCTACGGTCGCTCATGTGCCCAAGAACGACCTAAGGGCTAGCCTCAATGTAAACAGGAGCAGGAGGCTCAATCGATTCGAGGACTCGCCAATGTACTCAACGTAAACAGTGCATATTTCTCCAAAGACGGACACGTAGATCGTGGTCCCATAGAGACAGAACGGGCGCAGTCGCCTATAAGACAGAGAGGCGCAGTCGCCACATGGAGATAACAGCGCAGTCGCCGTCTCAGGCCGAGAGGCGCAGGTCGCCTCAAATAAGTAACAGACATAGATCTCCAATAAGAACAGAAAGGACCAATTCCCATAAAGACAGGAGGAGTAGGCAGATGACTCCCCCCAGGAGTGAGGGCCAGAGGTCAAATGCTGCCCCCCTCCAGGAGATGAAAGACCCGATGCCAGAGAATGGTTGTTGATGAAAAAGAAGTTTGAGCAATGGGAGGAGGAGAAGAAAAAGGATGCTGGAAAGGTCGAACGAATTGACTTTGCTCTTCGACCACTTTCCAAGGAACTGAGAGATAGTCGACCTCCCCCTAGTTTCAGGTTGCCCCTTCTAGAGAAGTATTCTGGTTCCACCAATGCAAGAAGCCACATAGCGCACTTGGAGGCCACGATGTGTTTTGTCGCCAATGAAGACGACAATATGTGCAAAGCCCTCGTAAGTACCCTCACAGGAGCAGCTTTGACATGGTTTAATGGTTTGGCAGCTGGTAGCATAACCACTTGGACATGTTTGAGGACCAAGTTCCTAGATCGCTTCTCGACTGTTGGAGCTCGGAAAGTGACGGTGACTGATTTAAACAACTTGGTGCAGGCCAAAAACGAAAGCTCCATGAGCTACTTCACCATGTTCAAAGAAATGGTCGACAAGATTGAAGAGGACATCACAGACAGGGAGGTAATCAATTGCTTCCGAAGTGGTATTTCCTCAGAAGACATGGACTACGAGCTCACAGTCCGAACGGTCACAACTCGACAGGAGTTGTTTGAAAAGGTGTATAATGTCGCTCCGGGTCGAGGAAAGGAAAGAAAAGAAGAAAGGAAAAAGCCCCAAGGTTGAAGTCACTGATGATAAAAAGGACTCCAACAAGAATGGAGGGAACAATAAAAATGGAAAGAACAGAACTAGGCAACAGAGAAGGTGCCCGAAGCTTTCACTCCCCTCACGGTGAGTCGAACTGAGATTTTGAATGCTGTCGAACTGGCTCCTCCAAATCCCAATGAATCCGTGCAACAAGTTTAGAAGGGACAACGGCAAGTACCGCGACTACCACAAAGATACCGGTCATCTCACGTAAGATTGCTTGGGATTAAAGCGTATCATCCAGAGAATGGTCGACTGTGGGAGACTCGAAGCTTATGTGAAGAGACCTCTGCCGGGAGGAGGTGAGCAGCCAGCAGGTGGGCAACAAGGACCTAGGCGGCCTAGACCGAACCCGGGGGTCATCACCGAACAAGCGAGCAACACGGCCATCAAGCACAAGATCTTCCACTCAATAAGGCCCCACATGTGCCTCCAAGGAGAGAAGTAAGAGATGAAGCGATCGCCTTTTACCCCCATGAATTGGCAACTAATATGGCGGCTAGGGAGCAAGTTCTCGTCATCCCGTGTCTCATTGATGGATGTACGACGAGCGTACTCTTAGTCGACACGGGGCTCGTAAGGATATTTTGTTTTACAAAACTTTCAAGGAGATGGGTCTTAATGATGAACAGTTGGAGAGATATGATGGCAGGTTGGAAGGCTTCACCAACCACCGAGTTGATGCTAAAGGCCGAGATAGTGCTCGACGTCGACCTAGGCCAAGACCCCCTCGGGATTGTCTCGAAGGTACAATTTATCGTAATTGATGTAAATAGTGACTATGCCGCCATACTTGGAATTCCCGGACAGTCGCTCTTGGAATGGTAGCATCAATTCCTCACCGGAGTAAAGTTCCCCACACTCGCCGGAGTAGGTTGCGTACAAGGCACAAACTGGCTCGTGCTTATCTAGATCATGTTCTAAGGGAAAGAAAGAAAAGGGAGTTAGAGATTGAGACTGGCGATGGTTACTTGAAGGCGTCCCGCCGCCACCAAAACTACCCGGTTGTCAACAATCACCAACGTGGAAGAGTCGACCTATCACTCAAATGACGAGATCATGCTTGAGTCGACACGTCACTCTAACACCACTGAGGTCGATTCAGATGTAGTTATGGTCGACCAAGTCATCATAGGCAACCTATGCCTCCAGCTCGACAATAACTCGGGGGCCACCACCACCACCAGCGAGGTTGCAGACAAGCTTGATGATATGATAGCTGAGGAGGCTCCACACTTGGGAGCTGAGGAAAGACAAAAGGTCAGGGAAATCATAGTGGAGACTTTACAATTCAGAGATGGACCAGATCTAGAAGTTGTGGATGAGTTAGAGTCAGTAATTACCAACTTTTTCTACCCCGACCAAAAAATTCAGATTGGGAAGCAGCTATCAGTTGAGGAGCGAGCAGAAATCATCGAGCTACTCAAGGAAAGTAACGATGTCTTCGCATGGAGGGTAGAGGACATGAGGGGAATCAAGGAGGAGGTCGCTGTTCACAGACTGGAAGTCAACCCGACCATAAAGCCTAGACCCCAAAAATTGAGAAGCTTTGCTCGCGACAAGGAAGAGGCCATAAAAACTGAGGTACAAAAACTTTTGAGTGCAGGGATAATCAAAGAGGCCACTCATACAACGTGGTTGGCCAACGTGGTCATGGTGAAGAAATCGAATGGCAAGTGGCGGATGTGTGTCGACTTCACTACTCTCAATCTAGCTTGCCCAAAGGATAGCTATCCTCTTCCTAGAATTGACAAGCTTGTTGATTCCATCGCCGGCCACTCTACTCTCGGTTTCACGGATGCTTACTCGGGATACCACCAGATAAAGATGCACGAGGATGACATTGTGAAAACGGCATTTCAAGCAAACTGGAGGCATTTATCGCTACAACATGATGCCATTTGGCTTAAAAAATGCAGGAGCTACCTATCAAAGAATGGTGAACAAGGTCTTTGCCTCACAAATTGGTCGAAATATGGAGGCTTACGTTGATGACATGGTCATTAAAACTAAGACCGGGGGTCACGTAGTCGACCTGAAGGAGACATTCGCCAATTTGAGAGCAAACGACATGAAGCTCAACCCCAAAGAAGTGTGTATTTGGTGTAGCTGCTGGAAAGTTCTTGGGATTTATGGTATCTCAAAGAGGCATAGAAGCCAATCCAGAAAAAATAAAGGCGTTAGTCGACATGAAAGCTCCCACCAGTGTCAAAGAGATGCAGCGACTTAACGGAAGGGTAGCAGCTCTTGGTCGCTTCATATCAAAGTCAGCAGAGAGGTCTCTCCCCTTCTTCAAAGCATTGATGGGGACGAAAAATTTTGAATGCACGACCGAATGTCATTCGTCGTTTCAACAATTGAAGGATTACCTCGCTGCTCCACCTTTACTAAGTAGCCCAACCACCGGTGAAACCTTATTTGTATATCTCGTCTCGTGGGAGACAAGTCGGTTGCAGCGGTGTTGATTAGAGAGGATGAAGGACTTCAAAAACCGCATATTACATCGGCAAGGCCTTATCGATGTGGAGAGCGCATACTACAATGCCGAGAAGGTCGCTTATGCCCTAGTCGTGGCTTCAAGGAAGGCCGCGAGCTTATTTTCCGGCTCATCCAATTGTGGTTCTTACAAATGCCCCCTTAGAAAAATTCTTCACAAGCCGGAGAGTTCGTGTCGACTTCTCAATTGGTCAATTGCCCTTACTGAATTTGACATTGAGTATCGACCTCGAAAGGCGTTGAAGGCTCAAGCTCTAGCTGACTTCTTCGTCGAGCTTACGTTCACCAAGGAAGACGACGAGCAGCGAGCTCCAAAAGAAAAGGCTAAAGGGAAGGAGTTAGAGTCCCGTGTCGCCATCGCTTACCCGTCGATTGTTGGAAGGTCTATTCGCACGGATCGGCGACCAAGAATAGCAGTGGAGCTGGGATAGTGCTAATTGAACCAGAGTCTGGAACTGTGTATGAGGAATCACTAAGGTTCAAGTTTGATGCTTCCAACAACCAGGCTGAATATGAAGCTTTGATAGCAGCTATAGAATACGTCAAGTGTTTTGGAGCGACTAAGATCATGGCCTACTGTGATTCACAATGATAGTCAACTGTGTCGAGGCGAGTACGAGGTACTTAGTGCCACACTGATTAAATACTGCGACCTGGTGAAGGAACTGATAAAAGATTTGGAATTCTGGGAGATCCAAAGAATTGGACGAGAAGACAATGAGCTAGCTGACCTCCTCTCGAAGTTAGCCACTTCAGATGAACCACATGATGTACCTATCTCCTTCCTCGAAAGTCCAGCCTATGAAAGAGTAAAAATTCAATGCATAGATGATCCCTCAAGAAATTGGACTCAGGAGAAGTGTTGGATCGAGGAAATGAAGGCATATTTAGAGAATGGAGAGCCGCGCATGACGAGAAGTTAAGGCTCGAGCTATCAAAAAGAAAGCTCCAAGGTATGTCATTCAAGGAGGCGACCTATTCGGTAAGATCTTATACTCGACCATTACTAAAGTGCATCCACCCTCAAGGGGTCGCCCTATTGATACACGAAGTGCATAGTGGAATTTGTGGTGGACACCCGGGGCCAGACTTCTTGCCGACAAGTTAATCACTTTGGGATACTATCGGCCACACATGAGAGCCGACACTCACAACTTTGTTCAAGAATGTGATCAATGCCAAAGGTTTGCCAACCTTCTCCATGTGCCTACAACAGAGCGTGCACTCCCGTGATCGCAGCCTTGGCCGTTTGACATGTGGGGCGTCGACCCGATTGGACCCTTCCCTCCCGCCCGAGGAAACCGCAAGTATGTGATCGTCGCCATAGATTACTTCACTAAATGGGTTGAGGCCAAACCATTAGCTCGCATCACGTAGGAAAATGCTATCAACTTTATTCATGACTTCATTTGGTGTCGGTTTGGTTTTCCTCGAGCTATAGTGTCCGACAATGGTTTACGCTTCTCCCAGCTTTCGAAGCTGTGATGAAGCGAGTTGGAATCAAACATTGGAAATCTTCTCTGTCGCCTATCCTCAAGGAAATGGGCAAGCCGAAGCAAAGAAATAAACTTGTTCTATCTTCGCTCAAGACTGGGCTCGTAGGTCGACGAAACAATTGGTTGGACGAACTCCCTTGCTCTTCGGGGCGCTCGTACAACCACTCTGGGCCTACTGGGAAACCCCTTTGCTCTCACGTATGGGTCGAGGCCACGGCACCCGCCGAGCTCGCATTCCCTACCGCTAGAGTGACCTTCTTTGATCAAGAGCGTAATGACACCAACAGTTGATCGACTTGGACCCGATCGATGAGAAGCGAGAAACAAATTCTACCTCCGAATGGTCAATTACAAGCAGCGGACTAAAAGTTATCACGACAAGAAGGTCAAGGCAAGGTCTTTCCAAGTTGGAGATTATGTATTGAGAAAGATTGAGGCAACGGGTAGAAGGACCCAGCAGAACAAGCTATCTCCTAACTGGGAAGGTCCCTATATAGTCACTCGAATCGTCAAGGAAGGAACCTACATGATAGCTCATCCTGGAGGTGACGAGTTGAAACATCCTTGGCATGCTACTCACCTCATCAAATACTACTTCTAGTTTTTCAATTTCAAAGTTCAAGTTTGTGTTAAGGCTAGTTTCAAATCGATGTAAGCATGATTCCTACTTCAATGAAAAGAGCAAGCTTATTCGATCAAACATAGTGTTACATTAATATCAACAAGCTCGACTCTTAGTCGCCTTCGTTCTAACAAGCTCGATTCTTAATCGCCTTTGTTTATTTAACAAGTCCGACTCTTAGTCGACTTTGTTCTAACGAGCTCGACTCTTAGTCGGCTCATCTTAGCTCGACTCTTAGTCGCCTTCACCCTAACAAGCTCGACTCTTAGTCGCCTTCGTTCTAACAAGCTCGATTCTTAATCGCCTTTGCTCACTTAACAAGTCCGACTCTTAGTCGACTTAGTTCTAACAAACTCGACTCTTAGTCGCCTTGATTTACTTAGCTCGATTCTTAATCGCTTTGCCTATTCAACAAGTATGATTCCTAATAAACTTGGTCCTAATTAACTCGACCCCGGGTCAGTTTCAATAGTATGAACAGATTCGACTCGTGATCAATCTCGTTCACAAAAAAGTTAATCAAGTCTGAGGTCGACTATACCAACAAGATCAAGTCGCCTCTAGGCTCAAGTTGACTCATTTATATTAGCTACATCTAGCTCGACATACAATATGGAATGAAAAAAATACAACATTCGAAAACAATAAGTCGCCTATGATAGAGATAAGTCTCCCAAAACGGGCTAAGACTTAGACAAAATAAATTTACAAGAGTATCTTGCCTCCCAAAAAATAGGGCCAAGGCATTCAAATATTCAAGGAATCAAAAGAGCAAAAATTGTTGGTTGGAGCTTGTTCATTACAAATTCAACTAAATAAATTAAGAGTCCTGGCCGACATCAGCTTGGTCGTCAATGGAAGCTCGACCTTCACCATCTTCTTGTTGCTGGGGCTCTAGGGGCTTACCCGATTCGGAATATGTTTGCTCAGTTTCAATCTCCATGGCTTCAGCATCGTCGAGTTCCGCCAAGACCACATCAAAATTTCTATCAAGGACAGGGGGAGCTTCCCACTTCTCGCAGTGATCCTCCTCATCCTCTTGGGCAATGAAAGCTAGATCGTTTTCAAGGTAAGGAACGAGCGAGTGACCACCGCGAGCTGTCATATCATATTGGGACTCAGTAAACCAACGAGCTAATTGCTCGATGGTAACCGTAGCCGTTGGATCTACAAGCGCACGACGGGCCATGTGTCTTTTGCCGACCTCAAGAAAATCTTGGGCCTTAGACACTATGGCGTCATAATACTCGTCCCCTTCCTTGAACTTCTCAACCGCTGCTTCAGAGGCATCCTTAGCAGTTTTCTCAATGGCAGCCTGGAAATCTTTCTGACTCTTCTCTCTCTCAAGTCGATGCTGTTCATGCAACTCGAGCAAGAAGGCATCCTTCTCCTTCAGAAGTTTGTTGACTGTGGCCAGCTCAGTCTTGGTTTTTTCCGACTCATTCTTCTCTGCATCCCTCTTCGCTTCCACCTCCTTGATCTTAGATTCAGCAGCTGCGAGATCGGACAAGGCCTTCGTCTTCACCATTTCATTGGCTTCACACGAGTTGTCCAGATCGTTGTATTTCTCCCTCAGATCGGCCAACTCTTGTGCCTTCTTGGCGTAATCACGCAGGGCCTGCTTCTCCCTCTCAATTGACGCCCTCCAGGAGCTTTTAGCTTGCTCGTTCATGGTAAGAGACTGCATTAGAAGAAACATTGAAGTATTAGCTCGGCAAAGGCATAGAAGATGAACTGACGAACTAACAGAATAAGCGACCAAACAGAAAGGGAAAGTAAAGGTTTACCTCGCTGTGTACCAACCCAGATCGGGCCGTAAATTCCTCTGGAGTCATCCCCTTATCTGCAAAGTGAGCTAGGAGATCTACATCCAGGGCCCTTCTCACCACCACTTGACCAAGCGCCACATCAGGATAGCGGCGAGTCATGCTGTTGACCCCAATGAGAGGGGGAACATCGCTGAGCCTCTGAATCAAAGCATCTACGGATTCTTGGCTCCTCGGAGGAGGGGCTAGAGGAGGGAGTAGACTTGGGGAGACGGCCTTGCCCTTTCCAGACCTTGATCTTTTTCTTGTCCTCAACGCCTGATCATCTTCCTCCTCAACAACATCATCATTAATTTCAACTACATTCATTGGACTGGAGCCCGCCATCTCGGCCCTGCAGGTCGCAAAGCATTGGCCTCTTGAACAGATCGAGCTCGGACTTGGCCTAGGCGACCTCCGAATTCCTCCTCCCTCATTCACATTCATGGAATGGGAGCCACTCGTTGAAGGTCCTCTATAACGACCTCTTCCATTGGGATCAACCCAAAGATTGTCCTTTTCGAGAGAAGATTATTCCTTGCAAAGCCTCCCTCTCTCTCGCCGGGCCTTAGCGTTCACAAACCCGTGGGCCCTCTTAGACTTCTTCTTGTCGAAACTCCAACAATTCGAACCATGGCGGCTTCTTGTTCGGGAGTCAAACCGCACGACATCAAAGTGTTAGTTCGACAATACGAAATGCTTCTATGTACGAATTAAATCTACATACGAGCAAGCAATGTGATAAGTGCAGGTGACAATTCGAAACGGATTTATGTACGAGCTAACCAGCTTCTACATGCGAATAGACAACGGATGGGCCGAGAGTCATGTATGCAAATAAAATCAGCTCTATGTACGAATTAATTCTACATACGAGCAAACCATTTGATAAATACGTAGATACGATTACAAGCGCTTCTATGTACGAATTGATTGATTCTACAAAGAGCAAGCAAGTGACGAAATAAAGTTAAGTATGCGTATCAAAGCAATCCTATACGCCTATAAAAAATCACTTATGCAAGTTAACATTGGACGAGCTAATGAGCGAAGGCGAGTAAACCCTTACCACCAATGTGTTCTCCATTGTTCTTGCAAGAATCGCCTTGCTTCGACAAAACCGACAATTCTCCTCTAATCTACCCAAAGAGTGAGTTACCCAATCGTGGTACACCCGGCCTCTCAATACAGCGCGAGGGGCTCGCTACCTCATCTCCAGGCATCATCCCCGCTAGAATATAATTATACTTGGTTGTCACTAATGACTCCCAATTGACGGGTCCATCCTTGACTGTGGCACACGCCTTTCTATACAAAGTTTTACACCAAGGAGGCTCCCAAGTAATTCTCCTCACCGATAACATCGTATTCATCATTGGGCAACGGAAATTCCCATCCCACTCGCTTCCTCAACCAAAACTACATGCGAGTTCCAGCAATTGTGTTTATTTGGAAGATTGGTAAACAACTTGGGAGAGTTGGGCTTAGAGGGAGTACTAATTCCCCAATCATGCTTATCTAGCTTGGCACCAAAAAACTCTTTGAAAACCTTCATACAAGGCTCATGGCCCAAGAGCCTACACACACCATTGCAAAACACACCAAAGACTCTACAAGTGTTAGCACCAAGTCAAGAGGGAGGGCATCCATACATTCCGTAGAAACTCATTAATGAAAGGATCCAACGGCAACCTCAAACCAAATTTCAAACTGCCCATAGAAGAAAGCTACCTTAGTAGCATCTCTAGTGAAGGTCGCACGATATTTGGCCAAAAATTGTTTCTGACTAAGGATGGTCACCCTAAAGTCTGCCCTATCTACCCCACAGAAATTGTAGATCACATCATAACGGGACTCCAAATTCTTCCTCCCACGAGTAGGACGTTGGGGTACATAGCCCCTCTCATTCTTGCCTGGCACCACATTGGGCCCAAATGCGTTGACAATTCGAGGACCAGAGGAAGTTGAAGCAGCGTTCCCTTCTTGAGTCGTCATATCTGTACAAGCAAAAGAGGAAGCAGGGGGAGTCGTCCTATGATCATGTTCAGTCGACCTACCTAAGGACGACCTAGACTCCCCCGGAAAACCTATTCTATTTCTAAGGAAGGAGGGCTTTTGGACGTCCCTAACATAAAACAAGGTGATATGGTCAAGCAATTCATGGAATAAATGAAAAGCGACAACATTTGAGTCGTCAATCACCACATTTTCAATTTCCCCTACAATGGGCAGCCCTATCTCAGTGTAATTCAACCCCCAACTAGTTAAAATGGAGGCACACTCATCCAGGGACATCACTCTCCACTCACCGTTCACATTCTTACATGCCCTACGGTTAACGGCATAAGCAAGAACCATACCACGCCCCTGGTTCGCAACTAAAGGTCCTAGCCATGGCGGAAACGGAGAACAGTGCATAAATTAAAACCCTAAAGCAGGATACGAGGGAAATACCTTAATTAATTGCAGAAGGTAGGTTCGTTGCTGGAGCCGAGAGCTAGATTTAAATCTTGCTGCAATCCCTTGATTATCGCCGAAGAAGAAGAAGTTTTAGGACAGTAAAAGTTCTAAACGAAGAGGGATTTTTCTATTTATATTTTCCTAAATTTGGAAAGGGAAAGGAAAATAGAAATTAATTTTCCAAAATTAAAAGCTGAAGCGGTTTCCGAGAAGGAGTTCCAAGAGTCAGAATTGCAATCATTACTAAAACCGGCGCTCCTTCATCTCCAACCGTTCATCGCCAACGATCAGGATGTTGCCACGTCATCATGGTCGACCTACTTCAAAGACTAGCATCGACCTGCGAGTAAAGCAATTTTCGTCAAAGAAATCTTCTTAACTTCCAAGTCGACGAAGTCAACTCGAAAGTTGGGGGCCACTGAACATACCAAAAGTGTCGAGTTGGGCCAAACGAGTAAAGACCAATTACAGACAGCCTTGGTCTCCACATTCCCTATAAGGCTGGTCCAATCAAAACGAGGCCCAAAGCCCATCTCAAGTATCAGTCGACTAAGCCCACGGTCCGACCTATCAAGTCCCGACCTAACTTAGTCCGACCTAATGATCCATATCACAATCTGTGTACGAACCATGCTCACTGACAGTCGGGTCGACCATTCCATGAGTGGCGACCTCGACCTAATCATCAAGTATCGACCCGACATGTGTTGATGCACGTGGGTCAATCTTTTCCATAACAAAGATCCCTATAAATCGTGACTAAGCATGTGCACGTTCCTACGAACATAACTGCCGCTATAATTTCGGAGCTCATGTAGCCCTATCATTAAACTACCTACATCAAACTATAAATACTTCATCACTACCAACGGTGCAAAGGTAACTGTCATTTTGTATTCTGAGTTCATTATTCAATACATTTTGAGCTTTATACAACTGTTATCTTACTCTCACGCCCGAGTGTCTTCGCCGGAGACACATCCGGCTAGTCGTGGGTTCTGTTTTCAGGTCAAGAAGCCAGGTGATCAGTCCTGCCATGTGGAGGAAGATTGATAAGCACATTTCCTGCAGCATCAGGTACCAAAAGTCAAAAGAAATTACTGTAACAAAAAAGCAATTCACTGATAGACATAAAATTACCGGCTATATGAGATTTAGCAAATCCTTAAAAATCTCAATTGAGTTGAGAATTTTAAAATTAAAATTAAAATCAAAATAAAATTTTAATTCTAATTTAAAAATCAACATAATAAAATTTAAAAATTGACAAAGATGAAGTTCTTATCTAAATATTTGAATAGAGAAAAATTAAGGAGATTAAATTTCAGCAAATCCTTAAATCGTGCTTCATCCCCTCCCTTGTTCGTCTGCCCTTTCGTCACAATCGCAAGCGTTGTTGTTGTTGTTTTTTTTTTTTTACTGTTTTGCTATTTTGACTTTATTTTGGACCGAAACTTATATTTATATTACCCATAGCATATTACGTCTTTTGCCTTTAAAAATTATTAAAAAAAAAAAATTAAGGTGGAGCTACTGCCCCTGCTTGCCCCATCTTACCTCCGCCTCTGCATCACATTACCTAGTTGAGGGATCTATAAAATGTAGAAGAAGAAGAGAAAGTAGCCACATTCATTTTGTAACTTGTTCACTTCTGAATTTCTATTCCTAATACTTCAATTCTATACTCCCTCCGTCCCAGATAAATATGTACTTTTTGGGAGGGTGCGGGAATTAAGGAAAAAAGTGAAAAAGGTGATGTGTTGTGCGAATAGATGGTTGGGTAGGAGAAAGAAAACGGAGTAAGTGGGCAATGGTTGTGAGTAGAGAGAAGTGAGTCCCATTTTCATTTTGAGAAAGTACAGATTATTGTGTGACGTCCAAAAGGGATAATTTTGCAAATTATTATGGGACGAAGGGAGCATACATTTTCAATGTTTTTCGTGAATTGAGAAAAAAAATATCAAAAAAGTAACTTCACATTTAGCTATATTATAGGGTTATTAAAGTAGATGATGATAAGTATGTTTTGGGTTTGTGAGTTCACTTTGCATGCAATCAATACAAAAATTTTAATAAATATTTACTTGTTTTGTACCCTTATTTTTAAAAATAAAATCAAAGTCATTATTGTAGACAAAAAAAAAAAAAAAAAGCTGGTACTAAATATTTACTTATCGACTGCATCGATTAATATTCATTAATTTTTTTATAAGGCCTAATGTTTTTTACTTTTTTTATCATCAAATTAATTTTTATTAAATTATATGATAAAATAAATAATCATTTATACGAAAGAAACTATAAAATACATATAAATATATAATAAAAGTTTTTTTTAATGTGTATTGCATATACTCTCTCCGTCTCGCTCGAAGAGGCACAAATTTCCTTTTCGGGTGTCCCATTTGAAAGGGCACAACTCAAACATGGAAAGTTTTTTATTACTTCTTTATTTGTGGAACCCACTTATCATACTCACAATAAATATCCACTAACTATTCCCTATCCCACTTTCTCTTTCCTACATTACTTTTCATACTCACAGTATTTATTTCACTATACACTTTTTCTCTTTTCTACGTCACTTTCTTAATTCTCGTGCAAGACAAAAAATTTGTCTCTTCGAATATAATAGAGGGATTAGTTCTTAATTATATAAGAAAATTCGATTTAGTAAGGTAGTACTAGTAAGTAAGTGGGAAAGGAGAAAAGAAAGGAGAAAATATATCTTCAAATGGTCAATTTTCTAGCTATTTATGATTGGTACTATCGATCAGTATTGATGTATTGATTGAGTGGTTGGTGTATGTATACTTACTTTAAACATTTAAACATCAAGTGGGTGGGCAGTAGTATTATGCGTCAATGCACTAATGACTTTTCAATTGCTAGTAGAGTTGAAAAGAACATAACAAATTAAAAATATGAAAAACATGAAAAACATGTTGCTAATTTTTTTACTTCTTTAAATAATTTTAATATAATATATACTCCCTCCGTCCCGTTAAAAATGTCTCAAAATGGATCATGCACGAGAATTAAGAAAAGTGATGTAGGAAAAAGAAAAAGTGTATAGTAAAATAAATGTTGTGAGTATGACAAGTGATGTAGGAAAGAGAAAGTGTGGTAGGAAATATTTAGTGGATATGTATTGTAAGTATGACAAGTGGATCCCACAAATAAAAAAGTAATAAAAAACTTTCTTTTTTTTGTTAGAACATTTTAAATGGGACACTCAAAAAGGAAAGTTGGGACATTTCGAACGAGACGAAGGGAGTATATGATTGGAGGTTTTTATGTTTGTAAAAAAGAAGGAAAATTAATAAATCATAATCTCTCCGTCCCGCCAAAAGTGTCCTAAAAGTAATATTGCACGGGAATTAAGGAATGAATATATATAATGCAAAAAGTGTATAGTGAAATAAATGTTGTGAGTATGAAAAATGATGTAGGAAAGAGAAAGTGGCGTAGGAAATAGTTAGTGGATATTTATTGTGAGAATGACAAGTGGGTCCCACAAATAAAAAAGTAATAAAAAACTTTCCTTTTTTGGATTGGGACATTTTAAATGGGACACCCAAAAAGAAAAGTTGGGACACTTCGACCGAGACAGAGGTAGTATGTGATTTGGTTATTTTACTAGAAAGTAGAAAGATATAAAATTAAACCCTATGTACTTAATTATTTTAATTGCACTTTATTAGTTGATTTATGATGAGAAGTAATATAAGTGAGACGGATATTAAATAATGATAATATCGATAATTTGATCATTAAGTTGATGTAATAATTGTATTTCTTAAAAAATTGTAAAAAAAAATATATTTTTTGTAAGTACAAATATAAATAATTAACTATTTATGACGTGTGATCTTGTAATAAAAATAGAAAACATTGAGAAGGAAAAAGAAAAAAAAAACAAGGGATATTGATATTTCATGGAACCAAGGAAATATTACAATTAATAAGCCTGAGACCTAGTAGTAAATAGAGGGGCTTAATAGTAAATATCAGTCCAATTTTCAAGGTAAAGTAATAATACATTTAAATTATCGATGTTTTTTACACTACTTTTGAAAGATGGATATTACAAAATAACCCACATAAGTTGGATATTACAAAAAACTACTTTTTTTTTTTTTTTGCGTTTATCTGTCAAACAACTGATAAATGCATTTATCAGTTAAAAACTGATAAATGCATTTTTCAGTTGTTTTAACCAAAAAACCGAACACAAAATACTCTTTAAAAAACTATTTTTCACTTATAAACAACAGATAAATGTATTTATCAGTTATTTTAACTGACAACAACAATAACAACAAAGCCTTATTCCCAAAATAATTTGAGATGGGCTAACATGAATCCTCCTATGCCATCGTGTAAAAAAAATAAAAATTAAAAAAATAAAAAATAATAATAAAAAAATATATATATACTCCCTCCGTCCAGTTACATACTTTACACTTTCTATTTTGGACGTCCAATTACATACTTCACACTTTGTTTCTTTCCCAAAATGGAAAGGAATCTTTACTATTCCCTCCACTCATTCTCTCTCCTACATTATTTTAATACTCACAACACCATTATAATTTACTATTCCCTCCACTCATTCTCTCTCCTATTTTAATTTCACACTCACAACACTTTCAATATAATACTCTCTCCTTAATTTACGTGAGCACAGTAACTGTGAAGTAATTACTTGGACGGAGGGAGTATATAATAGTAATAATGAAAAAATAAAAATAAAAATCAACCCCCCACATGGATTTTTGCCCTCGTTTTTGGTAAAAACTTCATATATTTATTTACAAAGCAATTTAATACTTCCTCCTACCTGATTCAATGTTCTTAGTTTGATTTGCCACGAGTATTAAAAAAAAAAGTAAATGTTGTGAGTATGAAAAATAAAGTAGGAGAGAAAATGTAGATAGGGAGTTTTTGTTGTGAGGATATAATAAAAAAAATTGTCAATTATTTTAGACTTAAAAAAGTAAGGAATTAATGATTAAGACAAGGGATTAATGATACACTATTATACTCCCTCCGTCCCGCATACCATTTCCCTTTGTCCGTTTTGAACGTCCCACATACCATTTCTCTTTTTAAAAATGACAAAGAATCTTTATTGTTCATCTCACTCATTCTCTTCTACTTTACTTTTATACTCACAATACAAATCAACTTACTATTCATCTTACTCATTCTCTCTCCTACCTCATTCTTCAAATAATTTTGGGACTCGGGCCTTTTTCTTGTTGTTCACTTTTATAATAGAGGAAGTCTCGGTTGTCAATGGGTTCCAGAAAGAAATCGAGGCAAATAAGTTTAAATGTAATAAAAGAACTAAATATCAGTCAATGGGTCAGTTTAGCTAAAATACGAGTTCCCCCAAGGTAATCCCAAATCTGTGAAATATACCGATCCGTGGAAAATCCAAGGGTTAATGGATGCTCAAGCACATGAAACAATTTAAGGAGCAATTCAAAAACTAATTACAACAATAAAATTCCTTCGGAGGAAAGTCTTACATCATCATCGCCCTTGCCACATCTGTGGTGCCATTTGAAGGCATGGCCAAGAAAACCCGAATAGATTTCAGGAGGTTAGCATTCAAATATGACATCATTTCGCTGCTTGCTGAAAAGGTAATAAAATCCATGTCAAACTTTCTGAAGATGTCACTGGAGAGAAACACAGCCATAGCAACAAAAAATTAATGGTCAAATATGAGACTGCAACTTATGGTGCATTTTCAATGTTCTATGTAAACCAGTTAACCACCATACAAAAAAATTTTTAGTACATTTTCCCTTGGCTATCCTTTAACTTACTTTATATGAGAATTAGGAGTTTTTAATTTAAATTTACATCTAAATGTTGTAAATTTTAGTTAATTCCTTGCATTGATGTGCATATAAAAGTTGTAATTTATCACGGCTTCAATACCATAATGATACTTAAGGAAACAAACCCGCATGTGGTGAGAGACATTTTTATTTGCAAGCCCAGGGACATTCATAAACGCAAGTATTTTCTTTCCATCAGCAACTGAAGTGCAAAAGTTGAGGGCACAGGTATTAAATATGCATCCTTAGCTATTTGGGGGGGGGGGGTCATTTGATATGGTCGAAGATCTGAATCACAGTAGGAAGTTGCTGCTTGGATACATCATTCCTGTTATAGCCATAAAAGTGAAAATAACTGAAAGCTAAGAAACACAAGCTAAGAAACACAAGATTCCTATAGTATTGCACACAACGAAGCCCCAAACTGAACCAAACCCTAGGGATTCAGCGCTCGAAACATCAGATTCCTAATTTCGAATTTCAAACAGCAGTTAGAATTCAAAATACCACAGAAAACCCTAGGAATTTCAAATTCAACAATAATCCCCAAATTTCCAACCTATAACTCAGAAGAAGGAATCCACAGAAACCCTAACATTTCAGAACTCAATCGTGGAATTTCAATTCAGGCTACAAACGGAAACAAACTAATTTAAAAAGCCCTAAACTTACAACATCGAGGTAGAGGATGTTTTAAGGATTATCAGGTAGAGGATGTTTTGGGGTTTGTAATTAGGGTTCTACACAGATATATACATTGAAACCTTGTGCGAGAAAGCCGGAGAGAGAAAGAGAGAAAATGGGAGAGAGAAAGAGATTTCACCTCTAATTGCCTGCCGGTGCCGGATGAAAGTTGAGCCGTTGAACTAGGTAGCCATGGTGGTGGAGGCGGAGTAGTTTGCTAGAGAGAGCGAGAGAGAGAGAGAATTCGATTTGTGGGTTAAGGTCGAAATAAAGAGGTTGTACGTTTTATGAGGGTTGTTATATCCACAACGTTTTTCAAAAAAAAAGTTGTCTTAATTAAGTCTAAGGCTCCGTTTGTTTCGCGTAAAATATTTTCCGGAAAATGTTTTCATGTAAAATGATTTCATGTAAAAAGGTTTCCTTGTAAAATGTTTTCATGTAAAAAGATTTCCATGTAAAATGTTTTCTTGTAAAATATCATGGTCTTATTTTCAGTTGTTTGGCAAATTTGACGAAAATGTTTTCCGAAAATGTCACTTTTTTTTTAATAATTTAAATCAACTTTGGAAACCGCCCCAGCACCTCCCACGCCCTACCCCCCAATTTTTTTAATTTTTTAATAAAAAATAAAAAAAAATTATTTTTTGGGGGTGGGGTAGGGGGTGTAATAAAAAAATTGGGGGGTAGGGGGTGGGGCGGTTTCCAAAAAAAAAAAAAATTTTTTTGGGGGGTGGGGTAGGCGGGGGTGGGTGGGGCGGTTTCCAAAAAAAAAAAAATTTTTTTTTGGGGGGTAGGCGGGGGTGGGTGGGCGGTTTCCAAAAAAAAAAATTTTTTTTTTTGGGTGGGGGGTGGGGGTGGGGTAGGCGGGGGTGGGTGGGGCGGTTTCCAAAAAATAAAAAAAAAAAAAAAAAATTTGGGGGGTGGGGTAGGCGGGGGTGGGTGGGGCGGTTTCCAAAAAAAATAAAAATAAAAATTTTTTTTTTTGGGGGGGTAGGGGGTGGGGTAGGCGGGGGTGGGTGGGGCGGTTTCCAAAAAAAAAAAAAAAAAAATTTTTTTTTTTTGGGGGGAGGGTGGGGTGGTTTCCAAAAAAATAAAAAAAAAAATTTTTGGGGGGTGGGGGTGGGGTGGGTGGGGCGGTTTCCAAAAAAAAAAAAAAAAAAAATTGGGGGAGGGGGAGGGTGGGGTGGGGTAGGCGGGGTGGGTGGGGCGGTTTCCAAAAAAAATAAAAAAAAAAATTTTTTTGGGGGTGGGGGGTGGGGGTAGGTAGGGGGTGGGGTAGGCGGGGGGCGGGTGGGGCGGTTTCCAAAAAAAAAAAAAAAAAATTGGGGGGGAGGGTGGGGGTGGGGTAGGCGGGGTGGGTGGGGCGGTTTCCAAAAAAAAAAAAAATTTTTTTTTGGGGGTGGGCGGGGTGGTGGGTGGGCGGTTTCCAAAAAAAAAAATTTTTTTTTTGGGGGGGTGGGGGTGGGGTGGGTGGGGGCAGTTAAAATTTTTTTTTAATTATTATTATTATTATGTTGTACCGAGTGTAATATGAGTTGTACATTAAGGCCAAGAACAAGAGTTGTAAACTGATTTACGAATTTGAAATTGGTAAATCATTTTACAAAGAAAACCTCCTTTTTTTACATCCTTGTAAAATGTTTTACATTTGACTTTCTTTTACAAGTGGTTACCAAACACTCGAAAGTAGGTAAAACATTTTTCGGAAAACATTTTACTTGAAACAAACACCCGAAAACAAGGAAAACATTTTCCGGAAAATGTTTTACATGAAACAAACGGAGCCTAAGTCACAACGTTTTTCAAAAAAACGTTGTCTTAATTAAGTCTAAGTCACAACGTTTTTCAGAAAAATGTTGTCATTGACATTGTACTACAACGATTTAACAAAAAACGTTGTTATATTGTGAAAAACACAACATTTATGAAAAAAAACGTTGTCTTTAGCATAACAATAACAACATTTTTTTAAAAATGTTGTGCAAAAAACGTTGTTAATGATCAGATTTGTTGTAGTGGCAATAACTGTTTGGACATCTGCAGATAAAAAATATTCAGAAAGAAAATCGAGCAACTGAAAGAAAAGACAACAAACTAATATTCCTAATATGAAGACGATAATACACTTCAGAAGAAGGTGAATCTATAAGAATGGGATCCTGATTAAGTAGACATTAAAAGATTATTCCTTTGTAAGCATGAGATACATACACTAGCAAATATACCAGTGTTCAACCATGCAAAAAACCGTAAGGACTTGTGACATACTCTTTAACAGATTTTGTAATTTCCCACTATACATGAATTAAACAGACCACCAGACAGAGTAATATATATAAGAAAAAAGCTTGAACACTAAAAATCGGTCTCACCGAGATTTGAACTCGGGCTCTAGATTCAGAGTCCAATGTCCTGACCACTAGACCCTATGACCCTACAGCTGCTGCCTGCAGCATGACTTTTTATTATAATTCATTTCAACGAGTCAAAGCAACCATAGAAAATGATCCTAACTCGGTCGAAAAAGGAACCATGACTAACAAAAACATTCTAGAAATGTTTATTAGGCAAAGAAGTTAAAAGTTAAATAGAAAAGCTCACGGTGGGAATATGGTCATGTGCAAATACAGATAAGAGATAAATAATGCATATAGAGGCAAAATAATTTATAACACCTAACAACAAAGATGTGTCAAAAGAATAAAGGGGGAGGTGAAGGGGGAGGGGCATGAAATGTGGGCTAGAAAAAATAAAATTCACAATAAGTTAAAAAAAAAAAAAAAAAAATTAAAAAATATATATATATATATATATATATATATATATATATATATATATATATATATATATATATATATATATATATATATATATATATATATATACATACATATATACATGTGTGTGTGTGTGTGTGAGAGAGAGAGAGAGAGAGAGTGCGTGGTGTGATCATTAAGGATATTTATGAACATATGCTAGTAACACTGCTTAAAAGCCAACTTTTGATGCACAAAAATTAAGAATGGATACTCATTTAGGGACGCGGGGAGTAGAAGATTACTGCATATATATAACTATACGTGAGGACCATACCTAGACTTCATTTCTCTCTTCGGCATCCAATATCCTCTTCTAGGAAAATTACAGACATGCAAGGAAATTAATTGCTGCGTTACACTCTACCGGGAATTTCACGTAGACAAGATGACAAACTAAGACTCCAAATATGAAGCCTTTTTACATTTGGCGTTTCTCTAGTAAAACTCGTATAAATAGAGAGAAACATTATCAGAGTTGCACCAAAACCAAAAACATTCACCGGGAGTGAAAAGAAGAGAGAGATATTATGAAAAAAATCAACCTGGGAGCATCTCTTCTGTTATTGTCCATTCTCCTTGTCACGCATTCACTGGATGTTGCTGCTCAGACATGCAAGGCAAGTGGAACTATTAAGGGGAAAAAGGCCCCTCCTGGACAGTGCAACCGAGAGAACGACTCTGATTGTTGCATCCAAGGAAAGCCTTACACAACTTACACATGTTCACCCCAGGTGACAAGTAATACCAAGGCAACTCTCACACTAAACAGTTTCCAAAAGGGAGGCGATGGTGGGGGGCCATCTGAGTGTGACGGTCACTATCACTCGGATGAAACACCGGTTGTTGCACTATCAACTGGATGGTATAAAGGAGGGGACAGGTGCCACAACTTCATCACAATAAATGGTAATGGGAGAAGCGTGAACGCCATGGTTGTAGATGAATGTGACTCTACTATGAGATGTGATGAAGATCATGACTATCAGCCACCATGCCCCAATAATATCGTTGATGCTTCCAAAGCTGTGTGGAAAGCTTTAGGTGTCCGTGAAGATAACTGGGGAGACTTGGCTATTACTTGGTCTGAAGCTTAGCAATATACTAGTTCTTATTGTTCCCTGATATATAAACTGTAATTTTTCTACTCGTGAATATATATAGTATCTTTATACACGTAAATACGCATCTGCAACTACACATATAGGTTTATTCAATAATCAAAGACATGACAAAATCCAGATGAGTTGAATAAAGTTAAGGTTCAACAGGTTCTTGCAAGGCATAACCATGACAATTTAGATGAACCGCGATACTCGTTGGCAAGTCACATAGTAAAGTTGTATATATATTCCCTAAGAGGGCAAGTCTCACTTTGATGTAAACATGAACTACTAATTGTTTTTGTTAATGTTTTTTTTTGTTAGAAGGCTTGCTTATAATTCATCTTTAGTGAGTCAAATCAACCACAGAAAATGATCCTACTGTTCGGAAAAATGAACCATATCTGACAAAAACATGCCATAAAAAATAGATTGGTAAATGAAGAAGGAAAAAGGATTTTCTTACATACTAGAACAATTACGGAGGGCCCTGGTTGAGGATTGCCATTTCTGAGATGCCCTCAGACAACAGATCTGCCTTTTACTTCATCTATGACTATTAGAAAAGTGTAATGTTACATGTACAGCATAAGCAAGCTGTTACTGCTAAAGACATGTTACAGCTTTGACGCCTATATAAATCCAATTATGTTTTACCACCAATAAAGACTTTCACACACACTTTTCATGAAGTATTATAAATTGCACATATTTAATATTAAAAATTTGCAATCATATGGCAAGAGAATCTAAAAAATAAATACTCATTTTATTGAAGAATATGCCGAATTGAAACTCCAAGCGCACAGTAGTCATACTCCATTTTCCAGAATATCCTAGAATGTGGTACTCACCCCCCCCCCAAAAAAAAAAAATTAAAAAAAATTATCCATGTCCTCTAATTTTACAACCAATGCTTGCAGAGGCCATTCCTTTGTCTTAACTATCCTCACTCTAAAAGAACAAGATGATGGAATAGGTTAAATCTGACTGCAGTTAAATAACAACCAAATCTTCTCACATAGCACAACAGAGCAGTCATCATTAAAGCAACGGTACAGTTCTGTTTTTGACCGTAAGCTTGGAACTCTGTAAGGAAAACCTTTTAAAATATATAATCTCTTATATTTACTTGTAAGCAAATTGAGCCTATAACTAATTCACATACATGAAAATGGAATTCAATTCATAATTAAGAACTATCAGAGTGACTTCTTTTTTCCTGGACAGGTCAATAAAGTTATGAAAGATTTCAATTTATTTCTCTTTTTTTTTATAGAATGGATTTACCTGGACCAATACATGATTTTCTTTTAGTCTTTCTGGGATTAGTTCTTATATTAGGGGGTCTGGCCGTGGTATTACTTCCCAATCCAATTTATTCTGCCTTTTCGTTGGGAATGGTTCTTGTTTGTATATCCTTATGTTAGGACCTAACTATGTAAGCCCCATAGTTATAAGAGGTTTTGACAAAGAAATATATCATATGTTATCTGACAGCCAAGATAACATATGTCCTTGGACAGCTAAACCCTCAAACTCAAACTGCACTTCTATATACTTCAAGTGGACAGCTATGATTCAATCATCCAACAAAGATATCACTCAAAACCACTCATGTACATTAAATGTATCTAATTACATGTGTAGTATGATGCTTTACATATTGCCTAAACCTTCTAGATCAAGAACTTAGCTCTGACAGCTAAGGTTCTCTCTCAGCAAAGGCTTCATCCCTCTGACAGCTATGATCTTCAGCAAACCAACAGATGTGATGAACTTATATAATGATCCATGTGCCTTAATCCATATCTCTCTTTTGATGCTGCCAGCTCACCTCAATGAAGATCACATCCATGGTTGCAGAATCCAGCTATGATATTCTCCAGTCAACAAAGGCTTTAAATACATCTCCAACATACATTTACTACCTTGTTTTCTTGTCTCCTCCAACGGCTATTTCCTAGCTTATAAAAGGAACTCTCCAAGACTGAAGACACACCCTTTACACACACAACTTCTACAAACCTTGCATCCAAACCTTCTCAACCTGCAACCAATAATCAAAACAACCTTAAGACACTTGTAACTGATCTCAGGTGTATAAACTGATTTGTAAGAACCCCTTAAGACTGACTTTAAGTGGGTATTGTGAATTGCTCAGTGTAGAGCTTAAATCCCTAATAGACTGTACTTATTAGGAAGAGGAAGTTCAAGGAACTTACCTATCCAATCCTTTGTAAATCTTAACGGGAACTAGATTTAAGTGGATTGATCTCACTTGTCAAGGTTGACAGTGAGGGTGGACGTAGGAGGAGTGAACTCTGAACCACCTTAAAATTCCTTGTGTTCAATTGGTATTATCACACAACACACACACACATATACACACACATACACTATTCACTTGTCTTTACATTATTTCAACACTTTTATTCCGCTGCACATTTAACTCTAATCTTTAAAACCAGTTAACCTCTGACAGCTAAGATTTCACCTCAGCTGTCAAACCTTGACTGCCTAACCTTTAATTTGATCTAAGGAAACAGGACCTTTCAATTGGTATCAGAGCTTGTCTTCACACATAAAAGTCTAACAACTTGTGAAGGATCAACTACCAACCCACCATGCCTCAACCAAGAAGAAACAATGAGAAAGACATTCCCCACATTGATGACTGTGGATCATTTGAAATAAATGCATCAAAAATTAAAACTTACCTTGATGCCAACAGTATCTGGAACTGGTATGCCCTTGAAAATGAAGTCACTTATCCTGTATCTGTTGATGCAAATGGTGGACCTAGCAAAGTTAAATCTCCAGAATTCTGGACAGATTCAGAAAGGCAACTTGTTAGTGCCAACCTTAAAGTCAAGAACATACTCCAAAAGAGTGTTAATGACTCACTTGCTCAAGAAATTGCCAAGGAACCAAATTCAAAGGCTGCCTGGGAACTCATTCATACCAAGTTCCAAAAACACACTAGTGTTAGAACACAAAACCTATACAACCTTCTTAGACAACTTGACAACTTCAAGTTCTACCCTGGTGAGAAAGTAAGTGCTGCAAAACCAAGGTTTGAAGACTTGGTAAGATCCATTGCTGATCATGGTAAAACCTTTGAGAACCAAGATCTGTGTCTCAAAATATACTCCAACCTCCCTCAAGAATATGAGAAGGTTGCTTTGCCAATAAGAGAAGGCTCAGAATGGAGTACCATGACTATTGAACAATACTTTGGAAAGCTTGAAGCCTATGAACTAGAAGGAATGATAAAACTTCAACCTGTTCCCTCTATTTCACAAACCCTTGCCTTAGCTGCCCAAGAAACCACTCAAAAACCAATCACCCAACAAGACATTGACTCTATGGTTCTTCTCTCCCTCCAAAAAGTAAACCTTTCCTCAAATAATCTCTCCCAAGGAGATCTACCAAGCCTTATATCCATGGCTGTCAGAAACACCTTAAGAGCACACAAGAAGTCCTTTGAGAGAAGCTATAGCCCATCCACTTCTGATCAAGAAAACCCTAAAAAGAAAGTTGAATGTTTCAACTGTAAGAAGCTTGGACATTACTCCTCTGATTGCCCTGAACCAAAGAAACCTAGGGAAAATCAGACAGCCAAGAAGTTCTCATACTCCAAGGAAATTATTCACAGTTCAAGATGCAACTGCTACAATTGCACAAAGAAGAAGAATGAGAAGAATAAAGAGCAAGTACTGATTGCTGACTCATCCAAGTTTAGTGATGAGGAATGTGACTACAGTGACTCTGAAAGTGAAGGAGAAGAAGCAATGATATGCTTGATGGCTGGAGATGATGAAGACTCAGACAATGAAGAAGATCTTGAAGCCTTAGCTGTTGCTGAGGAACTAAAACAGGTACCTCAATTCAATACTTTAAATAATGAAGAATTTAAACAATTAGTTAGTACTCTATTAATTCAAATAAAAAGACACCAAACTGGCTTTGCTTCATTGCTCACTGACAATCTATCCCAAATTAAAACCATTGAGAACCTTGAAAAAGCCAACCAAGGACTTAAAGTCCAAAACCTTATGCTTGAAAAAGCCAATGAAGAGCTGACAGCTATGAATTCCAAACTTCTGGAAACCAACCAAATCAACATCAACCTTGAAAAGGAAAATGAATTTTTTAGAAAGAAGTTTGAAACCTGGAACAGCTCTGGAAAAGCCTTGACCCACTTTAGCTATAACCAAAGACACCCTGGTGACAAATCAGGGATTGGAGCTAACAATCCTACTGTGAACACATATACACCTCCTATTGATGAAAGGGCTATTGACAAGATGGTTCTTGAAAGCATGAACTATGTCAAAACCCAAGAAAATGTCTATCCTATTCAAACCAAGGAAGACTTCAAGAAGAAAGAAAAAATGGATGAAGCTTGCTCAAGTCACAATGATGAATCAATTCAAGCTAGCCCCAATCACACTGATGAAACTTTCATAGTTAGCTCAAGTCAGTCAGAAGGAAAAGAAAAACAAGCTAGCAAAGGTAGATACATCTGGCAAAAGAAAGGGATCAAGGAACAAGTGAAAAAGAACCAGCCAAGATCCACAAAAAGGCCAAATAATGGTGGACAGCAGAGATCCCCTAGACAGCCAAGACATAGTGGACAGCAGAGGTCTCCAAGACAACAAAGATTCTATGATCATCACTCACATGCTAAACCCCAAAGACCTAACTGGCCATTCTCTAATGGAAGAAACCATGCCCAACATAATACCTTTCCCAGATCATCTTATTCAAACAATTCTCCAAGCCATTCTCAGTTTCATAACCAAAACCAATTCTTTTCTCCCAACCAATTCCTTGATCAATCCCAACCTATTACTCCTACTCCCTATATGATGCAAATCATGGGATATTATAATGCCCTAAACCAGTACTTTGGAAAGAGAGCAATAAACAAAGCTAAGGGACCAAAGAAATTCTAATCCTTTGGACCCAAAAGAATAAAGGGTACCATAAATTTATTTTTCTGTTTTGTAGGAACCTAGGAAAGGAATATGGTATTTGGACAGCGGGTGCAGCAGGCACATGACCTTCAACAAAGAATGGTTACAACAATATGTCCCTAAAAATGGTCCAAATGTAACTTTTGGTGACAACTCTCAAGCCAAAGTCAAAGGATCAGGAAATCTTGTTACTAAAGACATCATTTTCACAAATGTGTCTTATGTAGAAGGTCTCAAGCACAATTTGATTAGCCTTAGTCAAATTTGTGATAAGGGATATCATGTTGTATGTTCCAAGAACCACTGCACTGTCAAGGATGTCAACAACAAATCAATCCTCACTGGAATAAGAAAAGGCAACCTTTACTGTCTAAACCTAGAAATTGTGGATTCTTCAGATGCCCATTGCCTTCTATCCTTCGGTCAATCTGACATGTCTTGGTTATGGCATAAAAGATTGGCTCACCTAAACCTGAAAAGCATCTCAAAACTAGCCAATTCAAACCTAGTAAAAGGCCTACCCAAAATTCCCTTCAAAAAGGACAAGTTGTGCAAAGCATGTCAATGTGGAAAACAAAAGAAAACCTCCTTCACTGCCAAAACCAGATTAGATACCTCAAAACCTCTCCAACTTCTCCACATGGACCTTTTTGGACCAATCAGAACTAGGTCTCTTGGTGGAAAGAGATACTCTCTTGTTGTAGTTGATGACTACACTAGATTTACTTGGATCATACTTCTTGAATCTAAAAGAGATACATTGGAACAACTTGTCAAACTATTCAATAAAATCTAAAACCAAAAGGGTTTATCCATCATCAAAATCAGATCAGATCATGGTAAGGAATTTGAGAACACTGGTGTTGAAGAGTACTGTGATCAAAAAGGGATTGAGCATAATTTCTCTGCTCCTAGAACTCCTCAGCAAAATGGGGTTGCTGAAAGAAAAAATAGAACAATTTGTGAGGCAGCAAGGTCTATGCTGTCAGAGCACAACCTTCCTAAATATTTTTGGGGTGAAGCAGTCACCACTGCTGTCTATGTTCAGAACAAGATCCTTATCAACAAGTTTCACTCCAAGACTCCCTATGAACTTTGGAATGGAAGAACACCAACCATTTCATACTTCCATGGCTTTGGAAGTAGATGCTTCATACACAACAATGGGAAAAACAATCTTGATAAATTTGATTCAAAAAGTGATGAAGGAATTTTCCTTGGATACTCCAACACTAGCAAAGCCTATAGAGTCTACAATAAAAGAAGACTTGTTATAGAGGAATCAATTCATGTAGACTTTGATGAAAATAATGACCAAAGTCACACTGAGCTATGTGATTTTGATGAAGGTGTGGGAAATACAGATAACCTGCCAGAGGTTTCTCCTGTTCATGATCCCTCATGTCTCATCCCTGAAGAAGATTCACCTTCCCTTCCCTATATAGTGCCCAAAGACACAAATAATCATCCTACTTTGTCTGACAGCCATGAATCCCTTCTCAACAGCAAAGGTGCATCTGACAGTCATGATGCATCAACTAGTCTACCTTCATCCAATCCTCAAAATCCCCTTGAAAAAGACCCTATCAAACCTGATAACAACTCCTCTCAATCAATTCCTCAACCTGAAATCATTACCCACATTATCCCCTCAAACAAAAACATCTATATAGACCTTCCTATACACAAAATGGACATACCTCCCAACATGCCTGTTCTTGACTCTCTAATGAGTGCCTTTATCTCTCAAATTGAACCCAAAAAGATAAATGAAGCTCTTCAAGACCCAGACTGGATTGAAGCAATGGAGGAAGAATTGGAGCAATTTGAAAGAAACAAAGTTTGGAAGCTTGTTCCTAAGCCAAAGAACCAAACTGTCATTGAAACAAGATGGGTTTTTAGGAATAAGATGAATGTAGAAGGTGTTGTAATAAGAAACAAAGCTAGACTGGTTGCTCAAGGATACAGACAAGAAGAAGGTATTGACTATGATGAGACTTTTGCACCAGTTGCAAGACTTGAAGCTATAAGTCTATTTCTTGCCTATGCTTCATTCAAGAAGATGAAAGTGTTTCAGATGGATGTCAAAAGTGCATTTCTGAATGGAGTCCTAAATGAAAAGGTGTTTGTATCTCAACCTCCTGGTTTTGAGCATCCCAAGTTTCCTGATCATGTATACAAATTGGACAAAGCATTATATGGGCTTAAACAAGCACCAAGGGCTTGGTATGACACCCTATCCAGATATCTCCTTGGTAAAGGATTTACCAAGGGCCATATTGATAACACTTTGTTTATCAAAAAATATGGAGATGACCAGTTGCTCATCCAAGTCTATGTTGATGACATCATTTTTGGATCATCAAATGAGGACTTGTGCACTGAATTTGGGAATATTATGAAGGACCAGTTTGAAATGAGCATGATTGGTGAGCTCACTTTCTTCTTGGGCCTTCAAGTCAAGCAAATGAAGGAAGGGATATTCATTAACCAAGCTAAATACACAAGGGATATGATCAAAAAGTTTGACATGCAGTCTGCTTCACCTGCCAAAACTCCCTTGTCAACCACAACCAAACTTCATGCTGATCCAGATGGTCAAAGTGTAAATCCAACACTTTACAGAAGTTACATTGGATCCCTTCTTTATGTAACAGCTTCAAGACCTGACATTATGTTTAGTGTCTGTCTTTGTGCTAGATTTCAAGCAAATCCCAAGGAATCTCATCTCTCAGCTGTCAAGAGAATTTTGAGGTATCTCAAAGGAACCCCTGATTATGGATTATGGTATCCTACTGAATCTCCATTTTCTTTAATTGGATTCACTGACTCTGACTATGCTGGGTGTAATCTAGATAGAAAATCCACAAGTGGTGGATGTCAATTTATTGGATCTAGAATTATTTCATGGTCAAGCAAAAAGCAAACCTTAGTAGCCACCTCAACAGCTGAGGCTGAGTATATTGCTGCTGGCTTGTGTTGTTCACAAATACTTTACCTCAAAAGTCAATTACAAGACTTTGAAATTGAATTGTGCAACATTCCCATCTTTTGTGACAACTCAAGTACTATTGCCATGACAGAAAACCCTGTCCAACACTCAAAAACAAAGCATATTGAGGTCAGACATCACTTCATCAGAGACCATGTTGAAAAAGGAAATATTAATCTTGCTAAAGTCTGTACTGAGGATAATGTCTCTGATATCCTAACAAAGGCTATGGATGAGAAAATATTTGAGATGTTAAGAGCAATGCTAGGCATGATCAATCTACCAAAATAAAGACTCTTATTCATTAAAATAAACCCCATCTTATGGCTGCTGTCAACAACTTGGTATCTGACAGCTAACCCTTTCCATCATACCAAAAGCTTCTTAAACATCAAAACCAAACTTCATTCCTACCTTACAACAATTCAAAAACAAAAACCATAAAAACAAACCTAAATCCTTAGTACCAAAAACTTCACCAATCTTCCTTCTCATCACAGCAAGCCCCTCTGAAAAGCTTTGACAGCTAAGGACTGTCAATCCTGTTTATCCCATAGTTGATCTTGGAAGCAATCATCCCCATATCCTTGATCACTATAGATAATGTCTGGAGCTTGATATACTCTCTCACTGATATCTCCATATCTCTCTAGCCAAACAGGGTGCCTTTCAATAAAAGGATCAATAGCAGAGGTTGAGAACTGCAAAGAAGGACAGACCCTCCTTGGCCACCACTCTTCAACTGCATTATAGGGAGGATACTCACTGAGTGGTGAGATAAAGCTGAAGGTACCTGAAGAATTTGCACTTGCCTGTGCAATGATAGCTTGATCAGACTGAGGACCTTCATCCTCCTCACCATTTAGAGCAGCTGGACTCAAACACTTGAGAAACTGAGAAAACAACTTCATATAAACCTTGGAAGGAGAACTTTGCACTCCTGCAAAGTTATCTCCAGTTCCCTCAAGAACTGTTTGGCTAAGAGTTAAGGAATCCCTGGTGACAGCTGTGTATTCCTTGACAGCTATGAAATCAGGTTGACCAATTTGTGTGTCAACCTTAATCCTTTCATCATTGTCAAGCTTCACTAGCTCTCCCAAGGAATAAACCCTCTCTACTTTTTCATTAACTGACCTACTTGATTCTCCTTCCCTCTCCTTTCTTGACAGCTTAACCTTAGCTGTCAGACCACTGGTTCCCCCTTCAACCATCTTAGCCTTACCCTTGCTTTTTGCTATCTCTCTCAACCTATTTCTCTCACCCTCCAAAAGTACTAGTCTCTCCTCCTCCCAAAATTTCTCTCTTATCTCTCTCTCCCTCAACTCCTTCTCCTTATTTGGATCATCATTGAGTATTTGATCCACCTCCTGCTCCAAACCAATATCAGTTTGGAGTCTATATGACAGAAACTCTCTCTCAAATCTTTCCTCTCTTGTTTCATCTACTCTTGGACTTTGAAAAACAACTCTCTTTGCAGTCTTAGCCATTTTGCTAGGACTAAACATTGAAACAAGTCTTCCCATTTGCTATAAATGAAATGAATGTGGTGAAATTCTTCATCTGAACCATTTCCTTTTATAGACAAAT
The DNA here is from genome assembly GCA_022495995.1 of Adenophora triphylla var. japonica. Classification (NCBI taxonomy): domain Eukaryota; kingdom Viridiplantae; phylum Streptophyta; class Magnoliopsida; order Asterales; family Campanulaceae; genus Adenophora; species Adenophora triphylla. The sequence continues at coordinate 132,712 of JAFEMH010004787.1, forward strand.
TCAGTTTCTGTCAAATTAGTGGCAATGAGCATTCTAAATAGGCTTGGCTGTTAATTAAGTCTGACAGCTATGATTTTAGTTCTTGCCAAATCGAGGAAGTTTTGGAACTTGCTCATATCCATTAATGTCTCTGTTTATTCCCTCTGAAATTTCATCTTTGTGTACGGAAATAACTCCCTTGTTTTATGGAAGTTATTGTACATGTAATGAGTAGTGGGACAAAAAACACTATTCATGAACAGTCACTACCTTAAATGCTATTTGTTAACCGTTACACTAACCCACGTATTAGCCGTTTAAACAAACACAAATTCCCTCCTTTAAACTATCATTTAACCTTGCGAACTAAATCCCTAGGTTAACAATCACCATTCTCTCTTCCAAATTCATCCTTTGATCCACTCTGTTTTTTTTTGTCTCTTAAACCCTAAAACCTTCTGTTCTAAGATCAATCATGTCTTACCCTGAAGCCCATGGATACTTCATCAAACCTGAGTTCTATGAGCACAATGTTGGAGCTCTCATCAAAGAACTTCTGGAATCCAATCATCTTTGCAATATGATGGAAGCTCAACCTCCAATTTATGAGAAGCTGTGCAGAGAGATTTTTATGAAAGGAGAAAGACAGTCAACTGGGGCAATCAAAACCACCATTGAAGGTACCGAAATCAATGTGACCCCCAAGGTTGTGTCCAAGGTTTACAACATCCCTATCAAAAATGAAGGTGTCTCAAATCTCTGGAATAGGAAAGACAACAATCTGGAACCATTCTACAAAAGGTTATTTGATAAACCAAGCTGCAATTATCAATTGGTTCAGGATAAACCAATCAAAAAGAAGGACCTTGATTTGTTCAAATCAACCCTAATGGATGTTGTGATCAAAGGGTTTGATGGAAAGCAATCTTCTTTTGATCAAATTAGCCCTAATGAATGGAAGCAAGCCCTAAGTTTGATAACCAAAGAAGTAAACTAGAGTGTTGCTTTACTTCACAACTTTCAATTGGCCATATCTCCTTCTCCCTGGAAATTCAAAAAGCAAAACCCAAGGATGAACAATTTCAGATTCATGAGTGGAATTCTTCATCACCTTGTTCCAAGATTGAATCCTCCCCTAAAGAATGAATGGCTTGAGACTGCATCTCTAGTATCAACCAGAAGCTTCAACTTGAGCACCTTCAAACTCAAGAGCAAGAAGAAATTAGAGCTTGGGGACAGCTCTGAGAATTTTGATGAAGCCTCTCAAAGATTGAAACAGAAGACTGAGAAGGATATGAAGATATGGAAGGGTTTGGTAAACATGGTGAATGACAAAAGGTCAAAGAAAAGGCATGACAAAGGTGTTGTCATAAAAGAAAGAGCTCAAGAGACCTCTCCAACCAAAATCAAAAGAAGAAAAAGCCTAGCCAAGATGAAGAGAACTGGAAAGGGAAAGAAGCTTAGCAAAGGAAAGCAAACTCAAGAAGAGGTAGCTGTTGAGCAAGAAAGTGCTCAAGAAACTGACAAAGGGAAGATGGTTGTTGAGGAACATGCTGACAGTGAAGATACTCAGTCAGATCCTATCTTCAAGGACATTGATGAGTATGATGGTGAAGAGGAAGAAATCCATGATACTGTGTATGCTGGTGAAGCTCAAGATGATGAGTATGATGAAGATATGAGAAGAGCTGTTGCTGAGTCACTAATGGAAGTAAGGACAGCCAAGGTTGGACAGTCCTCTGGGACAGCTATGGAAGCTTCATCTCTGACAGCTAAAGTTGTCTCAAGTGCTGAAACCCCTTCCAAGGTAATCTCTAAACCTTCTCTTACTCTCAGTACTTTCTCTAGGAAGAGAAAATCAGACAAAGATGCTCCCCCATCCAAAAAATTGAAGCCAACCACCCCTCAACCCTCCTCATCCAAAGACCAATCTAGTTCACCTCATGACTCTGTGGCTCAAGGTATCCTGAATCTTAATCCTTCCAACATTAGTCCAAATGAGCCTAGTGTTGAAAAAGATAGGGGGAAAAGCTCTAGCTCTGAGAAAAATGAGCCTATGTTAAGGGGGAACAAAAGTCCTATGTCTCCCATTTTGACAGCTATGCCTCTCTCTAGTCAAGGGTCACCCTCTGAAAGTCCCTCAGATCCTTCCCCCATTCCTGAAAACATCTTCAAAGCATCTGAAGGTCTTTCCTTAGAAGATCCCAAGCATGTCCCTGCTGTTCTCTTTTACTTAAGACAAATGCTAACAGAGGAAGAAACCCAAAAAGCCTTGAAACTTATCAAAAACAGAGATTTAGCTAAGAAAGCAAGCATACCTGCACCTGAACCTCAATCCAAAGCTGTTGAACCTATTCAAACTCAAGAGCCTCATATTGTTACCCAAGATACTGAACCTGAAACTGAACCTCAACCTGATCTTGAACCTGAACCTCAACCTGAACAAAAATCTCAATCTGAACCTAGTGAGCCTGTTCAAACCCAAGAAACTCTTGATCCCTCCCTTGAATCTGAAATCCTTCCTACTTGTGAACCTTGGATTTTAGATTGTGACATTGACTTTTCCTTCCCCTCTATCATGGCTGCCCACCAGAGATTAAAGGAGATTTCCCATTTTCCTGAAATTGCTAATCCTCACCTAATCTCCAAACCTTGGTTGTTAAGCAAGAATTCCATTATAATTCATGCAAGGAATAGATGTGGACTCATAGTGTTTGCCCATGAGGAATGGAAAAAGTACAGAATAGCTCTCCCCAACTCCTTCTTTCACAAGGCCCCCTTGTTACCAAACTTCATGGATATCTCTACCATAATGGATTGGGAAATTCTGTTCTCCCAGCTTCTCTCTTCAAATATCAATGAATGCATCTATATGCCTTCATCCCTGGTGTATGCCCTGTGCATTGAGCTTGCCAAAGAAATGTATTGGAGGATTTGCCTAAATAAATCCATTGTCATGGCTGTCATTGCAAGATCAAGCCTGACAGCTATGTTTCCCCCTTCCTCTTCAGTACCTCCTTCCTTTATCCCCCTAAACACCAGATCCCTCCAATCCAACCTTCCTCCAAACTTCAATCCCTCAACTTTTGTGCCCCCATATCATGTGACCATCACAGACATGCAGAGATTTACAAGGTCAATGATAACCAAGATGAGACACATTTTGGAAGTCTCAACTATGTCAAAATCTGAGAGGAAGGTCTCCAAAGGAAAGACCATTGAATCTGATGAAGAAGCTGTTAACCTGGGAAAGAGAGCCTCTGGTGCTGCTCCAAATGTGATTGTGTCAAGTGATGATGAGGATGGTGCTCCTGTGATGAAACAGCATCAATTCTCAACCTCTACTGTTCTCACTGTCACAACTGATCCACCTCTACATCAAACTCAACAACCCATCTCTCTTCAATCAAACCCCTTCTTTTCTAACCTATTTGCAGGAACAAGGGGTCAGAGCTCAAAACCAAAGAAGGCTCCCTTATGGGGTACTATGAGATTAAGAAATGATGAAGAGCCTTTGCCCAAAGCTGTTCTCAAGGAAAGGCAAAACCAAACCTTCACCTATGATGATGAGATGAGCTGGGAATGGAATAATGAGATGTACTACAGAGGTGTTGAGGACAAGATGAAGAGAGTGCTACTTGCAGAAAGAGAGGAGATCCTTGCAGCAAGAAGAGAAAGAGATGAATTTTCTTAAGAAAATTTTATGTCTTTTTGGATAAGTCTTTTTTAACCCCTACCTTTATTTACTCTTTAGAAACAATGTTTATTTTGGATAATATGTTTTGTCTTAAAACTCAGTTGATTGAATCAAGAAGATTGTTCTCATCTTCATTGGTATATTCAATTCTTGAGAATCTTGCAGGTTATATCTTTTTTTAGATATATTACTTTGCCAAAAAGGGGGAAATTGTTAGGACCTAACTATGTAAGCCCCATAGTTATAAGAGGTTTTGACAAAGAAATATATCATATGTTATCTGACAGCCAAGATAACATATGTCCTTGGACAGCTAAACCCTCAAACTCAAACTGCACTTCTATATACTTCAAGTGGACAGCTATGATTCAATCATCCAACAAAGATATCACTCAAAACCACTCATGTACATTAAATGTATCTAATTACATGTGTAGTATGATGCTTTACATATTGCCTAAACCTTCTAGATCAAGAACTTAGCTCTGACAGCTAAGGTTCTCTCTCAGCAAAGGCTTCATCCCTCTGACAGCTATGATCTTCAGCAAACCAACAGATGTGATGAACTTATATAATGATCCATGTGCCTTAATCCATATCTCTCTTTTGATGCTGCCAGCTCACCTCAATGAAGATCACATCCATGGTTGCAGAATCCAGCTATGATATTCTCCAGTCAACAAAGGCTTTAAATACATCTCCAACATACATTTACTACCTTGTTTTCTTGTCTCCTCCAACGGCTATTTCCTAGCTTATAAAAGGAACCCTCCAAGACTGAAGACACACCCTTTACACACACAACTTCTACAAACCTTGCATCCAAACCTTCTCAACCTGCAACCAATAATCAAAACAACCTTAAGACACTTGTAACTGATCTCAGGTGTATAAACTGATTTGTAAGAACCCCTTAAGACTGACTTTAAGTGGGTATTGTGAATTGCTCAGTGTAGAGCTTAAATCCCTAATAGACTGTACTTATTAGGAAGAGGAAGTTCAAGGAACTTACCTATCCAATCCTTTGTAAATCTTAACGGGAACTAGATTTAAGTGGATTGATCTCACTTGTCAAGGTTGACAGTGAGGGTGGACGTAGGAGGAGTGAACTCTGAACCACCTTAAAATTCCTTGTGTTCAATTGGTATTATCACACAACACACACACACACATATACACACACATACACTATTCACTTGTCTTTACATTATTTCAACACTTTTATTCCGCTGCACATTTAACTCTAATCTTTAAAACCAGTTAACCTCTGACAGCTAAGATTTCACCTCAGCTGTCAAACCTTGACTGCCTAACCTTTAATTTGATCTAAGCAAACAGGACCTTTCACCTTATTATATATTCTATCGAACTCTCATTTTCTAGTTGCTGCGCAGCTCCTTATTTACGTAGGAGCCATTAAAACAAAAAAAAGGGGTGAAAACCTCCCTCCATGTGACAACGAGGATGGATCCAAGTGTTGTCTCCCAGGAAAGCTTTATCATGTTTACAAACTCTGATGCTCAGACTCTTTGGTTTACCCTACCGTACACGTGTCGAACACTCCTATTTTAGTCTTGTTGACAAGGGTCCGGTGGGGTAAACCGAAGAGTCCGAGCATCATAGTTTACAAATGTTCACCCCTCGTGTCTAATAGTACAAAGGCAATACTCACACTAAGCGACTTTCCAAGCGACGGGGATATTTCAACATCATGCGATGGAGAATACCACAGAGCAATGATCCAATTGTGGCACTTTCAAGTGGATGGTACAACGGAGGAAAAAGATGTCCGCAAAATATCACTATAAGGGCTAATGGACGAAGCGTATATGCCAAAGCTATAGATGTGTGTGACTCAACAACGGGATGTAATGTAGACAATGACTATCAGCCTCCATGTGGTAACAACATTGTTGAAGCCTCGGTAGGTGTATGGAAAGCCTTAAGTGTACCTGAAGATAACTGGGGGAGATAGATATTACTTGGTCAGATGCATAGTCCAAATTTCTTGCCCTTTTCATAATGTTGCATACCTTTTTCCGCTTTTTAACGTTTATGGTAGAATGTGTGAAATCATATATGTATTTCATAAACATATAGAATATTAGGTTGTCATCAGATAATAGCACCATAAAAGAACTATGTTTATCTGTGATATGAAACACGAGGGGCAAAATAGAATGGACGCCGCCGACATTACAAACAAAATCAGATTCTCAAAGCTTACAAGTAAATCTGTGAAAGCCTTGAGAAATAGTAATGTCATAATCCAAGTCAAATTACTAAAGAATCAAAAGAAACCAACTAGAAAATCCCGTATAATGGAATAGTGTAATCTTTAATATTCTCTGGGATATTAAGGATTGAGCATCCAAATGTTTGCTAATCTGTTTTGGAATTTTTTATGTATATTTAGAATAAAGAAAAAACTACAAAATGAAAACAATTTATATAATCAAACAAGTTCAGATACTTTCACAAAGCACAAAGTAAGCATCATATTGATATTGTATAAGGAAGATACTATAAATCATTCTCGAAACTCGTAACTCTCTATGCACACAGAGTGTTGGAACCAGCAAAAAGTAACCAAATCACCCCCTTAAATATTAATTAATCATCTATTTATCCTTACCAATTTAATTTAATTTCATATAATTATATTTGGGAATCAAAATTATGTAAAATGAACACACTATATGTACCATTGTGGCTAGTATTACAAAAGCTAAAATCGAATTACTTCAATAATAGAAATAAAGTTGCATAATATTTTATTAGTAGTCAAAATTCACGAATTTCAAAAACTAAATAGTGTGAAACCCTAAGTAGAATTTAATATTTAATTGTTAAATTGAAACCTGAAATTTAATACTTACAATCAATCATGTGAACTATAAAATTAATAAAAGAAGACAAATCAACTTTAAAAAGACCTAAATTGATTGAGACCTAAATTAATTTGAAAGAGAAAAATTAGTTTCCGTTGACCTGTGACCGTGAGGCGCGTTGGACGGCAGGCGGCTAGGTTACCAACGAGTGGCGACGCGGGTAACAGTGGCGATCTCAGGTGGTGCTCGAGAGTTGCACGCTATTTTCTGATTCTGCGTTCTCTTTAAAAGTTGTTACCGTATATTAAAATATGTATAATTATACAAGTAGTATTTTATAAATCAATCACATACAACACATATGCAACATAATTCCGCAATTTTTTCATAAAACACAACATACTCGTTAGTAAACACTAACGAAGACCATATTTTATTGGTTATATCAATTGTAGACCCGTCACACTATAATTAAAAATATCAACATAATTATGATACATTATTTTATAAACCAAATTATATGACTTTTTTTTTTAACTTTAGTATAACCTCATTAGTACCATATGGGTTATGCATATTTTTACATTAGTTATCATTAAGTAATTCAACAACTTTTATTTTGTTTACTTGCGACGTCAAATAACTAGCAGAGTTGATGGAGTGGCAATGTCACATCAATGTCATGTCATCATCAGAATCACCGTTAATGATGTGGTGTCATTGACGCGGATAGGCGTGACTAACGTCACTGGTAAAAAAAGAAAAAAAAATGTTACAATATTTAATTACGAATGTAAAAGTATGTTGTCTAGCTGTCATTAACAAATATATTGCATTATTTGTAAACTAGGATAAAATAAATTGAATAAGTTCGTAATTATTCCCAAAATAATACAGTTTTGTACTCACTCCATTCCAAAATAATTTTCTTTTTTTATTTTTTATTGGTGGGCAAAAACAAGATTATGATCAATGAAACATTAGTGTGACAACTTCCTATTCAATAATTTTTTTAGCAACAAAAAGATATTATTGAACAACCACAATATCTATCAATTAACACATCTAATGACAAGACATTCTTTAAAATATATACTTCATCCATCCGCTCGACTTAGAATTTTGGTAAACTTGATAACACTTGACCAAGTAATTTAAATAAAAAATAATTATCCTAATAAAAATTTAAAAATTGTTATTATATCACGATTAATAATACTCTCAATAACAATTTTTAGGTTTTTATCAAAATAATTATTTTTTATTTAAATTACTTGATCAAAGTTGACTCAATTTGACCAAAATCCTAAGTCGAGCGGGACGGAGGGTGTATTAACAAGAATATGCTTAGCCGTATTATTAACATCTTATAACCGATTTATGATTTTTTTTTTAAATATAGCTTTTTAAATTTTTATATATCAAAATAACATTTTCAAAAACTTAAGTACCAAACTAGCACTTTTGACTTGAAATCCGGAATTGGTAATTCCGGATTATGAAATCCGGAATTACCAATTCCGGATTTGATTTTTTTTTTTTTTTTTGTTTTCCAAAATTGAATTTCCGAAAATAATAATTCCGTAAATATGGGGCGATCGCGCCCTTAAATAGAGCGATCGCTCAAGTGTACTCCGGCGTTACCAATTCCGGATTCTATTTTTATTTTTTTTTTCCAAAAAAGATAAAGCAAATAATATATATTCTGAAAAAAGGAGAGGGCGATCGCTCTACACTTAAGGGGCGATCGCTCCGTAGTTGCGTATCTTCAAATCCGGAAATGCAAATTCCGGATTTGCTTTAATTTGAATCCGGGGCTGCCATTTCCGGATTCAAATTTTAAATTACAACCTACCATTTTCGAGTGTTCATGGAAGAAAGCAAGAAGAAGGAGTGCAGAGAGTGAGATAGAGAAAGAAAGAATTAAGGAGAAGGAGAAGAGAAGAAGTTTAAAGAGTTGTGAGAGAAAGTGTTAGTTTGGTACTTAAAAATGGTTAGTTATATTTATTTTTTTAATTTGTTTTGAGTTGTTAATTTTAGCTATATAAATTTTTTTAAGAATTTTTATTTGTGCATTTTTTATATTTTGTTGTTAAAACTATTGTGATTTATGTACTTAATTTTTGATTGTCAATGAATTAAACAATTGTAATTTAATTTTTGCCTAGTTAGAATTTTCTTAAGTTAGGTTTAAAATAAAGTGTTTGTTATAATTACTTTGACAAACATGTTGCAATTTTTCTATTTAAATGTAGCAAAACTTTAAGTTCCATTTAAATTTAATTACTATTAAATTTTTTTATTTCAGATGAATCAACATGTACAACAACAATTTATTGATCCTGGGCCAATCGATCCACATGTATTGACTTCTCAGGATACACATAGATCTAAATATATTTGGGAGGGACAAGAGTTACTCAATTTAAGACCTAGGCGTGGTCCAGTACTTCCACCTAGAGTTGATTGGAGGATAGAAGAGAAGCTTATAAATACTGGATTTTATGGAGTGTATTTATTAGGTCATATACAATATGATTGGCATTTGATTGAGGCTTTGATTGAAAGATGGCGTCCAGAGACCCACACTTTTCACTTACCTGTAGGGGAGATGACCATCACCTTAGAGGATATTGGCATGTTGTGTGGTCTTCCTGTAGACGGAATGGCGGTGACTAGTTCAGAAACTAGTAGGAGTGCTTTGGCATGGGTTGAGATTGTTGAGGAGTTATTTGGGGTTGCACCATGGGTGTGACATCAAAAGAGGTGGAATGATATCAATGAGATGGGTTCTAGGACACTTCCCTCATTTTGAACAGCTTCCCAATAATGCGTCCGAGCATATGATTGAGACATATACTCGAGCATACATTTTCTTATTATTGGGGTCATACATTATGCCCGTCTCGTCTGATAACCTAGTGAAGTTGATGTACCTCGCACTTCTTAGGGATATAAATAATATTGGTCTGTACAGTTGGGGTAGTGGAGCGTTGGCCTTCTTGTATAGGGAGATGTGTGTAGCATCTCAGCACGATTCAAAAGGGTGTGGTGGCTTCTAACCATTGTACAGGTATGTCTATTATATATGATTACATTATGCTAGTGGACTTAATCTGTTTTGTACGTAATGATAATTTTTTTTATAGCTTTGGGCATGGGAGAGGTTGTTGTGTACACAACCTAGGAGACATGCGAAATAACACTTCTTTGGATTGCAACCGGTGGGTTACGGTATATTTCAATTACTTCATTTTGTAAATGATCTGTTTTGTAATATATCGCTTTTTACTCATTATTTTTTATGTCAATTGTTTCATATGTAGGTGGAAGGGTCCATTGTCGTATACTTACATGTTGCCCATAACACCGCAAGGCTATCGAGACCGGTTGTCATATTTAGAGAATGATCGGGTTGTGTGGCGGCCATACGACGGTGTGTCGGTTCGAATTTACGCCTTCGGGGCCAAGCTATATGGAGGGCGAAGGTGCCCCTCATACTGCTTTGAGAGGGTTGAATGGCACTTTCCGGATCGCGTAATGCGACAATTTGGGATGGTTCAAGGTGTGCCTGATGACTGCGACACCAGTTTGGACTTGCATCGGATTAGTCGGCAAGGTCGGTCAGGCGTTAACTGGATGCAACAACATGATCAGCACATAGCAAGGTGGAATGAACGGGAGTTTAATGTCGTTGATGGAGAGTTTGGTGAAGTGGATATGAGTTACCATCACCCCTATTTGAGATGGTATAGGCGTATTACTCGATCGCTCATCCACAATTCGTCTAATGTGGAGGGACTAGGGTTCAGGCCACGTTCAACTGGTTATGAGGGTGTGGTAAGTCTTGTATTTACATACAATGATTTTACAAAAAACAATACCATTTTTCCGTATTAATTAATTTTAGTTCATTGTTTTGAACAGATTCAAAGTCTCCAAGGGATGTACATATACAGCCAGAATGCCACATCCTTGGAAGACCTGGCGAATTACACTCAACAATGTGTCACTAACACACTGACACATATTAGGGAGCAGCAACGACTGCAAGCCCAAGCTCCCCCTCCAACGGTTGATCATACTGCTGAAGAGGAGCCACAGAGGGAGAATCGGGTTCGTAGGCGTGGCAGATACCAGCAGCTGCAGGATGAGCCAGAGATACAGGATCAATACGGTGATATGCATCAGTTTGAGTTCAGTCAGACAGAGTTCACTCAGACAGGACCGGGTAATTCTTTTACCGAATTGATGAATCAGTTTGATTTCACGCAACCGCCTCGAGCTCCTTCCCTTCTTCTAGCAATTATAATCGACGCCTGACGGACATTCGGGATTCGGGATTTAGGCCTAGTTTCCATTTGCCTCGTGTGCAGTTTTCAGAAAGTCCCGATGGATCATCCTCATCCTCATCTCAACAATCTAGATCAGGTGGTCGTCCTATGCCGAGGAGAGGGAGTAGGATTCGCAATGCCCCTGATGAATTTACCCCGTCTAATTATCCTTGACTGGTATCCTACGTGACCGGGATGTGGTCAATTTTCTATGAAACTTATTCTTTTATTATTGTTAATTTTAATTTCATGAAAGCTTGCCATGGGTGATATTTCTGAAAAACTAGCGAACGTTAAAAGCGTGGAAATTCTAAAAAACTAACTGGACTTGTGAGAAACTAACTGAAAACGTTAAAAAACTGATTGGAAATTCTAAAAAAACTAACGAAAAACGTTAAAAAACTGATTGAAATTTGACAAAAGAGGGACGGACAAGAGGGAGGTCGCTCCCTTATAGAGGGCGATCGCCCCAATGTAATCCGGAAATTCTAATTCCGGAGTCTTTTATTAAAAATTAATTTTTCTTAAAAAACAAATAATAAATTCCATATGCGCGATCACCCCAATATACGAGCGATCGCCCTCTTTTTACAAAGAAAAGGCGCGATCGCTCACTAAACCCAGCGCGATCGCCCTCTACGCGGATTATCCCAAAATACGGTTTATCCCAAAAACCTCCCCCTCTCCCAATCAAATAACCCTACCACCAGCCGCCTCCTTTTCTCTCTCTCTCTCTAAAATTTCAAATTTCAAACCCCAAATTCAATCTTCTTCAACCCCAAATCCAATTTTCTTCAACCCCAAAATCAATCAATCATCCATTTTGAAGCACACATTCAAGGTTTGAGGTGCATTTTGAAGATTGTCACACGTTTGTTTTCCAAGACAAAGACTCCGGCGAAATTCCGGCGACCTTCCAGCGAATTTCCGGCCATTTCAAAAGTAAGCTTCCAATTTTTTATCTTTGAGTTTTTATTGACAATGCCTCCTACTAAAAGACCACGAACCACTACCACCAACACTCCAACCCCTCCCGGTCCCCCGTATGATGCTGCTAAATTTGTTGGGATTCAAGCTCAACAATTCTTTGAGTTATATGAAACCAACAATTCAACCCGGAGAGAGTAAGCCCCCACTCTATGGAAGTTCACTTATAGTTAAAGAATTTTATGCTAATGTTTTTGAACGGGGGAATACGGGAGAGTCTTTTGTGCGGGGACTACAGGTTAATTATGATAGGAATACGATTAATCAACATTACGGGTTAGCCACCAACATTGAGGAGGATGGGTGTGAGTACACCAAAGAGATGGAGAGGATAGGAAAAAAAGTTAAGGAAAATTTGCATTTGCTAGAACCGACTTTTGGGGTAATTGACCCTAGGAGTGTGAAGAAGGGTGTAGTTGTAAAGGCTCGAGACATGGATACTTGGAAGAAATATTTTCATAGATTTATTTGTGAGAGGATCCTCCCCTCCTCTCATTTTAATGAGGTTAATTGGAGACGTGCATTTCTGATGCACATGATAGTTCAACAAAAAACAATTGATTTTGGAAAAATAATCAGTAAGGAGATATGGAACACGGCTAAGGGTATGGCCAATACGAACTATAATTTTCCATTGTTGATCACATTCCTGATAACAAAATCGGGATTTAACCTCAGGTTAGTGAACAAGGACATTAAAGGAGGTCCAAAGATTAACTTATTCACCCTCACCACTAAATGTCAGAATGTAAAGAGGGGTGAGGGGTCATCTAGGAGACCTCACGCTGGAGATGATGATGATGATGATGATGATGAGGAGGAGGAGGAGGAGGAGGAGTGGCGAGCAGACCCGGTCGAGGCTGCTTATTATCTGTCAGAGCAGGTTGGCTACGTGGAGAGTCAAATTAGAGATCTGAGGGGAGATTTTGGACATTTATCCGTCCGCGTGGATGCGGAGATTGAGACTAACCAGGCTTGGAGGGCACAACAAAATGCTTGGATGTCACAACATGATCGTGTACAGGAGGAGCAGACTCGGTTGCTCCAGAATATCCTTGGACGGATGCCACCACCACCACCGGGAGATGGGTCGGGCTATGGTGGACATTTCTGAAGATTAATGTTTTTTGTTGAATTTTAAAACTCTTAGTTAATTTCAGTTTTGGTTTGTGGCTTAATTTGATGAGGGGATCCTCATAAACAATATTTCATATTTGGTTTGTATTTTAATTCGTCATGCCTTTGTTGGCATACAAACTTGATTTTATATTGGGGTGTGTCCCAAAGACATCTTTATTTTTGGTTTGTAACAAACTTGTTGTTAATTTCCTTCTTGTATTGTGCCTGGTGGTATGGCTGATGTTTGTTTTCAGCAAAACATTATTTATTTTAAGCAAACATTGTGTTATGTTAAAAATTTATCTTCAAGTAAAAAATGGGACAAACATTTTGGGACGGAGGGAGTATTACAAGAGTTTTATACAATAACGGGTTAATTGAAAATCAAAAATGGGACAAACATTTTGGGACGGAGGGAGTATTACACGCTTTTGGCTCAGGTTTGGCTTTCGAGCAGTCGCCCCTCTTATTGGAGTGATCGCTCCCAAAATTCCAGTAACTTTGCGCGAACGCGCGGATGTAAAGGGGCGATCGCCCCATTTGTCCTATTTTCCTTGTTAAAATTGGTAGTGTTACAACACTGTAATTATAATATTTTTCATTTTATACAATAACGGGTTCAACAAAAAAGTAAAAAATTGGACAAACATTTTGGGACGGAGGGAGTATTACAAGAGTTTTATACAATAACGGGTTAGTTGAAAATAAAAAATGGGACAAACATTTTGGGACGGAGGGAGTATTACACGCTTTTGGCTCAGGTTTGGCTTTCGAGCGGTCGCCCCTCTTATTGGAGCGATCGCTCCCAATATTCCAGTAACTTTGCGCGAACGCGCGGTTGTAAAGGGGCGATCGCCCCATTTGTCCTATTTTCCATGTTAAAATTGGTAGTGTTACAACTCTGTGTGTTGGTACCTGTGTGCACCTGCACATATATGACAAAAAATTGTAATGAAGAAAAAGTGCATTAATTGAAGATAGGTTGAACATTTATAATATACGTTCAAATCCTTGCGCGATGCCGATCTTATCTTCAGCGGACAAATCAAACGCTTCATCGATGCGGATTTATCTTAACTTACAAATCCGGCCTTGCTAATGCGGATTTATCAAATTTGAATTCCCCTTTAAAAGGAAGGAGTAGTTTCATTACAAACATCTAACCCTCAACCCTCTCTCCTCTCTGAAATATGGATCGTAGACTCAAAAATTCTTCTAATCTCCGTCCTCATTTTGAAAAAGGCCAAACATCTAACCCTCAACCCTCTCACCTCTCTCAAATAAATCTGTCTCAACGCCCTTCAGAGCGTCGATTCTGGTCCAGTGGTGACGTGCGGTTGGCTTTGCGCCGAAGAAACCTCGATCGTCGAGAGAGGGGATCCTCTCGGGAACCTCGATTCCGACCCAAGAGTATGTGAGGAGAGCGATTGAAGATCCCAAGGAGGATAAAGATTTCGAACGCGAGTCCTTGGCTCTCCGCACTTGAGCTGCTCGGTGGCGATGGTATGATTCTTTGCTACCCCTTTCAATATTGTCACGGGCGGATTTCCTAATGGATTTGATAGGATTAATGTTGCCGTTGGTGTTGTCAAGACCATCACACGAAATGAATTTGGTGACGCTACGGTGACTTTGAAGGTTAGCATATGAGTTTTGTATGTTTTCTAGCATGATCAGTATGTGTCTTATCTTACTAATTAAGGTAAAATTGATAGGATCCAACGGGAACAATAGATGGTGCAATTCATCATAAGGTGTTTACTGAGAGTGAGTTCGGAGATGACATAGTTGTTGGTTCTGTTCTGATACTTCATCAGGTATGATGTATTAAAAATGCAACAGCTGGAACCTATTATTAATATTGCCATCTAATCATGTTGTTTTGTAATTTTTAGGTTGTTGTTTTCTCCCCCTCACGTAAAACACATATACTCCACATCACACTCTCCAATGTATTCAAGGTAAAATTGTTAGGTACAGACTGTGAGTGGCTGATTGTTCAACAAATGACATTAGTTTATTTGTGTTGCAGGTATTCCATAAGGATTTCATCCCATCGGATTTTCCATGAAGGGGTTTTTCATGTAAAAGTTGTTGAACTGTTGAACTTGTATTTCTATCCTATGTGATCGGGATGTGATCACTAATTTGAACTCTTTATTTTAATGTTTGATTAATGTATGTGTTGTTGAACTGTTGAACTTGTATTTCTATCCTATGTGATCGGGATGTGATCACTAATTTTAACTATTTATTTTAATGTTATTTCAGTTTTTATTCATATTTTATTTGCTATAAAATGGAGCGGTTGACACATTTGGTCGTTTTAAGTTCCGCAACTACAAATATATTTGATGTCATACTCCACCAAGAGTTAAATATATTACAAGTTCAATATATTACAAGTTCAAATAAAACAATATTACAAGTTCAAATAAAACGACAATACTTAAAAGTTCAAAGTAATTAATTTAAGAAGTAATAATAAAAATAACAATTAACTCTTACTGTCTAAGAGTTGGACATCTCCTTCGCGTGTGACCTTCTAACTTGCAAATCCCACAACGATTCTTTTTTTTTGCAACTTGCCAATCCATAGAGTTTCTCAGTCGCCTTGACCTGGGTCTCCCTTGCTTCTTGTCACGTCGATGCTCCGGGTTAGGGTAAAAACGTGGGACAATATGATCTACATTCCAATAGGCCTCGTCATGGATTGGATGAAAATTGCAACTCCACGTCTTGTAGTACGAGGCAAGGCTGTAAAAAGGATGAATATAACTCATACCATCGACACTTTGCGATTTGAAACACGCAAGCACATGCGAACAAGGGTAATGATATTGCATCCATTTGCCACAAGTGCATGTTCGATCACGCAATCTCACAACTTGAATGTGTCCACCTTTGTCACCACGTACCCTGGTCGTCACACTATAAACACCCACAGACGTAGTGTTAAACCTTGTGACGTGATGAAACCCTGCCTTATCCAAGTTGTATCGGTATCTTCGATCGATTCTCTCACTGAATTGTAGCGTGGCATTTGGTGGTGGGATGCCATTAGGATCTCCCCCTAAAGCACTAATTGCTTTAGTGAGTCTATCTTGAAAGTATGCCACACACCTATAGAATGAGGTCTCAACAAACTGCTGAAATAGGCATTCCCGAGCTCCTTTCATAACGCCATTAAAAACTTAAACAAATTAGTAGTCTTAATGCCGTACCTATATCCACCATCGTGAGCCATTGTCCACTTTCTAGCATCCAAGTTCTCAAACCATTTATATGCCTCAGGGTTGATGATACGAATTTGCCTCAGATAGCATTTAAGCTTTCTATCTTGGGTGGTGCTAACAGCACGCCAAAAAAGATCTTTCAATCCAACGCCCTTGTGAGCTTTAAGAAAATTAGCTCGCAAGTGCAACATGCACCATCTGTGGATAACATTTCGTGGCGGCCCGCAATGTCTCCAACCGTGCAAAGGATGCCATTATGCCGATCAGATATCAAGCAAACTTCACGACCCTTAACAATATGTTTGCAAAGAAGATGCAGAAACCAACACCAGTTTCGATAGTCCTCTTTTTCAACAATAGCGAATGCGAGAGGAAGTAGACTATCATTTGCGTCGACTACCCCAATTTGCTTAGCTAACTTTTTAATCAACTTCTTGTAACTCCACCGAGTTTTAGCCCTAAGTGCACATTTTGGTCCCCTTTCAAAATGTTCACCTTCAAGCAATGTTCATCATTTCCTCCCCAATAACACATGAAAATAAGTGGAACTCCAGCCATATTTATTCCTAGAAATTGAAAAAAAAATTATAAAAAATCTAATTTAACAATATCACTACATTCACAAAAAAATTTAAATAAATACTAAATTTAAATTTCGAACAAAAAATAAGAGGATTAAATGTACCTTCTTAATCACCTCTTCTTCTTGAACTTCTTAATCAACTTCTTGAATTTTCAATATTTTTTGGAAAAAATTCACCTACTTTCTTCTTCTTCTTTCTTCTTTTCTCCTTCTTCTTCACTGGATTTTTATGCTAGATTTCTTTACAGATTTGTCGAGGAAGATGGGTTTTGTAAAGCAAATCCGGAATTAGCATTTCCGGATTTGAATTTTTCAAAAAAAAACATTACTTAATTCAATTCAGATATATTTAGTATTTAAAAAAAAAAAATTAAAATCCGGAGTTATCAGTTCCGGATTACACTGAGAGCGATCTCCCCCACAAACGAGCGATCGCGCTCTCTATTTATTACGGAAAATATTATTTTCCTCATTTTATTTCTTTTTTGGAAAAAAAAAATAAAAATAGAATCCGGAATTGGTAACGCCGGAGTACACTTGAGCGATCGCTCTATTTAATGGCGCGATCGCCCCCTATTTACGGAATTATTATTTTGGGAAATTCAATTTTGGAAAACAAAAAAAAAAAAATCAAATCCGGAATTGGTAATTCCGGATTTCATAATCCGGAATTACCAATTCCGGATTTCAAGTCAAAAGTGCTAGTTTGGTACTTAAGTTTTTGAAAATGTTATTTTGATATATAAATTTTTAAAAAGCTATATTTAAAAAAAA
Source organism: Adenophora triphylla var. japonica (assembly GCA_022495995.1). NCBI lineage: Eukaryota > Viridiplantae > Streptophyta > Magnoliopsida > Asterales > Campanulaceae > Adenophora > Adenophora triphylla. Next base: position 150,252 of record JAFEMH010004787.1, read on the forward strand.
AATCACCAATTTATTATATAAATAAAAATTCTCTTGACCACAATGTTAATTGTTTTACGCTTCGGCCAACCTTAAAAGAAGTGTCAGTATCTTATTACTAGTAAAATAAAATCAAAATATGTTTATGTCATGTATACAGGTGTGAAAAACAGAAAAATAAAATAAAATCGATAAACTTGAATGCTTAGACATAAACTCCATAGTTTGACTTGAAAAAACATGACTTTGATCCAAATCAATGACAAATTCAAAAAGCGCGGTTGCTACAACAAAATGCATCTGATTTCCTATCATATTATATATGAAAATTGATTACTAAACGTTTTCTGCTCCTGAAATACTTAATTGTTGAGGAAACTTCTCTAAGAGATAGCAAGTATAGCAAAGCCATTACTTTCGGTAATCACCGGACTATAAAGACAGGATGAAGTAGAGAGAGAGAGAGAGAGTACCTACATAACAGCAGCACCACCCATTAATCAGCAAGAGATCAACACTTCTAACCATAGAGAGATCATGAGCAGCAAGTAAATCCTTTTCATCACCAGCTTGCCACATCTGAAGAAAAAAAAAAGGAGAGAGAGAGACTAAAGGTACTGTCAGAAAGCCCTAAATCCATTTAAGATCCTCAAATTTAGTATCCCATAAAGCAAAGTCATCCATCTGCTCCAACACCATGTCACAAAAGTGCCGGATCAATGTGCCTGCCTCGACCATCAATAATATTTAGATGGACTGAACCTCCAATTTCCTCACTAGCCAGTTCAAAAATGTACAGCATATGATACCTTATACACCCTTTACCATTCCTAATTTTATACTCCCTCCGTTCCTAAATTAATGTCGAAAAAAGTTTCAAATTTGCTCTTAACCCCCTCCGTTCCTAAATTAATGTCGAAAAAAGTTTCAAATTTGCTCTTAACCAAGAGCAAATATGAAACTTTTTTCGATATTCATTTAGATAGACAGGAGTATTATTTAAATGCAGTAGATTCAAATAGTACTGGCTCAATAACACAGATTTAAGAAAAATGGCAGAAGATTTTGAAGTAGTTAGTATAGAATATGTAATATAGACAGGAAATTCCACATCCGTAATCTTTGCTGTTACCCTTCTAGGAATCATGCAGACTGTCAGCAGATGAGCCACGTTTCAATTAGGACGAAATATACAAACTGCATACGGATTAGATAGCTTAAGAACTTCGACATGCAAGAATGGTTATACAACGCATATCCAATCAATTCACGGGACATCAAAACTATAGATTCTTTCTTTTGATCTACTTATAACCAGTGTAGGCATTTACCAATGGCAGATTGGCTGTTGCTATAATGGAAATAAATAAATAAATAAATAAATAAATGATAATCTGCTCAAGTTGAAAAAAAACTCAGTAAAGGGTAACCTATAAAAAAAATGATAGGCAATAGAGGATTACCTTTCACTGAAATAAACAATACTAAGGACAAATAACTGCATAAACTCAGAATAAAGATTGGCATCGGTTATGTGTTCTAGTACATCTAGACTTCGTTTCAACTCAACTACAAGCTCATTGGTCAACTTCCATAGCCTGGGCAGCTTTAGCCTTAGCCAAGGGAGTCAATTTGGTCTTCAACTTCTTCTTCCCCACCGTGAAACCGCTACCTTTCTTTTTCTTTGCCCCACCGTCTACCTGATATATATATATATATATATATATATATATAAAGCGTAACAAAGCATGATTAGAAACACTACATGAACCAAAAAAAAAAATGAAACTACACTCTCCTTTCCCGCCTCTAAAAGTAGCCTCAGTTTTCAACTTAAAACACAACAGAAACCAGAGCATAATTATTGGAACAAACTTATAGTGTTTTTCTCCATTTCACTTGAACTTTAGATTTCAATTTTAATCCTAACGATAGCACATAAATCATAAGTCAAAAGATGCAATTTTTCGACATAAAATGCAACAATCCTCAAATCTTACTTGCATCAAGTAATTTGACAAGCAATTCATAATCAATGACCAAAAACCCTAAACCCCAAAAGCTAAAAACGGATGAGATGGTAGAAAGAAAATCTACTTTCATCTTGTTCTTCTTGGCATTAAGCTTCTTTGCCTTCTTTTCTTTCTCCTGTTGCTCTCCTGTTTTCCCAGAGAAAATAAACATATGAGCCCAAGAACAATACCCAATAAGTAATTTCACAACCCATTGTAATTCCATCCCATTCCACCCCAATCAAGTATAAATTTCATTGGAAATAAGAATAATGATTATTGGGTAACAAACGAGAACTTAAAAGAGATAAAAAGAGATGGGGATTGAGAAAGAATACTTCGGAGCTCGAATTCGTGTTGTTTCTTTCTGAGAGATAAGTTGTTCTTCTTCGACATGGCGGTCTCTCTGCGCCGGCGGCTCTTCTGATCTCTGATTTAGGTTATTGTAGAGAGATGAACCCTAAACCCTTCTTTTTTGAACGCAATTCAACCTGGATATTCCGGAAAAGTCCTTATTATTATGATGACTAGTAGAACTAAAATTAGTTTAATAGTTAAATTATGAAAGTCAATTTCAATAAAATATTAGCCTTTTTTTGGTCTTGTCTTTTAAAAAAAATGTGAATAAGCGTAATAAATTTATATTACAATAAGGAATGGTAGTAACCGTCGAGACAAAGAGCGACTAGGATTGATTTTCAGAAAATAGATCAGACTGCCTAAAACTAACCTAATTAACCCACTACTGATAACTTCTCTACAGTTTCTTAACTTCTATATGCATCTGCGTTTTCTTCCCCACTGCTTCTTCTCTCCCCTCTCTCTCTCTCTCTCTCTCTCTCTCTCTAGATATTCTATAATCACTCAATTGTGTAAGCAGCACCCATTTCTTCTCCCTTGACACAGCTTCTTCTCCCCCCCTCTCTTTCTCTCTCTCTCTCTGGATTTCACCCTTGAAGGAGGCCTGTATGCTTTGCTCGCGACAGTGGTGTTTGAGAAGATGGGTTGTGAAGTCGCAAAGGGTTTTGGTTTTTGCCGTAGGTTGTGGAGCTGTGAACACTTCTATTGCATTTCTCAGATTTGGAATAGCCAACAAACTACACTTCTATGCGGGACTGCTGAAAAAATCTTATTTGTCCATGGTTATATAATTGTTTTATCTCTCTAATTACAACTGTTTTTTTTTAGATTCTCTCCAATTAAAGACAATATTTTTTGTTGAGATTTCTGGCCAAATGCTCGGAATGAAACTCCAGGTAAGGCCATAAGGATGGTTTTTGTCAATTGCAATTATGTTCTACTTTGATTTTCATTTGAAAAAATCCTTATGGCATACTAAGTTCCCTTTCTTTTTTTGAGACAAAATGCATGAGAACTAGAGGTTAGTCTTAAGATTGAAGAGGGCTAAGATTATTTTAATTGCCTTCAATAAGATTTGCAATCATTCAAAAATTGGTTTTTGGTTAGCGTAGTCTAATTGGAATAAGATGTAGTGCCTTTTGGAGTAAAGAGATTTTGTGAATGGTGTTGGGATTGGAGCCAAAACCAAGGAGAGGATCAAAACCATGGAGGAGCAGAAAATCGGGACGGACTGTCGAGGTGGGCGACCGCCCATAGGGGAGGTGGGCGACCGCCCAGTAGTACAGAATGTTGGCGGACGTTTTTCTGCAAGTGGCTTGTAAGGAAACTTGGAGGGGAATTAATTTGGTAACAAATTAGTATTCCTATTTGTGTGATACTCCTTCCGTGTCAAGGACTCCGGGTGAATCAGGTTTTGATTAGGAATAGGTTTTGTATCCCTATAAATATATTGTGACTACCACCATAATATTTGTACCAAAGAGGGGAAAAGTTAGGATATCAAGGAGAGCCACAAAATAGTATCTAGGAGGGGGCCGGGGGCCTAGGAGAGCCATGGGGGCGATCCTACAACCCGGCCATGACTGTGTTATTTTGTGTGTTCTTGGGGAGGTGAGATAATATATATAAGAGATTGCTTATGGAGAGTTACTATGCTAGATCTGTGTGAGTGCATATGTAAAGTTGTAATCCTTCATATATTATTATAGTGATGTCCTGGCTTGGTGCCTCCGGATGTAGCCACAGGTGGTGGTGAACCGGGTTAACAATTCTTGTGTTATTGTGTGTGTGGTGTTCTTGTTCTTTCATATTATCATGTGTTGATTTATTTTCTCCATGTTGATGACTGCTAGTATGGGCTAGTGGATGTGGTGATCCCCCCAATTTCACAACAAATGGCAGACACATTAGCACTCCAAGGAATGCTCATTCATGTAATGGTGGTGAAGATTATACATTTGTATGGGGGCCTTGAGCGTAAGCAACATCTGGTAATCATGAAGTGGCTCTTAGCTGTGATTTGGGGGAATCTGTATCAATTTTCAATTTTTGTTCTCTAATAAGAAAATGAGAATAGGTGCATCGGGGTTAAAAGATAGAATGAAAGAGAGTAGTTTTGGGGAAGAAAGAAAGCGATAAAATACTCCAGGTGGGTATTTATAATTAATTCATTAAACAAGACGATATAGGCATTGATTTTGGAAACAGCGAGTTTGGTGAAGAGACTACTCCATTAGCAATTTATTTATTTTCTCTATAGTGAGACGAGGGTGTACAATTAACTAATTCTCTTTCTATAAAGAGAAGTGGGGATGCTTTGGTTTATAATTGTAATTTAGGAAGAAATACAACTTTAAAAATATGATTTTTCACATAAATATGTTTAGTAAATTATTTTAAATTGCAAATTAGTGTACTACCTCCGTCCCAAAATGAATGTACAAGTTTTCTCTTGATCAAGAGTAAATTTGGATATTCATTTTAGGATAGACGGAGGGAGTGTATTTGTTGGAAGTGAAAGGAACAATTGATGCCAAGGCATTTGGCGGAGGAACTGCAAATTATATCCCATGCGTGCTGTTTCAGAGGTCCACTCAAGCACTCTTCCTCTGTTCAACCATTCAATTCGAGGATGCATACCGACCTATCTGTTGGTACTCTTCCTTAATGCATGATTTTTATTATTAAAGTCATTGGATTTTGGTTGGGTAATCAAATAAGCAGATTCATTATTTTGTCACAATTCGCTCATCTACTTTGGTGTTGTAATTCGTTGTCTTCATATCTGCTGGTTTGACAAAAAAAAACATTTAATTTCAAGCTCATTCAGATGGAGGGAGTATGAAAATTCTTTTAGCAATTATCAAGTGTAGACTGTGAACTTTAATTAACCTAACATTTTACCGTAGTTGTGATTTTGTGTATGCCTTCAGTTCAGTTCTTCGAAATGCTTTGGATAACTATAAACTTATGTTTATTTATGTAACTTTATTTAATTCCTTTTGTCTCTCTTTCTTGTGTTGTGGATTTGAAGGCAAAGAACTGCAATGTCATCGAAGAAGGGACATGTGCTCTTTACTTGACTAAAACAGTTGAAGTACATTACAATGCCCATGGACTATGGTGGAGTAATTAGTTGAGTTAATTTAAGCTCAGTTAATTTAAGCATCATTTCTTTGTGTGGATGTAAATTTAAACCTTCACCTCTCTGTGATGCTTTATAAAACAAGATTGATTTTTTAGTACTCTAATGAATATCCAATTTTGTTCTCGATTAAAAACATTATTTAAAATTTATATCGGAACGGAGAGGATTTTCAGTCAATTTATATTTTATTATCTTCATGATTTATTGTTGACTTTCTTCAAAATAATTAAGGCTTAGAAACTTTCCATTTAATTTTCAACTCTAAAGCTATTCCTTTTTACTATTAGGTTACTTTATACATGTAACTTTCAATTATATATCTTTGATGTATTTTTACATATATTTTTTTGTTTTTTGATTTTATTTTCATATCATCAACACACAGTGAAAAAAATAATTTTAAACGAACACATTTAGCAGAAGTGACTCGTGCCTTGGCACGGGTTATTAGTACTAGTAAGTTTTATATTTGAGCTGTCATATTTAGTTGAGTTTATAAGAACACTAGAATAAGTCCGTGTCCGAGGACACATTTTTTTTTTTAATTAATCCCGTGTTCGAGGATACATTTTTTTTTTTTTAATTTAAAAAAAAAAATTAAAGGGCAAAATGGGAAAGGGACAAATGTATGAGGGCAAAATGGAAAATTCGGCACTTGATACTGTTCATTCAACTGTAGCAAGTACCGTTCCCATTTATACTATAGATAATATATTTGTTAAAAAAAAAAAAAAAGTAGCCACATGTGTGTATCATTCAATTGTCAAGGGTAAACTGGTATTTAAAATGTCTGAGGTATTTTCGTGAAATTTTGAAAATGTCGCATCTTTTAATTTTTATGGCAATTAACAGTACACCCAAGCGATAAACTGCAAAATTAATTATTTATTTTTAAATTAATTTTTAAAAAAACGCAGTGAAAGAAGAATTTACACAAAAACAAAATGAGTTAAATATTTAAAAAATATATATTTAAAAAATAAAGAAAAAGAAAAAGATATAAGGCCATATCTCATATGGACAACTAAGAAAAATCTCACCTAATGGGTCTTGGCCCAGTGGTATAATGGTGGCCTTCCGAAGGGGAGGTCACCGGTTCGATTCCCCCCAAGGGGAATCTTTGTGGTTTAATTCCTACCTTGGGTTTCAGGGTCCTTAGCAGTCCCCCGGGGCACATTCGTGCAGTTAAGGAAGTAGCACTACTGGGCTTGCAACATCAGTGTGGGGAGTTCAAATCTTGGCAGGAGCACTGGAGCAGCCATTTGGTGTTGTGAAAGTGATGTAATTGTCTCGGCAGGAGCAGCTGGAGCAGCCATTTGGTGTTGTAAGAGTGTAAATGCCTTGTAGGAGGACTCCCTTGGGGCCAGGAGTATAAGGGATGCTGTCACCCTGGCTGCATAGGGCATATCCCGCGATTTATCTCTGACAGCATAATGAGGGGCCGGTACCTGGTGGTCCAGGATTTATCCGGCGAAGCTGGGGAACCTGGGTAATCAAAAAAAAAAACTAAGAAATATCTCCTTCAACTATTTGTCATTTATGCAATTAGTCCCTGCATCCAATTTTAAAATAATTAAATGAATATGAATAATTTAATTCTGTATAATAGTGATCAAAATAAATTAGAAAGTTACATTATTTGATTCATTGTTAAATTGGAATGATAATTACAACATTAATATGCAAAGTGATATAATATATTCCTCATGATCTTAGAAAATTAAAGTAAATATTTATTAGTCCATAAAATGCCGAATATACATAGAAAAAATGGAAAATTTGTAATTGAATGAAATAAAGAGGAAGAAATATAAATAATTGAACACGCTTGAAGTTTGAATACTAAAAAATTAGGCAATTTGAAACTTAAATCTACTTTACATAAATAAATGGTGATATCCAACACAATAAATACATTTTCCTAAAATATTTGTAAGGCTAAAGTTTAAAAATCTAACAATTTGATATTTTGCGTTTAAAAAACTGATGTTGCAAGAATCGTGCTTATCAATCTCCGTCCAGCCGCAAGACTAATCACTTGGCTTTTTGACCTGAAACAATGAACCCACGACTAGCCGGAATGGTCTCCGGCGAAGACCCTCGGGCGTGAGAATAAGTATGGTGTATAGAGAGCTAATAAGTTATATGGAACAATGTATTCTCAAATAACCAAAAAACAATTACCTTGAAACGGTTGACGTTGCCTTGTATTTATAGTAGTTGATGAGAGATATAATTGTGATAGGATTGCATGAAATCCTTATAATCTCGGATCAGATATACATAAGATCTCGTGTCCATAAATAATTCCTGGTTTGTAGGGAGTCCGTTATGGAAAGAGTTGTATTCACGCTGGGACTCTGTGGGTCGTCACGTGCTGTGATAGGTCGAGGTCGCCTGCTGGGTCTAGGTCAACCTGATTGATGGATAGGGTCGGACCATACCCGAATATAATCTGGATCGTAATGTCGGATCAAGCTAGGTCGGGACCATCTGAGGTCGAACAATGAGCTAGGTCGACTGATCTTGCTGATGGTCCTTGGGCCTGATAATAATTGGGCCTAGCCAACTGGAAATGTGGTGGCAATAATATGTAGATAACTGGGCTTGGTCGTTGGGCCTAGCCCATCACTTTTATTCCGTTCAATGGCCCCCAACTTTCTGAGTTGATATTTGTCGACTAGGAAGTTAAGGAATTGTTGATGAAGTTCGATGGAGGTCGTAGGTCGATGCTCGAACTGATGGTTGGTCGACCAATGATGACGTGGCTTAATCATGGATGTTGACTGCGGACGGTTGGATTGGTAGAAGAGCCGTATTTTCTGTAATCATTGCTATTTTGACGCTTGGAAACTGCCTCGGAAACCGCTTCACCGCATTAATTGTGATGGAACCGTTTGAATTTTCCCTTTTCCGTTTCAATTAAGGAAAAATATAATAGGGGAAAAACCTTTTCCTTTTCGAATTTTTACAATCTCTGAACTTTGGATATTCCCAGCAAGAGCAGCGACTCAGCAACTGGTGTTTTCAACATACCCGAACCTTCGTCTCTTGTAGTAAACCCTTCTTCACCAAAATCAGTTAAGGTACCCTTCTCATCTCCTTGCTTTTAAGCTTAATTTCTGTTTTTCCTTTGATTCTGCCATGGCTAGGACCTTTAGTAGTGAACCTGGAGCTTGGTATGGCTATTGTGCTACGAACCGTAGGGTATACAAGTGTCTAGGTAGAATGTGGAAGGAGATGCCCATTGAGGAGTGCGTTACCATTCTGACTAGGTGGGGCTTGCAATTTAATGAACCTGAGCTTCATGTAGGAGATGTAGGAGATGAATTAGGCGATTTTGCGATTGACAACCCAAGAATCGTTAGTTTTCACCTTTTCCATGAACTGCTTAATCACTTGGTGTTGTGCTACATTAGGGGACCCCAAAAACCTTTTTTCCTTAGAAATAGTCAAAGCTTCCCAGGGGAATCTAGGTCGCCCTTAAGTAGGTCATATAAGTTTGTATCTAGGACTGATTCCCATGTTTCTTCTTCTTCAGATATGTCGACCCAGGCATCAGCGAGCTACTCCTCTGGCAGGATCGTGGATGCGTTCTGCTCGAAGGTTGTGCCAGGTCGCAATGAAAGGGGGTATGTGGCCCCTAGGCCAGAGTCTAGTAAGAAAGGGGTTGACTCAAGGCTAGATCTCCTCTACAGCTTTTTTGAAGTAAGTAAGCAAGATTATCAACTTACTCATATTACTCCTAGAGAGAAGAAGGCCCACGGGTGGGCGCATTGGGCGATGGATCCTACGAGAGTGGCCTTCTTCTTTGGCCGATTTGAAGCTGGGTTAAGACTCCCGCTGGACCCCTTTATTTGTGAGTTTTTGGAGTGTATGAATGCTGTCCAGATGCAGATAGGAGCCAACTCTTGCAGGGTGCTAATATGCTTTGCCATGGTATGTCGCTTCCTAGGGTACGAACCTTGTATGAAGGTTTTTAGAGAGTTTTTCAAGGTGGCTTTTGACAAGATAACCCTAGGGTATAGTACCCCAGCTAGGACTAAGGCCCCTAAGCTGTTTGTCAATTTGCCCGATATGGTGACGGGTTGGAATACCCACATGATCTTGGTCGAAAGTCGATCTGGCTGGGAATTTCCTCTTCCCAATGAGGAATCCAAGGAGTTGACCGAGGAGGAATACTGGGATCCTGATTGGTGTAAGGATCTGTCTGACAGGCTGCGCTTGATCGCTAGTAGGGGTCCAATTAATTGGGCCTGCTAGGGAGCAACAAGAATAACTTTATTCAGGCTGGGATGATGCTGGGAGATGAAGATGTAGCTCCCCTAGCTCTAATTGTGAGAGGTCCCATGTATCCTGACTGGGTAACCCATGCACTAGGGAAATTTTCTGATAAGTGTGGATTATGTCGCAAGACCCTCGACTACTGTAGGATAAATGGCGAGCACGTTGGTGGTAAGTAATTACTGGCTTTTATCCCTTAGCTTGTCAATTGATTACTCGTATGTAGAACATTAGTTCGTACATGTTTTTGCTCGTATGTAGAACTTTAGCTCGTACATACATGTAGAACTTTAGCTCATACATATTTTGTTCACTTGACAGAGTCTTGATAATTTATTTTTTCCTGTTTTTTGCAGTACTCACTCCTGAATAGCAAGCAAACATGGGTCGCATCGTAAGCACCAGTCAACGGAAGAAAAGTGCCAAGAGCCATGGTGTAGCTAATGCTCGAGCTGGTAGAGAGAATGAGGCTGAGGAGAGAAATAAGTTGTTGCCCAAGGAGGGAGTGGGGATGGTCCCCCTTGAAGAGATGGAGACTGCAGACCTGCGAGCACTGAGTCTCCTAAAGATCAAGTCGCTGGTGCTGAGGTAGCTGAGCAAAGTTCTGAGCCGATGCAAGAGGATGATCCTCCAGCTAGGGGCAAGACTCCTGTGATCACTCTGGAGGATGAAGAGGAAGAGGAGGACGACCGTCCTCTTAGTACGAAGAAAAGGTCCAAACCAAATCCCTTAGCTGATAAAGGGAAAGCCACTGGCAGCAGCAATCAACCCCCACCATTCCAGCCTCCTATTTCGAGCTAATTCAGGCTCATGTGGACAAATTGAGCGATGTTCCTTTACTTACTGGAGTGGATAGCTCGTGCAGGGAGTATCCCGAGCTAGAGTTTGGGAAGGCCATGGTGAGGCGGGCTGCTGATCAGGATCTGGTGGGCAAGTTTGCGAGCAAGGGTTTGACTGCAGAGGTGTTTAAAGCCAGGTCGGGGCTGGTCCACTTTGAGGTAATACATTGATTTTTCGTAACTGTCGCTTTTCCTTCTTGCTCACATAGTTATTTTGAGCGTTTTTTCAGTCGATCTGATCCTTGAACTTTCTTTGGTGTAGGCACTTGCCATGGTCGAGCTGGCCGCTAGCTATTGGAAAGCTGCAGAGGAGCAGGAAAAACTTGCTAAGGCTATGCTTGGCCGAAAATTTGTCTAGCTAGAGAAGCTGGAGGGTGCGCATGCCAAGCTGAGAGAAGAGCACTCTGATTTGGATGCTGCTTATGAGGTCCAGAAGTTGGTTAAAGAGACTGCAGTAAAGGCCAAGGACGAAGCTTTGGAAAAATTGGGGGAGCTCGAGAAGGAGGTCGCGGAGACCAAAGCTGAGCTTGAGACGACCAAGAAGGTGCTCCATAGCCGAGATGACTTTCTAACGAAGCTACAAGAAGATCACGCTGCAGCTCGTGCTAACTGGAAGGAGGAGGCTGACGTCCAAGTCAAAGCTGTCGTGGAAGCTTATAAGGATAGCGACGAGTGTTTCAACAATATTCAGAGCCAGGCCTTCACATTTTATGATGTTGGTCGACGCCACATGGCTCGACGAATTCTGGTTGACCCCTCAGTCGATATTCCTCTTGAACAATTGGCAAAGTGGGCCTCACAAGAACAATATGATATGCAAGCCCGCCTAGGACATCCCCAAGTTCCATATAACGACAACGATTTGGCTGCCATTGCTAAAGAGGATGTCGTGCTGGAGGCTGAGCCCTGGGTCGCTCCTCTTGTCGACCAAGTGAACTTTAATACCATACTCAAAGAGTTCGAGAATGCCGAAGAGCCAGCTTTTAACGATGACACCCCAAAGTATGCGTTTACTGACTCTGGAAAGCTTAATGACCTTCAGCAACAAGAGAAGGATTTGGGTGATCTGGCTACTACTAGCGATCCAACTGACATCGATCAAGCAGTTTGACTTTTCTTGAACATTTAGATGGTTGTGTAATGAAACAAGTCCCAAAACAATTTTTTGCTGTTAATTATGTAATCAATGCCTTGGCCCAATTTTTGGGAGGCATTTTTAACTTGACAAGTTTTTTGATCGTACAAGTTCTGGCCCGCTTTGGGGGACTTGCTTTTTATTTAGTCGTAGTTGACTTTTCATTTGAACTAATTTATCTTGATCTTTGTATGAATGTATGTCGAACTAGATTTGACAGGATAAATGAGATCGTTACGAGCCATTGGTCAGACTGTTCTTAGAAATAAAGTCGACCTAATACTTGGCTCATTGGATAGATGAGATTGACTAGGAGTCGAATCATATTTGAACGAGGTCGACTATGAATTGGACCTGTTAGGGGAACAAGGCTGGCTAAGAATCGAGCCTGTTAGAACGAAGTCGACTAAGAGTCGGACTTGTTAAATAAACGAGACTGATTTAGAATCGAGTCTGTTTAAAGGAACGAGGCTAACTAAGAGTCGAGCCTGTTAGAACAAAGTCGACTAAGAGTAGGACTTGTTAAATAAAGGAGACTGATTAAGAATCGAGCCTATTTAAAGGAACGAGGCTGACTAAGAGTCGAGCCTGTTAGAACGAAGTCGACTAAGAGTCGGACTTGTTAAATAAACGAGACTGATTAAGAATCGAGCCTGTTTAAAGGAACGAGGCTGACTAAGAGTCGAGTCTGTTAGAACGAAGTCGACTAAGAGTCGGACTTGTTAAATAAACGAGACTGATTAAGAATCAAGCCTGTTTAAAGGAACGAGGCTGACTAAGAGTCGAGCCTGTTAGAACGAATTCGACTAAGAGTCGGACTTGTTAAATGAACGAGACTGATTAAGAATTGAGCCTGTTTAAAGGAACGGGGCTGACTAAGAGTCGAGCTTGTTAGAATCGATGCACAGATGTAACACAATTTTTGATTGAATAAAACTGCAACTTTATTGAAGTAGTAGCACGATTACATAGAAAACGGAGAGCTAGAACTAGAACTAAACTCAAACTTGAAAACGGAAACTAACTTTGAAACTGAACTAGAAAGCTGAACTAGAAGTAGTATCTGATAAGGTGGGTAGCATGCCACGGGTGCTTCAGCTCGTCACCATCTAGATGGGCGATCATGTAAGTTCCCTCCTTGATAATTCGAGTAACGATGTAGGTACCTTCCCAGTTGGGAGATAACTTGTTCATCTGAGTTCTCCTTCCAGTTGACTCGATCCTCCTTAACACATGGTCACCTACTTGGAATGATCTCATCTTTACTTTCTTATCGTGATAGCACTTGGTTTTCTGCTTGTAATTGACCATCCGTAAATGAGTTGTATCTCGCTTCTCATCAATCAAATCCAAATCGATCAACCTATTGACCTCGTTCTGTTCTTGGTCGAAGAAAACTACTCTAGCTGTGGGAACTTGTAGCTCGGCAGGTGTCATGGCCTCTGATCCATATGTAAGAGCAAAAGGGGTTTCCCCTGTAGGCCCCCGAGTGGTTGTGCGAACTGCCCAGAGAGCAAGGGGGAGTTCGTCCAACCAGTTGCCACGTCGACCAACCAAACCCGTCTTAAGTGTAGAAAGGACCAGCTTGTTTGAAGCTTCAGCTTGGCCGTTACCTTGAGGATAGGCGACTGACGACTTCCAATGCTTGACTCCTACTCTGTTCATTTCCTCTTCGAAAGTTGTAGAGAACTGTAGGCCGTTGTCCGACACAATAGCTCGAGGAATCCCAAAGCGGCACCAGATAAAGTCGTGGATAAAATTGATAGAGTTTTCCTCAGTAATCCTGGCTAACGGCTTGACTTCGACGCACTTGGTGAAGTAATCAATAGCAACGATCATGTACTTACAATTTCCGCGGGCGGGTGGGAAGGGTCCGATCAAATCTACTCCCCACATATCGAAGGGCCAAGTTGCGACCACCGGAGTTTGCTCGGTTGTAGGCAATGAGGTAGGTTGGCAAATCTTTGACACTGATCACACCCTTGAACGAAGTCGTGAGCGTCAGCCCTCATGTGCGGCCAACAATAACCTAATGTAATCAACTTGTCGGCCAAAGTTCTGGCCCCCGGGTGTCCACCACAAACCCCACTATGTACCTCGTACATCAGCTGAGTAACTTCTTGAGGGTGAACACATCTTAATAATGGCTTAGTGTAGGACCTCCTGAATAACGCGTTTCCTTGAATAACGTACCTCGGAGCCTTTTTCTTGACAGCTCAAGTTGTCTTCTCATCATCAGGTAGCTCGCTGGTCTCTAAATAAGCTCGCATTTCCTCGATCCAGCACTTGGTGTAGACCCAATCTCTAGTAGTATCCTCCAGGCATTGAATCTGAACTCTCATAAGCTGGATGTTCAAGGTAAGAGATAGGCTCCCCATGCTGCTCGTCCGATGTAGCCAGTTTTGAGAGTAGGTCGGCCAATTCATTGTCATCTCGACCAACCCTCTGTATCTCCCAAAATTCCAAGTCTTTGATTAGCTCCTTTACCAGGTCGCAGTATTTGACCAAGGTAGGATTCAGCACCTCGTACTCTCCTCTGAATTGGTTGACTATCAACTGAGAATCACAGTAAGCCACGATCTTGGTTGCCCCAAAACACTTTGCATATTCGATGGCTGCGACCAAAGCTTCATACTTGGCCTGGTTGTTAGATGCTTCAAACTTGAATCTCAGGGCTTCCTCGTAGACTGTTCCTAATTCTGGCTCGATTAATACAATCCCAGCTCCACTAACGCTCTTTGTTGTCGACCCATAAGAGTATACTTTCCAGCAATCGTCGGGCAAACTTATGGTGGGCTATGTTGCTGGCTCCTTTCCTTTTACCTTCTCCTTCTGAGCTCGTACTTCGCTATCTTCCTTGGTGAACGTAAGCTCGACCAAGAAATCTGCCAAATCTTGAGATTTCAACGCCTTTCGAGGCCTATACTCGATGTCAAATTCTGTGAGAGCAATTGACCAGTTGAGTAATCAGCCTGAACTTTCTGGATTATGTAGGATCTTCCTCAGAGGTGCGTTAGTAAGCACGACAATCGGGTGAGCCAGAAAATAAGCTCGCAACTTCCTGGAAGCCACGACCAAGGCATATGCTACCTTCTCCGCATTATAATATCTGCCTTCTACATCGGATAAGTCCTTGCTTACATAATATACGGGCTTCTGAAGCCCTCCTTCTTCTCGAACTAGAACAACGGCCACAGCTTGATCGCCCACAAATAGATAGATGAACAAAGTCTCCCCCATAATCAGGCTGCTTAACAACGGTGGGGAGGCAAGATACTCCTTAAGTTGCTGGAACGACGAATGACATTCGGTCGTCCACTCAAAATTTTTTGTCCCCCTCAAAGATTTAAAGAAGGGGAGAGACCTTTCTGCCGACTTAGCAATAAAGCGACCTAGGACTGCTACCCTACCATTTAGTCGCTGCATCTCCTTGATAATTGTAGGCTCCTTCATGTCAACCAGAGCCTTGATCTTTTCTGGATTGGCTTCAATACCCCGCTGAGAAACCATAAAGCCAAGAAATTTGCCAGCTGCCACCCCGAACACAAACTTACTCGGGTTAAGCTTCATGTCGTTTGCCCGCAAATTGGCGAACGTTTCCCTTAGGCCGACCACATGACGTCCGACCTTTGTTTTGATGACCATATCATCGACGTAAGCCTCCATGTTTCGGCCAATTTGGGAGGCAAAAACTTTGTTGACCATCCTCTGGTAGGTCGCTCCTGCATTCTTCAAGCCGAATGGCATCATAGTGTAACAATAGATACCCCCAGCAGCTTGGAAAGCCATCTTCACTATATCATCCTCGTTCATCTTAATCTGATGATAGCCCGAATAAGAGTCGAGGAAGCTCAATGTGGTATGCCCAGCTATTAAATCTACAAGCTTGTCAATCCGAGGTAGAGGATAGCTATCCTTTGGGCAGGCTAGATTAAGGTTGGTGAAGTCGACACACATACGCCATTTGCCATTAGATTTCTTCACCATTACCATGCTAGCTAGCCAGGTAGTATGAGAGTCCTCCTTGATGATACCTGCACTTAAAAGTTTTTGTACCTCAAGTTTGATCGCTTCCTCTTTGTCGCGAGCAAAACTTCGCAGCTTCTGTGCTTTATGTTTCATGGTCGGATTAACTTCTAGTCTATGAACAGCGACCTCTTCCTTTATTCCCTTTATGTCTTCTACTCGCCAAGCAAAAACATCACTGATCTCCTTTAGTATCTTGACAATTTCTACTCTTTCTTCAGCTGACAACTGCTTACCAATCTGAATTTTTTGTTCGGGATAGGAAGGATTTGTTATCACTGCTTCTAGCTCGTCAACAACTTCTAACTCTGGACCATCTCTAAATTGTAGGGTCTCGATAATGATCTCAAGAACCCTCTGTCTCTCTTCGGTCCCCAAGTGTGGAGCTTCTTCAACAATCATGTCATCCAGTTCAGCCGCGATCTCACTAGTGGTGGCCCCCGAGTTATTATTGATCTGTAGGCATAGCTCGCCTATGAAGACTTGGTCGACCATAACTGCATCTGAATCGACCATGGTGTTTTGGGAGGGACATGTCGGCTCAGTCATGACATCGTCATGTGAGTGATAGGTCCCCTCTTTCACGCAGGTGATTGTAGATAGTCGTGAAGTTGTGGTGACAGATTTCGATAGCTTCAAGTAACCTTCAAGAGTATCAATCTCTAGCTCCCTCTTCTTTCTCATTCGAAGGACATGATCGAGGTAAGCTCGAGCTGTACTTTGCACGCATCCTACTCCAGCTAGCGTGGGGAACTTAACTCGCTGATGGGGAATGGAAGCCACCACTCCAAGTGCGACCTGGCCAGGGATACCCAAAATAGCAGCATAATCACTATTTACATCAATAACAATAAATGTTACCTTAGTAGTGACTCTGAATGGATGTTGGCCTATATCAACGTCCAACTCGATCTGCCCCTTAGCGTCCACCCTGTGGTTGGTGAAGCCTTCAAGTCGAACATCATATGGTGACAGTTGCTCCTTTGAGAGTCCCATTTCCTTGAACGTCTTGTAGAAAAGAATATCCTTGCAGCCCCCGTGTCTATCAAGAGTCTACTCCTCGTACACCCATCAATCAATCCTGGGATAACGAGAACTTGCTCTCCGGCAGCCATGTTGGTCTCTAGCTCGTCCGGATAGAAACTGATCACCTTATCCCTGATGTAGCTTCTAGGCGGCAGTCTAGGGCTGTTACGCGAACCGAACATGCTCGGGCTCAGTTCGGGATCGGCTCGTAAAAGCTCGAGCTCGAGAAGGCTCAAGTCTAACTCGAGCTCGACCAGATTTTCAGGCTCGAATTTTTTTCGAGCCGACTCGAGCTCGGCTCGTTTGTTCGGCGAGCTTTGATCGGGATCGACTCGTTTAAGCTCGGATCGGGATCGGCTCGTTAAAAGCTCGAATAAAAATTTTCTCAAATGATTCGAGCTCGAGCTCGAGACCGAGCTCGGCTCGATAAGCTCGACTCTGATTTCTTTGTTATACTTTCATTTGTTTAGTTTTTTTCTAACATTTTTTATATAACTTTTTGAAAAAAACTTCAATACTAAAAAAAGTCCAAAATATTTATTTCTATTCATAAAAAATAAAAAAACTATA
Source organism: Adenophora triphylla var. japonica (assembly GCA_022495995.1). Classification (NCBI taxonomy): domain Eukaryota; kingdom Viridiplantae; phylum Streptophyta; class Magnoliopsida; order Asterales; family Campanulaceae; genus Adenophora; species Adenophora triphylla. The sequence continues at coordinate 167,631 of JAFEMH010004787.1, forward strand.
CATTTATACATAAAAATTAAAAGATTTTGCCCGTCCATGATTTCTTTATTATACTTTCATTTGTTTAGTTTTTTTCTAACTTTTTTTATATAACTTTTTGAAAAAAACTTCAATACTAAAAAAAGTCCAAAATGTTTATTTCGATTCAAAAAAATATAAAAACTATACATTTATACATAAAGATTAAAGGATTTTACCCGTCTCTGATTTATTTATTATACTTTCATTTGTTTAGTTTTTTTCTAACTTTTTTTATATAACTTTTTGAAAAAAACTTCAATACTAAAAAAAGTCCAAAATGTTTATTTCTATTCATAAAAAATAAAAAAACTATACATTTATACATAAAAATTAAAGGATTTTACCCGTCCCTAATTTCTATATTATACTTTCATTTGTTTAGTTTTTTTCTAACTTTTTTTTATATAACTATTTGAAAAAAAAACTTCAATACTAAAAAAAGTTCAAAATATTTATTTCTATTGATAAAAAATAAAAAATTATACATTTATACATAAAAAATAAAGGGTTTTACCCGTTCCTGATTTATTTATTATACTTTCATTTATTTAGTTTTTTTTTAAATTTTGTAGTGGTAGTGGTGGTAGTAGTGGTAGTAGTAGTGGTAGTGGTAGTAGTGGTGGTAGTGGTAGTGGTGGTAGTGGTGGTAGTAGTAGTGGTGGTAGTGATAGTGGTAGTGGTAGTGGTGGTAGTAGTAGTAGCGGTGGTAGTGGTAGTGGTAGTAGTAGTGGTAGTGGTAGTAGTGGTGGTAGTGGTAGTACTGGTGGTAGTAGTAGTGGTGGTAGTGGTAGTTCTGGTGGTAGTAGTAGTGGTGGTAGTGGTGGTAGTAGTGGTGGTGGTAGTGGTGGTAGTAGTGATAGTGGTAGTGGTAGTGGTGGTAGTAGTAGTAGCGGTGGTAGTGGTTGTGGTAGTGGTGGTAGTAGTAGTGGTAGTAGTGGTGGTAGTGGTGGTAATGGTAGTGGTTGTAGTGGTAGTAGTAGTAGTGGTGGTAGTAGTGATATTGGTAGTAGTAGTTGTAGTAGTAGTGGTAGTGGTAGTAGTAGTGATAGTGATAGTAATGGTAGTAGTAGTGGTAGGGGTAGTAGTGGTGGTGGTGATGGTGGTGGTAGTGGTGGTAGTAGTGGTAGTAGTGGTAATCGTAGTAATTAGGAAAGTTATATTTCATGACTCACTAGTACAGATTTGAGCTTAGATAGCGCTTTTTTTTTAACTTAGATAGCGCTTATAAGCGCTATCTAAGCTAGCGCTATGCAAGTTAGCATAGCGCTTTTATAAGCTCTATCTAAGCTCCCAAACTTAGATAGCGCTTTTAAAAAGCGCTATTTAAGCACTTTTTTTATTTTGAAAAAAATCAACTTACATAGCGTTTTTTATGCGCTACACAAGCTCACGAACTTAGATAACGCTTTTAAAAAGCGCTATCTAAGCACTTTTTTTATTTCCAAAAATCATCTTAGGTATTTTATTTTTATTTTTTTTCCTGCTATTATATGAATTATAACCAAGAAATCAAATAAATAAAAATTAATATGAACTAAAAAACATTTCATTCAATAATAACAATCAACCTTTAATTTATTACAGCAATAATAATTCTTACAATCATCCACAAGAGTTATAAACTAACTAGTCTAACACCCGTCGCACGACAAGAAACTTTGACAAAAAATTTAAACAAACCAAAGAATGTCGCAGTCTAATTAATGGGCATCAAGAATGAAGAACTGCCAAAGATTAGCCATTCCAATAATTGGTGTCTGATACTGTTGGGCCATTCCAATACTTAGTGCCTGATACTTTTCAAAGTCTTATGCCACTTGATGTTCAATATCGGGCTTCCATACCTGCAAAATCGACAGATGATAAAAACAAGAAAATCCATAAGCAAAGATTAATAGTTTATGTCATTATAATCATCACCAAAAACAACAGATATGAAAAAAATTATATAAAACAGAACTCACATGTGATCCTCTACCCTTAAAAGGAAACGAAGATCGATGATCATATATAAGTATCTGCGCAATAGCAACAATGAGTATTTCATTCTGAAGTAGATATTTTCTAATCAATCATGCATAGTTTAGGCAATTTTGCTAAACAAATTCGGTGAGCATAGCAACTCCCTATCATAAGACCAAGGAAAACAGCAGGTTACAACATGATACAAATCATTTTTGAGATAGTACCACAACAAACAGTTCCAACTGTATCTCATTGTATTTTTTTACCGCAGCAACTATATTCATTTATTTCCAGTTAGAATCTTACTATTTCTACTCCCACAATGTGATTGCAGCGACAGAAAGATAAATTATCATGAAAAACATAAACAACCAACATTTTTTGGCATATCATTTTCATACCTCATCCTTCCAAAACAAGGCAATGTTCTTTGGAAAGAGTGGTGCCAAATGCAACAGGACCTGGAGCAACAGAAAACAACACATCAGGTAGCGCTTAATTGAGCACCTACATTTATCGTTTGTACCCTGCAAGCTACTTCAAATATTTAATGACATCCAAAAAGCCAATTTCAGTATTGTTATTCCCGCAAGTCTATTATTGGTTCAGTGTACATAACACAATTCATAGCTTTGAGTCATTTGAATTGCAATACTCCCTATGTCCCAAAATGATCTTCCCACTTTTTTTGCCGTTACTATGAAGGAACTTTGAGTAATAAATTTAGGTTGATATAATTAATTATACAAATGAAAATCTAAAACTGGTTATTCATACACCATCAACAATACTATCAGTAAAAAGTCTTAGATTTTAATCGGGTTAATTAAATCAATCTAAAATTATTTCTCAAAAATTCATTTGTAGTAACGGCAAAAAAATAAGATCATTTTGGGATGGAGGGAGTATATTATTTCTTATTTGCAAAAACATAGAACTCAAGACCCCAGCAGGCAAATTTCTAAGCAATGTAGCAGAGTACCCAGCGTAAAGACCCAAAATGCCATCTTTTTCCAAAATTCTCAATATAGACTACCCATACTAAAGCTGCAGATTACATGTAGACATGAATCTACCCATTCAGACATTTTAACAAACAGTTGAACTACAACTAATGACCAAATTGAACCAAAACTCAGAAAAGTGCAACAAAGAGTAAAAGAAAAGTAGTAAAATCGAAAATATATTTTTACCTCTGTAGTTCCTACTGCTTAAGAATTGATTGCTCTCAATAAAGATCCATAAAACGCCAGAAAATTGCAAGATGAGAGAGATCAAAGTCCCTAAAATTGAAAACAAAAAAATTAGACCTAAATCAAACCCAAACAAATTTGAAGAAAATCAACAAAGAAGGGGAAGAGAATGGAGTAGAACCAAAGAAAGGTGCGTTACCTGGAGGAGACGGGAGAGAACAGACGGAAAGATCGATCTGTGGAAAGTGGGCAGAGAAAGAGTTCGGATTTTCTGATTTCTGGGATAGATTTGAAAGAGAGTGTGTGTGTGTATGTGTGTGAGAGAGAGAGAGAGAGAGAGAGAGAGAGAGAACGGCGAAGAGGAAGGTGGAAGCTAGGTTACAGAGGGAGTATAGCATTTAGAGAGAAGAGATAGAAAGGAGAGAGAACGGCGAAGAAGAGGAAGGCGGAAACTAGATATGTTACGCCTGGAGGGAGTATAGAAAGAACTTAGGAAGCGTTTAGTAAGACAGCGCTTATGTTAAGCGCCACGTAAGCTGTCATTTAGATAGCGTTTTTCTCGTATGCGCTTTGTTAGTTATTTTTTTTTTTTTTAATTTTTATCTTGGTTATTAAATTTAAAGATGTGGATGCGCTATGTAAGTTTACACCTTAGATAGCGCTTTTAAAAAGCGCTATCTAAGGTGCGTTTCCTAAGATTCAATACGTACTAGTGACTCCATCCATCCCTCCATAACATAAATTGAACATTTTAAAATTATTACTCTATTCGTTTCAAACTAAATTTGAAAATCTGTCTCAAAAAATATGACATTTTAAAATGTCATTCGAAAAGTATAAAATAAATAATAAATATCTTTCTTAGTTATTTTCAATTTTTTTTTATGTTTTTTGTAAGAATATAAATAATTATGAAAAATCAAAATTGAAAAAAAAATATGTAGAGACAAAGACAAAGCTCGAGCTCGGCTCGACTCGACTTATTTAGGCTCGAGAATTCGAATAAAAGCTCGAACTAAAGATCGTTTGAGTTCAAATTTCTTTAAAAATTTGTGTTAAGCTCGAGCTCGGCTCGTTAAAGCTCGAGTTCGAAAACCTCGCAAAAAAGCTCGCGAACAGCTCGAAACTCGTTTCGAGCCGAGCTCGAACGAATTTTTCAGGCTCGAGCTCGAGCTCGAAAAAAGCTCGGCTCGTTAATTTTTAGTCGAGCTCGAGCTCGACACCTCAAAGCTCGGCTCGGCTTGGCTCGTTTACAGCCCTAGGCGGCACGTGAGGGGCTTTGTTGAGCTGTAATATCTTATGCTTCAAAGCAGTGTTGCTAGCTTGCTCAGTGATCACTCCCAGATTCAGTCGAGGTTACCTTGGCTTTTGCATACCTCCAGTTGCTCGCTCACCTACGCCAGGCTGAGCTCCTTTCACATATCTGTCGAGCTTCCCGCTGTCGACCCACTTCTGAATGATACGTTTCAGACTCATACAATCTTCTGTAGTGTGACCCGCATCCTTGTGATATTCACAATATTAGCTGTTATGCCTTATGAACTTATTTCCTGGGTTCATTGGGGCTGGTGGGCCTAGCTCGATTGTATTCAAGATTTCAGTGCGACTTACCATCAACGGGGTAAAAGTCTCGGGTACTCTCTCAGTCGCCCTAGTTCTGTTTTTCCCGTTCTTGTTGTTACCTCCATTCTTTGATGGGTCCTTCTTATCAGCATCTACGACCTCAGTCTTGGAACCTGTCCCTTTCTTCTTTTCCTTCCTCTCTTCAGCTATGGCCACGTTGTACGCCCTTTTAAACAGTTCTTGTCGGGTTTTCACGCTCCTGACTTGTAGCTCGTAATCTAAGTCTGCAGAGGTCACCCCATTCCTGAAGCAATTTATCACTTCCTTGTCTGTCAGGTCCTCTTCAATTTGGTCGACCATCTCCTTGAACTTGGTATAGTAACTCATAGAGCTTTCATTCTTTCCTTGCGCCAGATTGTTCAAGTCGGTGACTATCAACTTCCGGGCTCCAGCTGTCGAGAAGCGATCTAGGAACTTCTTCCTTATGTACTCCCATGTAGTAATACAACCCGGCATCAGACCACGAAACCAAGTCAGTGCGGCCCCTGTGAGGGTGCTGGTTAACACCTTGCACATCATATCATCTTCGGTGGAGACGAAACACATGGTAGCCTCCAGATGCTGTATATGGTTCTGGGCATTGGTCGTACCAGAATATTTGTCAAGAGTGGGCAACTTGAAACCTTGAGGAGGTCGTCGCTCGATCAATTCTCTGGACAAGGGACGAAGAGTAAAGTTGTTTCGTTTGCCCTTTCCAGTATCCTCCTTCCTATCGGCCTCCCATTGTTCTAGCCTCTTCTTCCACTGCAACCATTCCCTAGCATCCGGATTGTCGTCCCTTGCATGGGAGACGTCGTTGGATCTTTGTCGCTCATCACGGTGAGGTTCCCTCCTTGAGTTGACCCTATGCCTTTCACTCCTATGAGGAGTAATTTCTCTACCTCGTCGACCTCTATGAGAAGGCGACCTTACTGAGTTCACTGGCGACCTGCACCTATCTTCTCTGACTGGCGACCTGCGCCCATTCCTGTCCCTATAAGATTGCGATCTAGATGATCTGACTGGCGAATTGCGCCCATTTCTCTCGCGGTGGGACTGTGATCTCTCTGTTTTAATAGGCGACCTTTGCCTATTCCTCTCAGCTTCCCTTTGTCGCCTCAACTCCGACTCGGCCTCCTGTTCCCTGTTCGTATTGAGATGACTTCGCAAGTCATCAGGTGGAACTGGTATGTGGGTGCGAATGTGTGGCCAATCTGTCGCTCGTCATTCTGCCTTTCACTTCCGTTCTTCCTAGAACTCCCGTCAGGCTGTCTGTGAGAGACTTGGGAGGGGGCTGCCCTTTCCGACCTTCTGTCATTCTGCTCGGGCTCTTCCTCCATCGCTAGTAGTTCTGCTAAAATTCTAGTCCGCTCCACTAGCATCTCCTTCCTACTGAGGGGATTGGTTGAGGGACCTGGTCTGTTGCCTGCAGCCATTTGCCCTACTTGTGGACGCTTTGGAGGGGGATGTGCTCCTTGCTCGACCATAGGTCTTTTCTCCCTTTTGCCGTCTGGAAAGCCTCTGCCATCACAGCAATGATGTTCGAACGTGTCCCCCTTCCGTGCTGACGCAATGGGGGAGGAGGAAGAGGCATGTTAGCATTGCGATTTCCAGCACCGACGTTTCCTCGGTTGTGCACGTCTGAGGCTTCTGAAACATGACCGTCATAAGTCACCATGATTATGGGTTGTATGAAATTTTGAGGTCAATATGCACGATTCCCAGCAATGGAACCAAACTGATGCTGCAAGAATCGTGCTTATCAATCTCCGTCCAGCCGCAAGACTAATCACTTGGCTTCTTAACCTGAAACAATGAACCCACGACTAGCCGGAATGGTCTACAGTAAAAAAACCCTCGGGCGTGAGAATAAGTATGGTGTATAGAGAGCTAATAAGTTATATGGTGTAGACACCCCATTCTGAACCTATAATTCATGATTACACTACTCTTCATCTCTCTTTTATGTTTTAATGAAAGCATATCAGTTTCGTCATGTTTCGTTAAGTTTCTAACTAACTTCGTTAGTTTTGGACTTAACTGACTAACAGAATAACTGAAGAGGACAAAATAGTCAACCGACTAGTTGTCCCGCGCGGGACATACGTGTCTCGCGCGAGACAACCCCTCTGCAGGATGTGCAGAATCACTTTCCTTCTCCGTTTCAAACTCTTTTCTTGATAAATATCATCTAATCTGGGTCTCTACTGACTAGAGGGTGTAAGTACCCCAATCTGGGTCGTTAATGTTTCGTCAGCCCAAATTAATAATTTATAATCATTTAGGGGCATTTTGGACATTATTTTTACAATTTGAATGAGGAAGGACCTCTTAGGCATAAAAAAATGGACAATTACCTCGCTGGAAATCTGTCATTTCCAAGAAAAGGGAATATTGACCATTTAGAAAAGCCAAAACTGCCAAAACAGCTTTCTGCAAAAAACAGGCACACCTGCTGGGGTCATCCGCGCGGACAAGATTGTACCTACAATCTTGTCCACGCGGATAAGATTGTCGCTCCAGACAACTTATAAATTCAGCCTTTTTCCTTCAGTTTAACAACAACAAACACCTTTCCCTACTGTTACTTTGCCGAAATCCCTCCTCAAAACAGCCTTAAACACTCCCACAACTCCAATTTAACACCAAATCCAACCTCAAATCCACTACCAAACCACTTCCAAGCCTTAAAATCTCTCAAATCCTAAACACGAACCCAAGAAACATTGGTTAACCCTTGTACTTCCTACTCAAAACTTCTTTGTTCATGTATGAATTTCATTTCTCCATGATGTGATTCTACTTGCTTTTTGTTCATCCCTCTTCCCCTTTGTCCTAGGATCCAAGAGGATCTCCATGGAACTCATTTCCATGGATGATTCTCTACAAGGATTCACACTTTAAATTATGCATTTCCCTTGTCCCTTTACATTAACTAGTCTTTACTTGTTACTTGATCTCTTGACCTAAAATGTGGTCATCTTGGAGTTCATCTCCATAGATGATCACATTAAATGGTCCACATCTTTATTTTCATGCCTTTTTATATTATTAGTCTTTTCTTGCCTACTTGACCCAAAATGTGGTCATCTTGGAATCAATTTCCATGGATGATCATATTAAATGGTCTAAATTGTTTACTTCCTTGTAAATACCCCTCCCTAGTCTAAGATGTTCACCTTGGAAATCTTTTCTTTGATGAATATCATCTAGACTTACATATTTAGGTCACATAAAGATGTAAGAGATACACTTGAGCATATATCTCAAGGATGGTCCTCCTTGTGGCCACCTTAGAGATCTTACTCTAAAGCTGATACATCTTGACCTAGTCCTCTTGTTAATTTACTTTCATGTCATTCCCCATGTCCCCTTTTACATTACTAGTTTTTACTTGTTCATTTGACCTATGGAATGGTCATCTTGGAATCAATTTCCATAGATGACCATCTTAAATGGTCCATAGTCTTTACTTCCTTGCAAATGTCCCCCCATAGTCTAAGATGTTCACCTTGGAACCATTTCCATGGATGAACATCCTTAAGACTCACAAATTAGGTCACACAAGTTGTATAAGATACACTTGAGTATAGATCTCAAGGATGGTCTTCTTTTGACCACCTTAGAGATCTTTCTCTAAAGTTGATACATCTTGACCTATTTCTTATATTGACAAATTTACTTTCATGTCAAATTCCCCTTTTCCCCTAGCAAATGAAATGCTTACAAAGTCCTAATGTACCCCCGGGATGGCTTGATTAAGTGGATTCATCACTTATGACCACTAATCAAAGTCTAGGGAAAGAGAGGACAAGCATGGATGCCAAGATCCAAACATCCCCTTTACTTTCTGTCTTTTCAGTTACAATTCCAGTTAAGTCCTGTAAATCCAGTTAACTTTCTGGAAATTACAGTGACTAAACTGGAAACTGTAAAAATATTGACACTGCATCCCCATCCGCGTGGATGAGATTGCACTACAATCTTTTCCACACGGATGACATTGTCATCTGCAAACAGTCCCTTAGTTTTCTGTTATATTCAGTTTAATCACTGTTTTCAACTGTTTTTCAGTTCAGTCCCTAGAATTCCAGTTATTTTCAGAAAAGTCCCTTTTAAACACACACACACACACAAGTTTTCAAGTGAGAAAGACTCGTCATACGAGGCATTCCGGGTGAACGCCAAACGTTCTTCCCGGAGTGTAACGTGACCTCCGAACTCACTTCTCTAAATCTTGGGCATTTTTCAAAGTTTTGGCCCCTTAAACTAAAAACGGCGTGGCGACTCCGTTGATTTTCAAAAATCGGGTACATCACAGAGGGTTCTGAAAGCTTCCTTGGGAGGAGTCACAATACACTTGAGTCTCCTAATCTTGGTGACCAGGTTATTCATCCACCTCTTAAACCCCTATAAATACTTGTTGACTTTCAGTATTTCAGAGGTCCCCGATTCCTAATCGAAAACACACAACACACACAATTTGTTGGTTTCATTCCACGAAAGACTCCTGCAAATCACTCACAAACAACTCCTAAATTCGTCCATCAACCACGTTGATTGACGAACATCAAGGCTCAAGCCTAAAATCAAGGCGGAACTATGCCCGAATCACTTCTCGACCGAGAATACATCTTAGAACCACGTTCTAAATCAAATACTTTCCAAACGCTAGGTAAACTCCTATACTTTTATTCTTCTTCTCAACCTCTCTATTGGCTTTTAGAGTAGTGTAACCCCATCAAAAGGGTTAGTCTAGAGTCCCTTAAATCCAGGAGGTGATCTCGAAGCATACAACCCAACATTCCTAATTAAGAAATTAATTAGGGTTTGCTTGTTCTTCTTTAATTATTAATTTGATTGATAATACTCAATTGGCAAGACCGATATCCGGATTGGGTGGAATGGGTGCTCCTCGACCTTCTCATTCCATAACTTAACCCCCGAACCCTCAAATCTCTTTTAAATCAAAAAGGTTTTTCTTATTGTTTTCCTAAATAAATAATAAGTGGCGACTCTGTTATTCAAAATACCAACGCTACAGTTTTGGCGACTCTGCTGGGGACAATTAATTAAGAGGGTTAGACTTGCGTTACAATTGAGTATTATCAATTTTTTTTTAATTTCCTGCAAAAAGAAAATAATTTTTTTTTCTGAATTTTTTCGAATTTTTCTGTACTATTTTTGTCAAAAAAAAAATACTGTCCGAAAGCTTGTCCAGCACGGGACAAAGTTGTCCCGCGCGAAACTAATATTCCACAGTTTGGCTGTTTGGCGGCGACATATTAAAAAAAAAAAGGAAACCTAGGTAAGGTCAGTTGACCTTTATCAACATTTGACCACATGTCAAAAAAAAATTGGTTTTGTTGACTTTTCTCTCAAAGTCTGACCGCACAAACACAACAAAAAATAAAAGACTCAGTTGACTTTTCCTCAAAGTTTGACCATAATAAAAAAAAGAGGAAAACTTACAGAAAAGTTTTTAAAAATTCAGAAAAGTCAAAATAAATTATTATTTCTATTTTGCTTGTATTAACTTTATCTTGTAGGGTAGAAGCAATTAATTTATTACTTGAACTATATACCTGCGTGCGATTGATTTTTTAATTTAAAGTCCGGTCCATGGAGAATTCGGGAGTTGTAATTAAAATTTATTTATTTCTCTCTCTCCCTTCTTTATGTGGAACTACGACGGCCTGAGTCTTCCTAATTTGGGAGAAACGTAGGCAACCACTTGGTGCGGCCATTGTATGTTTTTCGTTTAGTTTACAAAAAAAAAACTCTCTATTTTTCTCTATCACCTATATTGACTCTCACACACGCGCACTCATGTTATAACTGTCATTGCACAACATACCCTTGATTAACCCGGGACCCACACTAAGGACGGATGACGGTAACCATCTAGTCGCCGGTTTCTCCGAAGTTGGATCATCCCACTCCGCGTATTCAATCCACCTAGATTGTCATATCGCGGGGAGCCTAGCCTTCCAGCCCTGTATCGCCACATATCATGTAGATTGACTTTTTAGGACACTCCGTGACCGGTCGATTTGATCTTGGAGTCTTTGTAATCCCTTGTCAAGATCTTGTTTTGTGCAATAATCCATGGAAAAGAAATAAAAAAATTGTCGCTTCGGAATTGTCCCTATGATTGTCCCTTCGGATTTGCCCCTAAAAAGAGAAAAATTTCTCGCCAAATTTATTGCACAAAACTCGATGTTACTTGAGATGACTTCGACTCCTCGGTCCTTAGGTTTGGTTTTTGAATGCTAGAAACCCCCAAAACGGATTTCCGTCCGACCAAAATTAGGATTAAAATCAGAAAATTGTGACTTCCCGTGGTGTTGTCTCACGCGAGACTGCTTGTCCCGTGCGAGACAAGTATTTGGTCTTTTCGTGTTTTGGCCAAAACCTTCAAACCTTCAAAGTCTTCATACACCCTATTAAGCCGACTTGTTGGGACTCGATCATGGTTTAACACGGTTGCTACACGTCTAGGTTTTTCGTCATAGCTCGACACGATGTCTGCTTCTCCTTCTACCACCGAGGCCGAAATCAAGGAAGCTAAGGCCGAACTCATCGAAGCCATGCTTAGGATGGATGAGAAAAGTAAGAAAATTGATGAGCAAAATGCCCAAATAACCGCCCTCATGCGAGAGCTCAACGAGATGAAAGTCAAGAAGGGAAGAAAACAAAAGCAGAAAGAGGAATCCTCCTCCGATGAAGAGGAATCCTACACCAAAAAGAGTAGGAAAACCAAAAAGTCAAGCAAGAAAGAGGAAGAATCTGATTCATCCTCTTCCTCATCCTCCTTCGATGATGAGGGACATATATCCAAGGGTACTAGAACCAAGAAAGAAGGCAGTGGTGAAACTACTAAACTTGGTGACCATGTTACCAAGAACTATCTCGAGAAGAAACTTGCAACCCTTGACACTTCAAAATGGTCATTCATTCCATTTGATCCCGATGCTCTTCAATAATCCATCACCAAGTTTCCTCGCAAGTACAAGACACCCGACATTGCCAAGTTTAATGGTACTACTTGTACTCGAGCTCATGTTGAGACCTACACTTGGGCTATGCTTCCTATGGGCGTTGATAACACAATCTTGGCCCAATGCTTTCCTCAAACCTTGGAGTGTGCTGCAAGGAATTAGTACATGTCTCTTCCTATAACTACAAGGCTTGACTGGTCGTCTGCATGTTTAGTCTTCCAAAGGCAGTTTGAAGACAACTCCACCTACCGCCCTACTAGGAGGGATCTTGAACAAACCAAGCAACATGCAAATGAGTCATTTGCTGAATTTGCTAGAAGATGGAGACTCAAACTTACTGAAATTGTCGAAAGACCTACTCTCAAAGAGCAAATCCACATCTTCCTCCAATGCCTCCGTGATGAATTTCAAGAGAAGCTCGCCGGTAACTACTTTCCAAGTTTCAACGAACTCCATGAGTCCGGAATTATGATTGATGACTTCCTCAAGAGTAAAAAGAAGGAAAGTACTTTCCACTACAACAAGCCTATCACAAGTAAGGATGCTTCAGTCAATGCCATTGCATTCAACCACCCCAACGCCGACAAGTATTCTGTTGTTCCTCCTCTTGAAAAGAAAAAGAGGCACTATGACAAAATTGAAGGAATCACTCAAGAAGAACTCTTTGATGTGCTTGTCAAGAATGAAAAGATCAAACCAAGGGAAGGTGGTCCTCCTAGGGATATGGATCCTAATCATGCTCATCACTTATTCTGCAAGTATCACAACTTCTCCGGCCACGACACCAACACTCGCCACCACTTGAAGGACATCATCCAAGACCTCTTTGACAATGGAGAGTTAGAAAGTCCCAACGTCATCACCAATCCTCTCCCTCATAATCCATGAAGAAGATGAAGCTCCACCTCCCACTTTGGGGCTACAACTATCCTCTCCCTTTCTCCTTTGATAGAAGTAGATTAGGTTTTAAATTTCCAAGTATGAACTCGAAGAGTCGTTCTGTCTTTCTAGTACTTCTCAGCTCCTCTAGTTTGTGTCCTCTAAACTTTCGGGTTTGTTCTTAATTTCTCAATAAATCAAAGATATGCTCTTTTTCTAAACAATTTCCCTAAGGTTGTTCTACCTCATGAGTATCATTTAATTCATGCAAAATAATGGACCCTCCATTCCCTAAATCATCGCAAAAATATAGAAACTTCTAAACGAGTTTAAGAAGAAAGTTATCATTATGAGGCTTAAGGGCTAAACATTACCCCTACTGAAAGTCAAAGGTCAACAAACGAAGAAAGCCAAATGTGTTGCTGTCAACCTTCATTCCAAGAAGAGTGGGGCTACTCAATTCAAAGCTTTGAGAGTACGAAAAAAAAAAACTCTCAAGCTTTCATCATCCCCACCACAAAGGTGAAACTTCAAGTACATGAAGGACTCTCCCACAAAAGAAGAAGAGTCAAGTGATACCAACAAAAGAAATGAAGATTACTCAACATCCTCTTACAATAAATGAAGAAGACTTTCAGTATCAAGAAAAATGTTTACCCTTAAGTCATACTAATGATTGACTTCCTTCTCAAACTTATTTAGAAATTTCTAGATGATGCATGGTTCATTAGAAAGTAGAACAATTTTTCTAGGTCTTTTGAACCAAATAGCGTTTCTTGTTGAGTCTAGGGGCTTCCTGTTAGCCACTCTCATACACACTCTTGAAATCCAAGCATCAAATCTGGGACTTCCTAACCTTTCCTCCCACAGTCAATCTCTACTTCAACTCTTCAAAATAATCAAATATGCATTAGGAGCTTTCATCTTTGCTTCTCACTCTTATCATTAGAGAATACACTTCCCCAAAGAGTCAATGCTTGGATCACCTTCCAAAGAATAGAGTCCGTCTCTCCTCAATTAACTTGAGATCTCAACTCTTTCTCCTCAATGAGATTCTCTCCTCTGAGTTCTCTTCGAGTTAACATACTATTTTCAAAAAAAAAAAAAAGAGACGCAAAAGAGATGCCCGCTAGATTGAAAACTCGAAAGGGCGGTCTAGGCAAAAATCAGGGTGCGTCACTAAGAAAAATAAAATCAAAGGACAAAGGGAGACTATTATTCAACCTTCTTCATCGAACATCATTCGATACTCTTCAAATCAAATCAACCGGGAGAGCCTTCTTCAACCATCTTCAAATCAAGAGATCAGCCTCACAAACCTATTCACAAAGTCATCTACCACTTGCAAGCAACTTGGGGCTTGAGACAGCAAAAGGCCTTGGACATAAAGCCATTATGACAGTCGACATATTTGTAGTCGTTTGCCTCCTAGAGACACGACTCAAGGGATAATTAAGAATGAAGATTCGCAACAGGCCTAGATGTGTTCACATAAGATTACTCAAATTCAGCCTCGCTGACTAGCGATAGATTCTGCATAAACCTGGTTTGGTCCCAACTTGTCAAACACAAGTTCACTCATATACTTCACCCATCTCAAATATAAATCCATACAAATGTCCCTACACATTCATATGCCATATACTCATATATAAACTCACCACCAAAATGACCAACCGGCCATTTACACGAACAGACGTGAGCACCACCACATAAGTCTAGATAAACAACTAAAATTTGAAAAATCTATTTGGAATCTTTATGTGCTAACAGGTGCAGAAAAGTGAGAATCTTTCGGGTCCATCCGAGACCAGCATGCATATATCCTTGCATTACAGGAGCCGACAGAGCCTCCACCTCAATCGACAACTTCAAATCTGTGACCTCGACAACTTCAAATCTGTATGTGACGGAAACAAACTTCAAGTCCGTGACCTCGGTAACATCAACAAAGTCTGTGACGGCAACAAACTTCAAGTCCGTGACCTCGGTAACATCAACAAAGTCTGTGACGGCAGCAAACTTCAAGTCCATGACCTCGGCAACCACAACAAAGTCTGTGACCTAAGCAACGACAACAAAGTTAGTGACCTCGACAACCTCAGCAACGTCAGTAACCTCGGGCGGCACACTTTAACAACTTCATCAACAAACCAGGTATCATCGGAATTGGGTCAAGTCTTTGATTTCTCAGTATGATTTTACATTTTCAAAAAAAAAAATCCTTCTTCAATTTTCAAAAATGATTTTCAAAATACCTAAAATAGCCTTTTTAGTATTTTGGAGTCGAATTACATTTGGTCTGATTCTCCAATAGAGATATGTAGGCAGCCGTGCGGCACGACCATCCCGATGTTCAGAATGATGTCTTTTCTATCGACGACATGACTTCTTCCAAAAGACTTGTCACCGAGGGGCTCTGTAGACACCCCATTCTGAACCTATAATTCATGATTACACTAATCTTCATCTCGCTTTTATGTTTTGATGAAAGCATATCAGTTTCGTCATGTTTCGTTAAGTTTCTAACTAACTTCGTTAGTTTTGAACTTAACTGACTAACGGAATAACTGAAGAGGACAAGATAGTCAACTGACTAGTTGTTCCGCGCGGGACATGCGTGTCTCGCGCGAGACAACCCCTCTGCAGGATGTGCAGAATCACTTTCCTTCTCCGTTTCAATCTCTTTTCTTGGTAAATATCATCTAATCCGGGTCTCTACTGACTAGAGGGTACTGGAAACTTCCTTGGGAGGAGTCCCAATCCACTTGAGTCTCCTAATCTTGGTGACCAAGTTATTCATCCACCTCTTAAACCCCTATAAATACTTGTTGACTTTCAGTATTTCAGAGGTCCCCGATTCCTAATCGAAAACACACAACACACATAATTTGTTGGTTTCTTTTCACGAAAGACTCCTGCAAATCACTCACAAACAACTCCTAAATTCATCCATCAACCACGTTGATTGACGAACATCAAGGCTCAAGCCTGAAATCAAGGCGGAACTCTGCCCTAATCACTTCTCGACCGAGAAGACATCTTAGAACCACGTTCTATATCAAATACTTTCCAAACGCTAGGTAAACTCCTATACTTTTATTCTTCTTCTCAACCTCTCTATTGGCTTTTAGAGTAGTGTAACCCCATCAAAAGGGTTAGCCTAGAGTCCCTTAAATCTATGGAGGTGATCTCGAAGCATACAACCCAACATTCCTAATTAAGAAATTAATTAGGCTTTGCTAGCTTGTTCTTCTTTAATTCTTAATTTGATTGATAATACTCAATTGGCAAGACCGATCTCTGGATTGGGTGGAATGGGTGCTCCTCGACGTTCCCATTCTATAACTTAACCCCCGAACCCTCAAATCTCTTTTAAATCAAAAAGGTTTTTCTTATTGTTTTCCTAAATAAATAATAAGTGACGACTCTGTTATTCAAAATATCAACGCTACATATGGAACAATGTATTCTCAAATAACCAAAAAGCAATTACCTTGGAACGGTTGACGTTGTCTTGTATTTATAGTTGTTGATGAGAGATATAATTGTGGTAGGATTGCATGAAATTCCTATAATCTAGGATCAGATATGCACAAGATTTCGTGTCCATAAATAACTCCTGATTTGTAGGGAGTCCGTCATGGAAAGAGTTGTATTCACGCTGGGACTCTGTGGGTCGTCACGTGCTGTGATAGGTCGAGGTCGCCTGTTGGGTCTAGGTCGACCTGACTGATGGATAGGGTCAGACCATACCCGAACTGGATCGTAATGTCGGACCAAGCTAGGTTGGGACCATCTGAGGTCGGACAATGAGCTAGGTCGACTGATCTTGCTGATGGTCCTTGGGCCTGATAATAATTGGGCCTAGCCCACTGAAAATGTGGTGACAATAATATGTAGATAACTGGGCTTGCTCGTTGGGCCTAGTCCGTCACTTTTATTCCGTTCAGGGTGGTGGAAAAGCGATGTCAATTTCTATTAACTTTAATTACTTAAATGTCAATATGTGCTTTAATCGAATGTAAAAAATTACAGTTTTTCCACTAACCATCTTCGTGTAAACAAAAAACTCTATATTCCCTTCGTTCCGTCCGAAGTTTCACCTTTTACCCAAATGGATGTCCCAGTAGAAGTTTCACCTTTCCTAAAATGGTAATAAATGTGGGTCCCATTTGTCAATCTCACTCACTTTTTCCTCTCACATACGTACTTAAATTGTGGGGTCCACTTTTCATATCCACTAACTTTTCCCCCTCACATATTTAAATTATGGGCCCCACTTGTCATATCCACTCACTTTTTCCCTCTCATAACCATTCTCCCACTCATCACTTTTCTTAATTTACGTGCTTCACCAAAATGGTGAAGCATCAGACGGGACGGAGGGAGTATTTTAAAGATTACTTTTGAACAACTAACTGTTGAAAATTTAAAAATAAAAAAGTGGTTTTTTAAATTAATTTTGTAGTTTTGCCTTTGCAATTATTCTAATTTGTATTCAATATATATATATATACACAGACATTCAATTCATACTGATTTTTTCTCTCTCTTCTTCAAATCATATTGATTTTTGAGCCATTCTTCTTTTTTTTTTTTTTTGCAAATATCATTGTACCGTGTAGTAATATATATTATGTACAATCCTTTAATCACCTAATTAATAACTCACATTTACTCTTCAGTGTCTAGTTTTCAATCATATAGTACGTTTAAATTAGATGTGAAAAACTATAAAAGAGGACTTATATTTGAAACTCAATTTTATTATTGTTTTTTATGTTTTTATATTCATTTGAATTGTTTGATATATTCCTACTACCAACGTTGAAGGAAAGTAGAAAAATCAAACATCCAACAAGACAAAACTAATTCCGATATTATAGGCTTAAATTTCGACCTCCACTCCATCCCCCAAAATATACTCATCTTCGGATCTTCCCCTTAAAGCCATTGATTAAGATAAATATAACTAACTCCATGGATAAAAAAAAATTAAAAATACAAAAATGTATGATTTTATCCAAAACAAAAAAGAAACCCATTTATAAGACTTTTAAAAAAATATCAACCCAGTAACACAAAATGTGTGCCAACTTTTCAGGATACTAATCCCTAAACGACTCAATTTTCCGTATCTCAATAGTGTAGTTGAACCCTTCTGTCAATAGTTCAAGAAAAAAAAATATAACTTTTCAGTTACCCTCACATAGCCCCCCATCTCCACCAACTACGCCATTTATCTGTCTTTACTTGTTTAGACATACACTCATACTTTTTCATCTTCTTTGCGACCCTTTTGCATTACCATCTAATCTCAGGCCATTAAAGCTTCATCTTTCTCAATTCTATTTCTATTCTCGTCCAATCGTCATCGGTGCCACCGAACCACATTTACACTTCCTTCCCCTATTCAATGCTCTCTCTCCTATTCTATCTTCTCTATATTCCTTCATTCAGTCACTTCATTAAAATCCGCATACCCTTTTCCGCCGCTTCAAAAACCTTTCACGCTCACCCCGACAACAACCCACAACGACCACGCTACCATATTCACCTTCACTAAAATGTCAAATCTTTTCTTTCTCTCTCTCTCTCTCTCTCTCTCTCTCTCTCTCTCTCTCTCTCTTCTCCTTCTCTCCCTCTCTCCCTCTCTCTTTCTCCTTTCAGAGATCTGATAGTGGGTGTGTACTCATATGCGTGTGTGTCTTCTGGATTCATGTGTATGCGTGTCTTGTTTGTTCCAGAGATAAATTGTATTTATACATAATCTAATCCCCTAGCTTCATTTTCAAATCTATATATATATATATATATATATATATATATATATATATATATATATATATATATATATATATATATATATATAAAGTTGGTGAGGAGGCCTAAGAATTCGCCACGTAGACATGTTTAAGCAAACTCTTGCTTTTGGAGAAGCCACATCATCATCATTCCAAAATCTAAAGACTCTTGATATTCTCCTTATTAGCTAATACTAATAGTTAATAATTATAGTTATTATATAGGTTAACTATTACTATTAATAGTATTAGTTAACTATATTAGTTACTATATAAGTTAACTATTACTATTAATTGTATTAATTAATCATAATAATTACTATAATGCTAACTATTAATATTAATAATATTAGCTAATTATAATATTTACGATATAAGTTAACTAATACTATTAATTGTATTAGTTAACTATAATAGTTACTATATATGTTAAATATTACTATTAACAGTATTAGTTAATCATAATAGTTAATATATGTTAACAATTACTATTAATAGTATTAGTTAATCATAATAGTTAATATATGTTAACAATTACTATTAATAATATTAGTTAATTATAATAGTTACTATATATGTTAACATTAATATTAATAGTATTAGTTATTCATAATAGTTACTATATATGTTAACATTACTATTAATAATATTATTTAATCATAATAATTACTATATAGGTTAACTATCACTATTACTATTATTAGTTAATTATAATAGTTACTATATATACTAACTATTACTATTACTATTATTATTAATTATAATAGTGACTATATATGTTAACTATTATTATTAATAGTATTAGTTAATCATAATAGTAAATATATAGGGTAACTATTATCATTCAGTTTAATATAAGCTAATATTATTAGTTAAATATAACAATTACTATAACTATCACGATGAACTTAACGAATATATCAAATAATCTTATCAAATAATAATTGATGAATACTAAATATAAATTTAGTGATAAATTGAGATAATCAAAGGTATTAGTAAAAATAGTTACAAAAAAAATTAAATAAAGATGATTGATGAGAAATATAAAAAATCACCAAGTAATTATTGGTGTAAACTAAATCTATACTATATTATTTTAAAGTAGACTAAATCTGGTGATGACACATAAGACTGGAATGACTTTATCTAATTTCTCAAGCTTCCATGTCATATGTGTTTTCATTCGTATGCAACTATTTACATTCTTGCAATTAACTAATAACTTTAGTAGATAACTTATAGCTATGCAAAGAGATAATATGTAATAAAGTCATATTATACGTTATAAGTTATAAGTAACACATATTAAGATGTAATCTAAAGAGCCACTAACTAAATACAATTACCTAAATGTTTACATATGTAAAAGTTATTTATAATAAATTCTACCAATGATAATTAATGATTAGTAACTTAAATCATATACACTTTCATCTACTCTCCATATAATAATGAATTTGTATTATAGAAGAAAACATATACTCCCTCCGTCCCACTAATATCCGCACACTTTCCTTTTTGGGCGTCCCGCTAATATCCGCACACTCCGAAAAAGGAAACTTTATATTAATAAAATATTTACCCAACCCCACTCATTCTCTCTCCTACATTATTTTAATACTCACAACACCATTATAATTTATTACACCCTCCACTCATTCTCTCTCCACTCATTCTTTTACACTCACAACATTTTATTAAAATATCATATTCCTTAATTCTCGCGCAAACAGTAAATGTGCTGATATTAGAGGGACGGAGGGAGTAACTAATAGAGCAAAGTGAAAGTGGATAAGACTCAATAGTTAATATATGTTAATTATTATTATTATTATTATTAATAGTATTAGCTAATCATAATATTAATTATATAGGGTACTTATTATCATTTGGTTTCATATAAGCTAATATTATTAGTTAAATATAACATTAATTAGAAACATTAATTTTTTACTATATTAGAATATCTTAGATAATGCTTCAATATTAGTTACTATACATAGGGTAACTACTAATATTTAATTTAATAGTTACTATACTCCGTATTTGATAAATATTAGGTATTAAACTTACTATACCAGATCACTATTCTCATATAACTTTATAATTATATTTACTAATCATAATACGTATATGTAGTATAAAACATTAATTATCAAAATATTTTATATTATTAATTCAATATCTATAAAATTAGAAGTTAACTAATTACAATAATAATTCATTGTTATTATTCAAATTTCAATTGCCATAATAAGTATAAACTATATACTATAACAAAGGCTAAAAGAAAAAAATCTCCTGAATTTATAAAAGTAAATATTTTGATTGATATAAAATAGATTTATATCACCAAAAAAATATCATGATAATTTATCAAATAAAAACATAAAATAAGTAATATAAAAAAGGACAAATTAATTTTTCGTGCGGAGCACGGGCTACCCACTAGTCAGTGGATAAAGCAAAATCTTTTGCTAAATTCAAATTTCCTATCTGCCAACAGTTAATTAATCAAATCGTCTCATTACTATCCCAACATGCACTAGTACAAATTGAATCTTAGAAAATGCACCTTATATATGTTAGATAGCGCTTTTTAAAAGCACTATTTAAGAGCATCCACAATGAGAGCTTTTTGGGAGCTTTTAATTTTCATGAAAAAGCTCTCTAGAGCTTTTTCTCATTGTAGAGAAAGTTGGAAAGCGCTATCTAAGAGCATCCACCATTTCCCAATGTTGAACATTAAATAAAACAATAATTTTTATTTTTCTTAATATTTTCCTTAATAGAAAAATGCAAGAAAATAATTTAATTTTGAATATGGGGGCCATAAAAAAGTTGATGAAAAAGCTCTCCCATTGTGAAAAAAGCTTGAAGGTTTTTGTTTTTTAGTTGTTTATGATGTATCACTTGAAAATTACAAAAAAACTATGAAAAAAACTCTTACCGTTGCGGGATTACATTGTGGATGCTCTAAGGTGTACGCTTAGGAGCGACGGCAGTAAACGCTTCCCTGGATTATTTATTTACTAGTACATGCTCATGTCCAAGGCCACGTAATTTTTTAATTTTTTTTTTAAATTAAAAAAAATAATTTTTTTTAGGACAAAATAAAAAAGGACAAAATAATTTTACACGACATTGTCAAATACGTTTCGTATATAAATATACGAAATGTATTGAGTTATTTCGTGTATATTCACACGAAATATTAACAAATATTTCGTGTAGTTTCATACGAAACATATCTCGATGTAACTCGAATAATTCATACTTCCAAACATAAAAAACCTGGAAAAATTCAAAGACCAATACAAACTTTATTGAAAAAAATCATAAAAAATGGTATACTTTGCCATATTTCACATCACAAATCCAAACTTTCAAACAGCTTTTTTAATGATTCATACATACAAATAAAAAGGCTCAATAAGTCAAATGATACACTCATACTATGACCTATTTCTTGAAACTCTTCTTCGTTCGACGCAATTGAGAGTCGGTTGAATGTCTCTATCCGAGCTCGTATGGCATGACCAAGTTACTTGCGCTTGCATCACGACGAGCCTCCCAATATAACGCCGGCGATGGCATTGGGTAATCATTATCTAACATGTGCAAAGAATATAAAATGGTTTCCAATGTGTCCAAGCACAAGTGTGTCGCGGGTGGTCCTACTCCTTGTGGTACAGTCACCGGAAGGCATGTGAAGCCACCGGTTGTGTGTACGAGATTGAACACCACATTATACCTCGTGGCAATGATGTGCCCTAGCTCGGGAGGGTCATATAATAATACTCAGAGCCTGGGAGGAATAGTAAGCAATGCGACCGTAGAGCTCGTCCATACTAGTCCAAGATATAACTCTCGATAAAAGCTCGCCGACTATGCAGCTCAAGGCAACACCAGGCGGACTTGAGGCCACATGTCCTCATCTCCGTATATCTCGCAGCCTACGCTCTATAGCCACAATGTCCATCACCCCTCACATCTCGTGATGCCTTCAATAAATGGGACCATGAAAGGCATAAATGACATAGTATACCCGTAAGTATGTAGACTAGTGACTTGTCCATTTCCCGTTTCCACGACTCCCGACCCCCGACTCCGACCCCGTCCCCGTCCTCGCCCCCGACCTCGTCCTCTCCCACTGAGCTGAAGAAGCTAGTGGTGGAAGAGACGTAGGAGTAGTAGGGCTGATGGTGTAAGAGTTTGAACCTACTTTCGGATCGGGCGTGGGACTTCAAAGAGTTTGAGTCCCACGACATCATACCCGATTGGGTTGATGCAATGAATGTAGATCTAGACTGCCGCCAAATGAGGGTGGTGTAGCTGGGACTCCAAAATATCCGTCTCAGTATGTTCTACCCTAACCTGAAAGTATTCTCGAACCGGGCGGTCCGGGGTTTATTTGCTCTTTGAAATATGAGGTGGCTCAGAGCATCTCTGGTTTGTGGATGTAGCTCTTCATTTATCGTTTGGAATAACTTTCTCTTGATCGGCTCAAAGTGCTCTGTACTTCGTTCGAAATACACAGCCTACACAAAGAATTTTCATTGATCGAAGACCTAAGTTGGATGCACTCTGGCTCAATGTCCAACTTCTTCCAAAAAGCATGAATCGAAGACAACCCAATCCTGTCCCCGTAGCTCAGTATGCGCAAGCAATCTCGTGGATCGCATGGAAGTCCATGTGTTCGCCAACATAACACCCACATTCGCCCGAGGGGATCCAATGACATTATCCCCACTACGAGACCGCTCTTTTTTGATGATGTCCAAGGCTACATTTTGACACTCGCCCCAATATGTCCCGATAAAGATTACAAGTCTTCATATCAAATCCGGAATTCTTCCGCTCTTTGCCATCTCCATGCTAGCTTTGATTTTTATTATTTGAATTTCCATGATCTCGTGAAAGCAACTTTTGAAAATTGTGTCAAAAGTGTAAGAAGTACTTCCCAACGCATGCTTCAACTCGCTATGCTCATCTCTCGCATCCGTTCGTGGTGTGGGTTCCGAAGTGTAGCTAACGGTATCCGTATGCATGGAGCAGTAATATTGGGTGTGAGTATGGAAGTAATCCATGTATCGCGGGAGATAGCTCAATAAAGCAGTGATAAGGGCAGCAAAATCGTTTAGAAAACACAAGGCCAACTGTGTTCCATTCTCCAGAAGTAGCACGATATTGCCGTGCATTGAATTTATTCCATGAATGCTTTTGCGAATTCCTGGTTCTTAAAGGATGAGCCAACGCCCTCTCTTTCGAACATTGACTTCTATATGCCTTCGACACAAACTGATGTGCGGTCTCGGGAAATTCTGCTTGGACAAAGCATTAATGAAAAAGCCAAGTTCGACTCGAGCTCAAGAAGAAAACTGTTGGCATGCTATGGGAGGATGAAAAAGACTACGCAAATTCGATGTGCCCATGCAAATTATTCGGTCTTCTCATTTTGGAGAAACGCATACTTGCTAATTGCTGAAATTCTTCCCCGTGGAAGTAAATCCCAAAATATGTAGGAATGGCACCACAAATAGCAAGCTTGGTGTTGTAAGTGCAATCACCTAGTAGGATTTTAAAGAGAAACAGCAGTCGCATAACAATATAATAGATTACATTTCGTGTACTTATATACGAAATTGTACATTTTATATCGTGTATTTTTACACGACATAAATGATACCATTTCGTGTATGACCACACGAAATATAAGTACTTAAAATTATATATTCTTTTCGTGTAGTTTTATACGAAATATGAACATATGTTTCGTATAAAAATACACGAACTTGTAGGCAAAATTTCGTGTATAACTACTACGAAAATGAAAGTCTCGAATGCATACGTATGTACAGTAGATGTAGTAAAAACACATTGAAAAAAAAATTCACAAAAATTTACCCTTGGACTACGTATGGAAAGCAATTGCCAGCATATGCGATGCTAGTGGGTGAGAGAAGAATACGTCGCCACGATGATGTCACTGGCTCCTCCGCTTTCTTCTCAGTGAAATACAATATATTGCTTATCGTCGAGTGTTTCATGAATTGTTG